>VXAB01010282.1:200440-224183 GCA_013399175.1 Odontophorus gujanensis | reverse complement strand
GTCTTAGTATGGTATCTCAGGTGTACTGGCCACACAACTTGTTGTCATCTGCAAACGTGCTGAGGGTTTATTTGAACCCACTGTCATTGATGAAGATCTTGAACAGTATTGGTCTCAACCCCTGAGGAATGCCACTCATCACTGATCTCTGTCCAAACACTGACCCATTGACTGCCATTCTCTAGGTACTATCTTGCAAACAGTTCCTCATCCACTGAATGGTCTACTCATCAAATCCATATCTTTCTTTCCAGTTCAGAGAGAAAGATGATGTGAGGGTCTGCATCAAATGCCTTCCTGAAATCCGGATAGATGACATCAGTGTCTTTTCCCTTGTCCACTGACACAGGCCACCATACACGGCCACTAAGTTGGATACCACTTGTCCTTCGTGAAGCCATGTTGGTTGTCTCACATCACCTCCCTGTCTTCTGTGTACCTTAGCATAGCTTCTAGGAGGATCTTCTCCATCATCAGTCTGGGCACTGAGATGAGACTGACAGGTTGGTAGTTCCCTGGGTCATCCTTTCTACCCTTCTCAAAAATGAGCGCACCACTGCATTTCTTCCAGTCACCAGGAACTTCATTTGACTGCTGTGACTTTTCAAATCTTGATGTGAACTTGTGACTTGTGACTTGATGACTGCATCTTTCAATTATCTCTGGATTCTTAGATGTATCAAGACTCATAGGCTTGTGGATGTTCAGGTTCCTCAGGTGGTCAATGAACCTGATCACTTATGGAGGGAGGGACACTGTTCACCCTGTCTCCACCTTTTAATTGTCTTCTCTTTTTAATGACAGTAAATTCAAATTATCTCATTTAATACACTTGTATTGTGTGTAAGTGTTGGCCTGTTAATGGACGTTGATGTGTCTAGCTATTCTTCGTGGTAAAGCCTAATTATGGTTGTTATAGAAGTTAAGTAACTTCATCCTTGTACAGTTGTCTCCAGACATGAGCAGAACTTTTCAGAATAGTTTCTGTATATATTTCATCATTTATCTCCAACTCTGTACGGACAACTTATACATTGCACACTTTTCTTACAACTCTGTCTAAGCTGGTTGTGAGGTATCAGCCAAGTTGCATAGTTGTTTGTTTGTTTTTTAAATGTAATGGATGACTCTTTTCTGTATAGGGTCCTAAAAGCAGCTGATTTTTATTAAAGAAGTTTCTGGTACAGCAATTAAAAATGATTACAAGGGAGGATATTCCTGCTTTTTTTTTCGCCAAGAAAGCTGACTAGTTTTAGCCACAGGGAGATAAACCATTAAAGCTGCTTAAGGTAATGTGCTTTACTGCAGAAATAGGGAAATATTCCAATGTGAAGCATAGCTGGTACTTTTTCCCTGTAGTGTCTGAACCCATGCACAGTCTGAATTGAATATCAGCCTCTTATGCAAGATCTTTTCTGCACTTGTTGCTTTCTGAGAGCAGAAATTCAGTCCTCATCCCTGTGTGCTTGTGCTATGTGGCTCAGAAGGGAGGAACTGGGACTTCTAATCTGCAAAGTGGCTGTGGGCAGTTTAGCAGAGTTTTAGGAACGGGATTTATGAATCTTGGCTTGAATGGAGGTAGTGGAGGGGAATGAATTGCTGTCTCCATGAGTCTGAGGAGGCTTAAACTTCAGGCTGCCTCACTTCTTCATAATCTTAAATCCTGATAGTGGGATTTTTGGAGTGGCCAATAGGAAAACTGTGGCAGCTGTGTATAGTGGTATTTAACTTAATAGCCCTGTTAAAAGGAAATGATTTTCCTTAAAGGGAATGATAACAAGGGCAACCCAGGAAGATCAACTACTGCCCAAGTAAGTTGGGAATTCAACTTGAGGAGTGCAGCTCCACAATGAAGCTGTCAGAGAAGTTTGCATGCTGAGCAAGAATTACCCAACTGAATCAAAGGAAACCTCAGGCGTACAAATTTAAATGTCTAAAATAAAAACTTAAGGTGGGGCCTACTAAGAGATTTTGAAATTTCTGTTAGAATATACTTCTTTGTACTTAAAAGAAAAAATTCAGCTCCTCTTCACTTTCTGCAGCTGTCTTCCTCTGACTTCAAAATTTCTCACATTTTGCTTTTATGTATGACTGACTCCAAACTGAGTTTTTACTGTAGTTTTATTTTAGTTTTGTTTCTGCTGTTAATTTCTTGCTTTTGTTGTTATCTTGGGATGCAAAATGAATCTTTCAACTTTCACTTTTCCTGTCACTCCAGGCTGTCTGGTTTTTTCAGCAGGAGCTTCCAGTGTGGGTGACCAGTGAAAGATGTGACTTAAATGCCTCAAGACTCTAAAGGCAAAATAAACATTCCTCTCACCTTGTGTTTCTGAACAGTTACGCTGAGTTTTTAGAGGTGAGAGCTACGAAATTTCAATGGGATAGAATAGGGTTTGGTTTTAACGCAATATTGATACATAAAACCAAGCTCCGCTCATCAGACTAATTATAATTTTAGCCATTTTCTTTGAGGCCGTTTTTCCCACAGTGAAACTTAAAGCAGAAAGTCCGTTTATCTGTATGGCCATCAGATGGTATTCATGGTTTGAATTAGGCAAATTTGAAATTTGCTGAAAGTGACTCTGTGCTATCCAGAAAGTTATGAAATGAGAAAACTGAAACCTTCTGATGCAGTGCGGCCTTTCCTTCTGTGTTTCTTCAAAGTTGAAATTCCTCTCAGAGTTTGCATTTAGATTGGTACTCTGGGGATTATGTGAATGAATCATAGCAACATTAATTGGGCTTGTCAGTGCTCTTTCTTACTGCGAAGGTTTTTTTTCTCCAAACGTACAAGAAAATATGAAGAAACTGAAGTGATATGTAGCAGAAAGCTTACAAAGGTCTTTTGTGAAATATAGTTCAGCTCTGGGAACTAATTAAACAAAGCTTCTTGTTCATAATCCCATGTTCTTACTGATAGTCTTAACTCTTATATGATTGCTGGAAAGATCAGATTTTTTTTTTCTGTGCAGAGGTTCATTAAATTTGTCATTATTATAATGCTTTCATGGACCAGATTTAGCAAATGCATATTGGGCATTGATAACCAGTAAGTTTTCAATTATCAGTAAGATCAGAAATTTATTTACCTTGTGTGGAAGATGAAATGTCTAATAAGCCTTCGTGTAGGCTTTTGTCTCTAAGATCCAGGTGAAGATCTTGCTTTCCTGCTTTGCTTTATAATTCTACATACTATCCTATGCTTCTGGTTTTTATATCCCATCCCAATCCCCACTGGGAGTTGAACTCTAGAGGTGCCTTCCAACCCTTACAATTGTGATCCTAGCTGTGAAAGGTGTAATGCTGCCAAAAAATGATGTCTATTTTGATGATTAATGGATCTTATTAATGTTTTTATGAGGGTTTGTAGCAGTTAGAAATCCTAAAAATTGACAAGAGATGGACTGTCCGCCCCTTGTGCGTGGAATGCAGAGCTTTGCTTTGAAGCACAAAGACTGCGTGGAGACCTTGACTGCTTCAGCTAGGGCAGTCATCCTGATCTGGTATTCTTTTTGGCTTAAGTCGATAAGATTTGTATTTCTTCCTACCGTGCAGGAATTCTCTGTGGGATAGCACTTGCGGCGTGGAGACAATGGGCAGAGCAGAGGCTGGAGGACAATCTGAATTTATTTTCTCAGTTCCATTTTAGTACAAAATATCCTTGGAGGAGGGGCCTAAAGCCCATCCTCTCTGAGAGAAGTGTTATAGGACTGTTTCTTTTGTTTTTGGTTTTCTCACCTCATACTGTTAATCAGGTAGAATTTGTTCATTTTCTGCTCTAAGGCAAAATTTTAATGCTTCCTACAGTCCAATTAAAATACAATTTGGACAGAACAGCACTAAGTTTGACCCAAATCTGATCAATGAAACTTTAAATTTAACAAGCTCATGTGTTTTTATAAAATAAGGGGAAAAATACCCACTTCCACATTCCCCTGTACAAGACTTATCTGGGGAGAGTCCAGAAAAGGGCCAGTAAGGTCATCAAGGCGCTGGAAGCTTTTGTGTGAGGAGAGGCTGAATGAACCGGTACTCTTCAGCATGGAAAAGAAAATGCAGGATATTGCTTTAAGACCTTTTACTATGGACGTGCTAACTCCTTAAAAGTTGCAAGATGATCTTATTTATCTTTAACCACAAAAAACAAACAAAAAAAACCCAGTGAGCTTGTCTCATGCTGTTACAAGATAAAAATCTCGAGTTGCCACAGAATCTGAGTCTATGAATCACAAAACACCTAAGGTTGGAAACAGTCTCTAGAAATTATCTAGTCTGACCCTTGCATTATCTGTTCTGTATTTCATTGGTTTGTCTGTGAATTAACAGACTTTGTCTAGTAGCCTCTGAAGAGAAAGTGTGAACTTTGCAGTGTAATGGTGTACTCTAGAAATAAAAGTAGCCTTTTCTAGTCTGAATAGATTCTTTGTCAGTACTCAGATACTGCAGGTGTGTTCTAGACTGTGCTCATGTATTCTAGACTTTCGTGTTTTATGAATATTACAGATATTCCTTGTGCCATTTGACATGCAGGGAATAGAAGGTTCCTGTAGTAAAAATAATTCTGGAGTTCTAATTTATTAAATAACAGCTGATCTGTATTTGGCATTTACAGAATCTATTAATGGTTGTGCAAGAGTTTATTGTGCAGTAGTGTAGGTTTCCCACAAACAACCATGAAACCTTTGACACTGCATCTTATGTCATTGCTTCAAATGTGTGCCATGTCACTGACTTTTTTTCCCTTCCCTGTAATCAGGGAGGAAAACAGTCTGCATCTGGCAACAGGTTCCCTTCCTGTGAGAACGGCTGGAGTGAACTTAAAGCATTTAAGCAACTATTTAAAGAGATTCAGCTTCCTCCTTTCTTTTTCTGCCCTTCCTTTTAATGCAGCAACTTGTGTGACCTAGTTGGATGTCGACTGAAGGACATTCATTAGTAGGAAATGAGTAACCTTTTGTAGGGCTAGTAGTCTGCTTAATAGTCCTGAGCTAGCCACCACAGGAACAAACCAGTGGCAGTATTTGTACACAGGATGGAAAAGAGGAGGAACTGATGAATCCATTATACATGCAGCTGAATTATCCTGTCATTCCATCAATGCTAACTTGTGGAGATGGTTTTATTATTGCTCAGACTTCTAGGACATAGGTAAATATTCTTGTGTGGTGTTGTGGTAGTATTTGGGAAATCAGGTTTAGTTGTGCTTACTGGACTTGAGTTGGCTGATAATAGCTCCTGGCACTTCTACAAAAGGAGCTTTTGTTTAACAGGGTCTTACACCAGCTGCTAAGCTGTTGTGGAGTTGAAACTGCCTGTTGCTTCTGTGACTGCTACGATGCATCTTTTCATTTGCTGTGAAGTACAAAATTGTGTGCTGCATACTGTTTAACAGCTCTGGCCTTGCATAGAGAAAAGAGTATTATGATACTTTTCTACATAAGGTTTCTCTGTTTTGGTTTAGTTCTGGCAACAGAATCTGGAGTTGCTTGTGGTGTAATGAGACAATACCTTCAGTACTGATAAATTGTGGTTCAGTGTTGATTCTTGTCCTTGACATCTCTTTCAAAATTCTCTTTTCTAATATTTCTGTTGTAAACCATTAACTTAAGGAAAGTTATGTAGGGTTTTCATCTTTACTCGAATCATAATAGGAAATGAACACAGTACACATACTTGTATTATCTTACTGACTTCAGAGGTTCCATTGTTCCATTTCTACTGAGAGCCAGATAGTAAGAAATCTTGAACAGAACTGCCACATAACATCCATTTCTTCTTGAGCTACAAAGGTTAAGCAGTGATCAAAATTTAATATGGAAAGCATTATACCCTTTATTCAGTTCTGTAAAATTCTTTCAAGCTATTTAATAAGTGCTTTAACAATGAGTCCGATGCCCAGAAAACTGTTATTGGGGATGAATACTGCAGCATAAACCAGAACATGGTTTTGAGCCCATTCATTTTAGCTCTTTTACGTATGTCAGGAGACTCTTACCTGCGTGCTAGCAAATTAACACTGAGGACATGGATTTCATGGCAGGCAAGAGCTCAGCACAACATACCATCTATTTCCATGATACACCTTACCAGACTGCAGGCTATTCTGTTTTGTGAAGAAAAAATTAAAGATCCAAAGACAGATCACATATCCTGGTCTTCCAAGTGGTGAAAGGCTTAGGTTTAGTTCTCTTGTACCTGACAGATTCTGCTGTTGTACCTTTCCAAGCTGAAGAATTTTGAGACGTAGGAAAAATGGAGGTGAAAAAGTTTCTAGCTATGTTAAAGAACATGTTGATGTTCTAGGGTATCTGTTATGAATTTTAGTGTTCCTTGTGCAGGAAGTAAAAGAAAACTTAGTTCTTCCACTCATGGCCAGAACAAATTTCAGCTGAGAACTCTGTAAGAGACTTTGTTCTTTTCTGGTCAGAGGAACAGCTGGGCAATCTACAGAAACCGTACGCTCTCTTGACTTGAATCCAGAATAAATTTAATGCAGGAGACTGCTATTAAAATATTGCTTAAAAACCCACAAGCTCAGGCAGTAGCATAGAAATTTCAGTGTGGAATTACATAGCCAATAGTACAAACTGCCAAAGTACAAGTCCCTACCTATGTAAATTCAGACAGGAGAAAACAACTTTAAAACACTTAGGTTTTTTCTCCCTCTGTGTGTGTGTGTGTGTGTATATATATATATACACACATATATGGAACTAGAAACACATAGAAAAACTACTCAGTAAGCTACATAATGGCTAATGATATATGTTTAAAAGAAATGCAAACTACTGCAAAGGCTACTGAAGTTTGATACCCATCAATCTTTATTCATACTGGCCCAATTGCTGTTTAAAACACCATTAAGTACACACTGCCATCTAGTGAGCATCTCTAACAACTGCAATTTGATTTCGGAGGAGAGAAAGACGTGTTGCTTGGAGCAGGTAACTCAATACAGTACAAAACAGACTTAAAAATGCTGCACTGAATGCTTTGTCAATTGTATGTTGTTATTTAACAGAGATACACAGTGCAAAGCTAAAGTATTTTATTAATAATTTATTGTCAGTAAGAAAGACTGGCTAATGGTAATTTTCAGTAAAAACCTTTACAAGACCATTAGATCACAAATATACAGACACTATAAAAACTGTGTCATGGTGGTTTTGGTTTTAAACTGGTATGTAGAAGGTCTTCAACACACTTTCCAAGAAGGGAAAAAATGTTTACAGTTCTAAAATACAGCAACCCATTTAAGACATTTCAATGTAGCTGACCCAGAAAAATATCAGACCTAACCTATGTACAATTGGAGTAGTGTGAACATGTTGAAATTTTTATAATGAAATGTCAAACCTTGGTTTTGGGAGAATACATACAGTGATGCCCTGATTATAATAACTCAGGGTGCTAGTTTTCATGGCACACAAACACCACTAGTTTCAGTGGAAAACAAATTCACAAAATATCTACAAAATCTAGTTAAACTATTAAAATCAAAACTGTACATAAAATTTACAGAATGTAGGAGGAAATTAACTTTCATTAGAACTATATAAATATATGCACCATGCTAATATGGAGAAGTGGTATGTGATTTTTTTAACATAGACAATGCGAGTACAAAAAACATGTTCAAAAATGGTGCAGTCAGTGGGATTCTTGGAACTGCCCAGTTATAGTAGGTCAGGAAACTGAAAAAAGCTGATTTAGTGAAATGAACTGCATGATCCAATGCCATCATGACAGTTTAGCTCACTGAAACAGAAGCATTCACTTAGGCTGGGAAAAGGGGGTTGGGGGAAAAAAAAAGCTCTTGAAAATGTTTCTAGAACTGATTAAGTCTGTTAAGAGTCCAGGCACTTTGTTGAATGTGAGTGTCAGACTTCTGTATGTTGCTGGGAATCAAGTGGAGGAATTTTCACATTTTCAAAATGACTGTCATCTCCACTCTCATAGTCACTCATCATGACTTCAGACTCCATTTCACAGCATGCTGACACATCAGAGCACGAAGCTGTGGAAGCATACACAGACATGGACATGTTGTCTACAGTGGGAGCTTCGAAGTCTCTATTGTACCCTAATGTGTAAGGAGCATAAGGTTCTCTGTAATTGCCATTGGCACCACTGGTTGTGGTCTGAGGTTCAGACATGTCTGCAGGATAGTGATGGGGAAGGTACTGATTAAGGTTAAACCTCTGCCTGCTTCTTGTAGAAGAACCCAAGCTACCTATGGCTGGCATGTCTCTGGGAGGCTGTATTGACTCAAACTGGTCGCTGTATTCTGGTGGTAATGGTGGAAGCTCATCAGGTGCCGGGAAGTCATCAGGTGGAGGTGGAAAATCACTTTCTATGTCATAACCACCAGGGTAATAGTCTGTATCGATGGCATTAGGATCTGTATACAGGGGAGCTGGCTCTTCAACCACTTCGTAATTTGGATATTCCTGGATACCTGGGAGTTGAACGCTTGGCATCCAGTCTGATGTATCCCAGTGATAACCTGAAAAGTGAACATTTTTTAAATACAAAACATAGTGTTAATCATCAGTCTGAACTGAGAAATCAATGCATGTATTATGACAATGCAGTCACTGTGATTAGAACATTACTTGTTAATTGCAGAGCAGTTTGCCTGGCTCCACAGAAGACATTCAACACAACTTTACGTTATGCCATGCACTAGATATTGCATCATTCACATTTAAAGATTTTTATTTTCTCAGACATCTCACCTACAATGAGAAGAGTTGCATGTCATTTATGGAATGTACTGTTACAATATATAATGGCATAGAATTGTTCACTCAACAGCAAATAATCAATGGTTTCCCTGATGCAGCAAAACTCTAATTGTTGTTTGAGTAATTAGAATTGGCTTGCTAAGCAATGCCCTGTTTTCTTATGCTGTATTTATCGTAAGTAAACCTTGCTTTTCCTATGTAAAATAAGTAATTTCTAACTGGTAAAGTATCCAGGCTATTTAAAGTGACTTTACCACTTGGCTGAATTTTAGTGTTAATTTCACAATGTGCTGTTAGCTTTATAGTAAAACTCAAAAAATGGCACCTCTCCATACTTCCACACCTCTGATAAAATCCCTTTCTCGTTGACTACATATAAAGATATTCCACTTGAATACAGGAGCAAAACAGCAAAATCAGGCTTAATCATACATGGCAGCCTTCCCTTGAATAAGTTTTTATTGCTCTGCTGAAAACTAGGTGTAAGCCTAATGTCATTAAAAATACACGTGTGTAATGTATTTTTAACATTAATACCAGAAAGGAAAATTAATATAGAACTGGAATAAGGGTGCAAATCTAGTAAAAAGAGCAATCACTGCAGACAAATGCACAGCAAGCAAGTTGACAGTAAGTCTGTGTTAAAGCCAAGTATTAACAAAAATATTTTGCTGTATATCAATGAACTGCATGCAGAAGTCACCTCTTGAATTGCTGAGGTCAGGAACAGCAAAAGGTTCTTTAGTTGGCAGAATGAGAAGAAAAAGGAGAAAATATCCATTGTTAGGAACCAAGTATTGGAACCAATATGAAGACAAACATAACGAGTCTCACTAAGATGTTACCTTTATCTGTTTTTTAGTGTTCTCTAGGTAAATGTCTATCTTGAGTAGTACTAAAGTTGGCTTTTTTCCCCTATGATCCTCCTTTATTAGATTTGAACTGTAGAACTGCTGCTGAGTCAATGTAAAGCTCACCTAGGACACTAGCTTGTTATGGCATAATCTATAGTCCACAGTCTGTTGAAAATTTCATTTCATCATATTTAGAACTTTCCTTAAGGGGTAACAAGACTTGGTCTGATTCTATTCTTGCTTCACACCCCCTTGGCTTTTAATACAAGGCTACGTCTATTAGAACTTGTACTTTCTAGTGTCTCACGTGGAGACGGAACTTCCACTTAACCCAGCTTCCACATACTGTGCGCAGGGAGACCTGCCTCTTGCTGTACAGTAACGCCAACAACTTCTGCTCAGTATGGAACTGTCCTGTGCTGTCTGACAAACTTTAAACTTTTAAAACTTTTCTTTCTGAGGAATCTATATTCCTGATAGAGGTTTGAAAGAAGGGATGCCTGCCTATTCTGATCCCAGAGTCATCTCCTAAGAACTGATACTTTTATCTCTTCTCATTAGGGTCTGAGACCCTTAAAATATTAAAATATCTCTGGTCTCCTCACAAGGAGAATTTTCTGACCATTAGACTACTTAAAAAACAGCTTTTTTTGGTCTTCTAGGGAAACTGGGTGTCAGACTGAACAAAATGGGCAGACTGTGCATACTTCAGAGTCAAAGACCATTCAGTATAAAATAGAGGCAAACTAGAACTTGATAATGTACCCATCTTTCCAGGTGACACTTTGCTACATTGGAGCTCTTATTTCCTCTTGCACTCAACACTGTTGTTTGCACAGTGCTACAGCCTTCTAGCAGAGAAGGGAATACATGCCTACAACTGTCCTAAGAGGAAATTGTGCGGTTGATACTTTCAGGATACTTTTTGAGACTGGAGGAAAAGACCATCTGTCCAAAAGCTTGACCTTTGCTGAAGACTGGAGCAAAGACTGACACTGTTCTGAGATGCTCTAAAGTAGAACTCTTTACTCGTGCTTTCAAATTTGTGCTTCTATTGAGGCTAGAAACTTCTAAGCATTAAAAAGCAGGTGAGCCAGATGTCTTTAATCTCTATCCTTTCTCGATGGCTCACAATGCATAAAATATTTGTACTTTTCTTGCAGTGATACCAAAAATGTGAATGGTATTTCCAACTGTCCAATTTTAACTAAATCCATCAATTTTAATTTCTATGTATTAAAATTTCATAAAAATCTAAGTTATTAAATGTTTTTCACAGGCTTAGCTTTTGCTGCCTCTAATCTTGGGATTCATAAGTTACTGTGCATTACAATTTTTTAGCACTGGGGACTATGATATATTTGTAAACACTAATGATATGTTATTCTGTGATTAGACATCACTGCATGTCTACTTTTTTGTCTCTCTGCATACATGAGAGAAGATGTGCTTCAGAAACAATAAGCCAAACAGAATCTTTAGGTACTGTTAAATATTTTTATGACTTTAAAATGGCTTTGTTTTCAGCAGGAGAATTTTGTTTTTATTGAGAAACAAGAAACATATGCTATGAATATCACTTCAGAAGTAGCCTCTGCAGACATGCAGAGGAGATCTAGAGGAGCAAGCTATTGACAATTCCACTGCTATTCAAGTCTACTATGAGGTCAGTTTTTGTATAGGCTCAGTGGCACTTCTATTACTACTAATGTTTTGCACAGTCTTTCTTAAATGTCAGCAAGAAAATACACTGAAAACTGTATTTTTATATATAATATATATTTATAAAGAGATATTTTTTTGCTGCCTCCTAATGTAGAAATGGATATGCACAAGTGTGTATATATACATATACACACACAAACATGCCTTTTAGATACCTCAGTAAGAACAGGAGGTAAACAACTACTTAAGTTAGGAGGGATGTATGTGCCTATGTACCTCAACTGTATACCTGAAGTCAGCCTTTTCTACTACAGACTAACTCATCTAAAGATGTGGAAAGTGTGCACCAGGCTACTTGTGTTCTACTCTGCCAGAACTAAAAAGGTAGATAGGGAAAGAAACTGAACTGTGTGCTTCTGATTTTTCATCTGTTTTGGTGTACATAATTGCCTCTGCTGTCTCAGCCTGCCAGAAACTTTATCATGAATGTTGTCAGACAACAGTAAGCTCCAGTATCTTTCTATGCCAATCCATTTTTTCTTTTTCAGGAAGTCACACTGAAACATGCCTGCAGGGTACACACAGCATACACATGAAAATACAAATACACACACTATATTCTTTACTAACGCTTTTGAGAAAGTATAAGTAAATTACAGTTCGTAACTCTCATCTGCTACAACTACATTACTAGAAGAAAAACATGCATTATTCTGCCACAGCAGTAAATAAATATGAAAACATGTATATACCTTCTTTTTCCACCGAGTCAACAACAGCATTGACAAGGTGTATTACAGTCACTACGGAAGCTTGTAAAAGGTATAAAAGGAGCAAGTTAAAACAAACCTATGGTTAGTATCACTTTAAACAGCATACAAGTATACAAAACTACTGTGAAATGGTAGTCCATTGTTACTTTATCAATGAAGATTGTTGGTGTAATACATATACATATACACACGATCTAGAAAGCAATTGTATGTAACACGAAACACATTTCTGAACCTGACTTTTGTTCTGTATGAATATCACAAGGTACTTGTTATAACTACTTTTGAAATTCTGCACAAGGGCAAAATTGTTTTTAATTGTTTTAATATTTATTCAGTAGCATGTTTCTACCATACTTCATCTAGATTGCAATAAACCTACACCCCACAAATGCTCTTGTGAGGTGTATTAAGGAGTAAGTAGGCTTCCTTCTACTATTTTCTTCCCCCTCAACAGAGAGGAAGAATCTTTCACCATAATGAAAGGATAGTAGGAATACCAAAATGAGGTTGATGTGTTTTTTAAATAACAATCATAATCAGTTAATCTGTTATAACTTCCTTTCCCCAACATACTTTTGGAAGGGAGAAAGACTTTCCCTTATAGGGTAGGATGAGGTAAGCACACGCAATTTGGTTGCAAGACTCATAATAAATTCAGTATCTATCAAAAAAGGAGGAAGGAACAATCTCTATGATGCTACAGCTATTTCTCTTAGAGTGATACAGAGTAATCAATACATTACAAGAAATACCTGTAGGCATGTATGAAATATAGGGGATGAAGGGGAGGGGAGAACATGTACTGCACAACACTTAATACCACAGGAAGAAAAAGTTGAAAGTTGATATTAAGTCTACTGATAAATGAGTACTATAAGCATACTATTTTACTTTCACCAATCATTAACAGATTGCTATTAAAGAATAAACCACTCTAACTTAAGAAGTGGAATTTCTTTACTCCTAAGCTAAAGACATTTTAAATTCTTGCTGCCATATAGGCAAAAGCAGGAATTGGAATAGTCAGAGCACCTGAACTTAGTGAATTAAATTGAGACAACTGTGTTTTTATCCAATCAGTTTGAAATATTTCTGAATACATAGATGCATTCAGATTGAACAGTAAAAGCATCTGTTGCAATGGACAAATAAGACTTCTAATCAATAATAGTAATAGAATGCTCAAATAAGTATAATGAGTTGTATTAAAAGATTTATATTTTTATTTTCATATTGGCTTTTTTTCAGTGCAGGAACTTTTTATTTAATTTTAATCATGGTGAAAGCCAAGTATACTGCTCTACTGCAATAAAATTCCTTTTTTGTAGCTTCCTTCATTACTAAAGTAATCAAACTTACAAGCAATCCCTTAAACTCTGCTTTCACTCAGAACTGATCTGATCCATATAGGAGCTGAGGTCGCAGCAGGAAAAAGAGAAGGAAACACATGAAACTGTAACACCAGAAAACTTTACTAGAAACTGAACGTCAAAATTGAAGTTATAGTTGCACAGGCGAAGGCTGTTTTTTAAATTCACTGTATTCTTATATAACTAATTATTAAATTTGAATGTGCTTTTATCAGCTTTTAACACATAGCACTGAATACCTTGTGCTGCATTCACACTGTTAATAATACTGGAATGAATGTTAAGGTAAAGTAATTAACATGAAGTGTAAGAGGCAAAAAACACTAACAGATTTGATTAAAATAAACACTAATATATATTGTGTATTAATATATATTAGATGTATGCAACACTTATTGATACTAAGAGATTTAGGTGCAGAGACACTATGAATGAATGTAAGCAGCAGTACAGAATGATTAGAGTTTACATACCGTTGTCATCACACGATTCAGACTGGAAAGAGCTAAGAGACTGGACTTCAGACATGCTTTCTCTAGCACTATAAGGACGGGAGCTCTTTTCATCCAGAGGTTTTTTTGAAAGGCAGGGGTCAAGATCTACTACTTTAGCTGGAAGAAAAAGTTTCAAGTAAGGCAATTAACAGACTTTATTAAAAGGCATTAGTAATTAAAGCTTTCTAAGAATTTCTAAGTTTTCTTAGTAGTGTATGAAGCTCAATCAGACTTGAGAACTAATAAAATCCTAATGCTTTTTTTTTTTTTTTTTACCACAGTAGGCACGGACAGACTTTGAACTCCTATTAAACCTGCACCACAACGATGCACCTTTAACTGAGAGATAACAAAAGTAAGAAAATTTCTTACTGTCATAGTCGAAATCCCAGCTGGGCTTCTGTATTGAATCGCTGTCTGAAGGAGAGTTGGAGGGAGGTGGAGGTGGCAAGTTTGGTGCTACGCTGCAAACAGCTACAGCTTTCCGGTGGCCATGTACAGAATCTGGGTTAAAAGTACTAAATTCTGGGTGCTCAGGGATAGCAGACCCCTCAAAAGAATTCCTGTCAAGATTATTCCTGGAGTCACTTGGAATGCTAGGAGTATACGAAATGGGACGAACAGGAACCTGCGGTGGGATGTCAGAATAAATGTTCTTATTCAACTTTGCATCAAAATAAGGTCGTTGTAAGAATGCTGTTGTAGCTCCCAGTTGCTTGTCTTCAGGTTCTGGTTGGTGTTTCTTCTTTCTACTCATCACTTTGCGGCAAACAACAAAAATCCCAACTAACAAGAATATTCCAGCAATGAAAACAATAATTCCAATTACTTCAGCTAAACTAATGTTCCAAGACGTTGAAACATATTTGTTAAGAACAATGTCTGTGCAGTGCTTGCCTCCAAATCCATGGCTGCAATTACAGTGATATGAACCATAAGTATTCTCACAAAGGGCACCATTAAGACATGGGTTTTCTGTGCATTCATCGACATCAGTCAGACACCTACCAGAATCAGAAAGAGAAACAATGATTAGTTTACATCAGTAATCACTGCTCTGGTCTTGTTCAACAATTCTAAATGTGTTTAATATGTAATACTATACACTACCAGGCAACTTGCTATTCCATCACCATTCTAGATTTCAATCAACTTGAGTAGTTAAGAAATATTTATAAAACTTTTCTGTGGAATGCTATACTCACCTTTCTCCCCGAAAGCCTGCTTCACACTCACAAACAGGTCCATCCAAACTGTCAATGCACTTGCCACTGTTTTTACAAGGATTGTCTCTGCAATATGGACCCAGCTGGCACCTTCAAAAGAGGAAAAAAATAGTTAACAACAAAAAGAGCCACTGTCTTACTGTAAGTTGTGTAAACAGTATTATATACAGTGGAATTCAAGGCTGCAACATAGGGGCTGACATTAAGCAACTCAAGTGGATTTTAGATTGTGAGCTTTAGTTAGAAAAGAGATAAAGTAAAAAAAAGCATTACGTTTATATACTATGCTGTAAGGGGTTCATTTGTACAAAAAAAAACCCAATCCATACAAACATACCTTTGGCCTGTGTACTGTCCTCGGCATTGGCAGATGAAATCATCACTGACTGGGATGCACGTACCTCCATAAAGGCAGGGATTGGAAGCACAAGGATTGACACTTACATCACAGTGAGTTCCCATGAATAAAGGAGCACACTTGCAGTAGTAACCTAAAATCAAATAAATTCTTTTTGAGACATGTACATGGCTTTACTGTATTCAAGATGAATTCTTCCCTGCCCACCTATCTGTTCAAAGACAGAGTGGACAGAAATAGAAATATTCTGTTGAAAAATGAAGGAAGGTCTAATGGAAAGTTTTTTCTGGTATGTGACTGAAGCTTAACTGCCACTTATCTCTCAGAACTCACGCCTGTCATAATGTTTTCATAAATTTTAAAGTAGGCATTCAGAGAATGGACCTCAGTGTTGACTGACACTGAAGATTAATAAATAGATTTTGTCTACTTCATATACCAGGAAACTGAGTGTCCAGAACACAGGCAGACACAGCCTCCCTCCCTGGTTAACAACCAACTTTCTACAACTCTTTGGAAAAGTAAAAATTATTTACAAAACTGCTTTGGCCTTCAAAGGCAGGTAAGTGGAAAAGCAGTTTTGAAAACCAGTAGCACAGCTTACCTCCATTTGACAGGGCATTGCAGATGCCTCCATTCTGACATGGGTTGCTTGAACAACCTTCTGTGGTAGAAAGTAAGCACCCAGGAGTCACATCAACAGATTCGTCCATGTGTGCATAATTTCGTGGCTTGCTGTTTAAGGGGAGCTCCTGTCCATTAAGTACAATAGAATCCATGCAGCCTCTGAAACCATTGCTAACTTGAGGACTCCTGCCATGTCTTGCACCCTGCTGCCGAATATGACCACCAAAAAACACATGATTATCTAGGTTTAGTGTCCTAAGTGTACCAGGAGCAGTACCAGATGCAGTATGCACCCTGTCCAGAACAAGTCGTGCATAATTTCCATCCACTTCAAGAGATACCGAATGCCACAGGCCATCGTTAATCTGAATGCTCTGAACTGAGACAATGCCAGGTCCGCTGCCACAATCAAACTTATACTGCAGCCTTCCATGATGAATCTACAGAGGAAAGACACATAATCAACAAATGGACCACAGACAGAGAATCCCTGCAGAAAGTAAAATTTGAAAATATTGGTGCCTCTTAAAAGTTTATGTTTGCTACAGAGAGAAGATGATGGTGTTGTCCATAAAGGGCAGTTTAGAACACATTATTAGTAAACATTCACACTGATTGTGATTTGCTTTATATGATCCTTCTAATTAAAATGCATATAGTACTTTTTTTTTTCCTACAGTAAAGAACTCACAGATTGTCATCAAAATATTGCAGTATATTGTGTTTTAAGTGATTAATATCTCATGTTTTAAAACCTTTTTCTGTATGAACTTACAGAGTATTACAAGCAAGTAAATTTAAATATTAGGTTTTTTTACTCATTTTTTTAACATTGAAGAAAATGAATTCTTTTTACACATTAAAAAATTCTATAAAAGTTGGCAACCGGAATGTATAAAAAAACCTGTATTTCGAATGCAACTTCCAATTGTAACAACTCTGCAGAAATGGTGGTATGAATAAAAGAAGAGATATGTACCTCTAAGATACTGTAGTCTGTTCCTCGAGCGTACATAACAACTGCATGAGCAGAGTAAGTTCTAAGTCTCATTGTCAGCTTCATTTCCTCTTTGTTCTCATTTTCCGTGAGACGATATTTCACGTAACTGTTCCCACTGAATGTTACAGCAGAGCCCACTGATGCTGAGGGATACAGAAAAATATGACATATTAACACAGGACTGGAAAATAATATGGTTTTACGCAGAAATTTTTTAAAGCAAATTTCTTACCAGGACACTGTCCAGTTTTGCTGTCATGGCAAACACAGGTGTATTTTTCCTCCTTTGGATCTCCTAAACATTCAGTACCTTCAGGGCATGGGTTTCCTTCACATACACTATTCACTACAGGGCATTTCCCTTCTGTAAAATGAAATATATTACTTCTCTTCTGTTGGCAGTAATGCTATTTTGTGAAAAATGACACTTCAACAGGAGCTGAAGGCAACCCAAATGATACTCCTCAATATCAGGCAACAGGGAAGTGAAGAACAGCTATGAGACATGATTGACAAAGACTAGGCAAACAGTGTGTACAATGGCTGATGTTCAGTTATCTCAATTAATAACTCAATTCAACTGAAAACGTTTAAAAAGTCATGATGTGATTTAAGGTTTACTTCAGCTATCACACATCATGAAAAATGCAAGAGTGCATAGATATAAAACATAAGCAGAGGAGACGAGTGTATTTGAGAGAGAAAAGGAATGGGCTTTAAGTATTTACTGCAGATGTAAGTTCGGCCAGCAGTGGTAATCAATACTTTTAAAAAGCCATCTCATTTTCCTGAGAGCCAAAGACAAATTCATCATTTATTATAAATCTGGATACTTTCATCTATTTTAATGCGTATTAATTTTCCAGTTCAATCTGTCATTCACAGCTAAGTTTTGAAGCTGTATGAGATCTTTCTCTTAGCAGAAACCCAGACATATTCTTGTTCTTTGCAATAACTTATTTCTGTGCATACAAGACTGAATAGCCATTATTCATGCAATTAGGAGAAGCAACAAAAGAAAGAAATTCTTTTATAAAATGGATAATGAAGATACAAGTATAAAAGAATCGCTTCTCACAAGCTTATACCATATAAATTCTCATTATCTCATTTTAAGATAATAATTACTCCTTATTTTAAATAAAATTAGTGATGCTGCAGTGCAGGTTACAGAAGATTCTTACTCCTGTAACATCCATTTCCCCCTATGGATGATGATTGTTCAAAACCAGAACAATCTTTTGAAGAATATCATTTTCCTTTCTGCCCTCCTTACCTTTACAAAGACAAACTGCTGCTCTGTGATGACGGGGAGTGACAAAACTCAGCCTGGCTGTGCTGTGGGTTGACATGATGTTCTCATCCAGCGTTACTTTTTCTTCACAAAATTTCAAAGGACAGTCTAGGCCTGCACAAAGCTTATGGAAAACATCAATTATCCGAACACCCAGAATCTCCTCTAGGTCAGGCACAGAAGAGTTTATCTTGTGGAGCAAAATTCTCATGGGATGCTGAGAGCTGCCAGATTTTTCAATGTTCAAGAGGACATCAAGACTTGAAGGAGGATCAGAAGGCTGCAAACTAACAATTTGGATGTCATTTCTCCTCACACCTAAGATGTTTCTTAAAGCTCTCTGGAAATTGCGCCAGTAATCGCCAATGAATTCTTCAGGAGCAAGGTTTGCAAAGCGCATTGTAATGCTGTGATTTAGTAAATCTTGTGTGATTTGTTTGATATGCACAGTAATATCAGCTGCAGTTGTAAATTTTCCATCAGTAACAGTGACGTTTAGGAGGTACTGTCCCACATCTAACCTTTTATGTGCTATTAGTTTGCCGCCAGTACTGGAAACAGAGAACATGGATTCCATCTTGGGGTCCAGGCTATAGGTCAAAGTATCATAAACATCTTGGTCAGTTGCATGAATTTTTCCAATGACTCCACCTGAATATTCTTCACCAAAGGCTGTAATAAAGATTTCTAGAGGCAGAATTGCTGGAGGATAAATGCTTTCCTCAATAACTCTAATATCAACATATGTCAGAGATGACAGTGGTGGCTTTCCATTATCTGTGACCTAGTAGAAGACAAGGGTACAGTTAGATTTTTTGCTTTATCTCACTAAATTCTGTTGCAGGTATGTGTACGTTATGCAATAGTGTTGTACTTTTCTACTAACACATACATAAATATACAAAAGTTATTACAGGTCAATGCTTTAAAAAAATTGCAAATTCAAGCTTATGAGAAGTTAATTCTGAAAATTCAGAAAAGTGCACACATTCAAATATGTTTTCACTTCTTCCAAGATGAAAAGGATCCAGTTCTTAATACTTCCATATGCAAGAAAGCCTACTAGCACTTACAGCAAATGCAGAGGAAATGCACAGTAGCTGATTTCAGACAGCAGATGGTGCTTGAAGCTTTGTTAGTGCAAACATGGAAACAAATTAAGAACTCAGAATGACTCATGGACTCTAAATTTCTAACAAGTTTCACCACTTAGGCCT
This sequence comes from Odontophorus gujanensis, assembly GCA_013399175.1. Lineage (NCBI taxonomy): Eukaryota > Metazoa > Chordata > Aves > Galliformes > Odontophoridae > Odontophorus > Odontophorus gujanensis. Next base: position 204,555 of record VXAB01010282.1, on the reverse strand, counting down.
TGAAGGCAATCTAAATGCAGTATGTTAAACAGAACTGCAAAAGAAAAACAATGCATGTAGAAAGTTACAGTTAATTATACTGTCTTTCATGACTGGTAATCATGGAGAGGAAAAAAACAACCTGTGATGTTATTTACTTCAGGCAATTATACTAATTAACACAACCAGCCTAACTCAATTTTGAAGTCTTTTAAACATGTCGCCTATCTTCCATCCTTTTTTGACAACAGCATATGCTGTCACTGGATGATGAGAGAACAGAAGAAAATTACTATAAAAAAAATAAAAGAGTATTCCTTTGGGTTTACTTTTTTCCCTTTACATTTCTCAGTTCTCGTTTCCTTTCTAGCTCTTTCCCCAGTTACTGAAAGGGAGACTAAAGAAACAGTCGAAGAAGATGTGGATACAATGTGAAGGAACAGAGGGGATATGCAAGGCTCAGAGAATACAAGATATCCTCCACTGTTGTTACAATGTTACAATAATTTTACCATGACTACATGTTGCTGTACCAACTCTGCAGATCTATGCAAAGGCATCGCTTTTGATTTTTCAGACAGATATAAGCAAAATAAAATAACTCCTGAACACAAGATTGTCTGAATATGTGTACAAAACTCTAGCATCTTAAAAAGGCGAGGCATGTCTCACAAAACTACACACTTCTATCAGTAATACCAAAAGGCATGGCTAGAAGCTCGACCTCTAGTTACCCAAGCACAAATAAGGAGAGAGACAGAGATGAAGCAAGCTTATGTTGGTGAAGTTTTGTTTTGCCTAGATTTCTGCCTGGAAACAAGACAAGGCAGGCAGTTTATCTACAGCACAAAAGCCCAAGAGAAAACACGAAAATACTTAAAACAAACAAGCGAGCAAAATTGTAACAAATGGACAGCAAGTAGGAGAGAAGAGCCCCAGGAGAAAGTATCTTTCAATAGGGCAGATACTTAAAAATCTGCTGCAGTTATAAACTAAAGACTTCAGGAGTACAGTACAAAAGACCATATGACTCATAGCTGAAGATTTCACACACTAATGCTATGACACATTTGTTAACGGATAGTCTATTTCCTTTTTTCCAAAGGAAAACAAATCCGAGTGGCGTGTACATGTTGGGAAAAGGCTCATGTGAAAGTTTTTTAGTGGTTGTGGTTTATGTGTGTGTATGGTAGGAGGAGGGTTTTCTGTGTTCAGCTAAACCCGTAACATAAGAAGAGCTTTGCTTCAGCAATCCATTCAGAAAGAAAAAGCTGTGAGTACAGAAAAGTGGGGCCAGTGAAGATCAGTTAAAAAACAAAACCAAGCAACAATGTATCATGCACAGCTGTTAACTTAGGAGCTGCAAGAAGAAAATACAGAAATTAAAGACTAGAGAAGATGCTTGTCAAAATAAAAAATAAAAATAAAAAAAATCAAAACAAAATTATTTTAGTGAAAAGAGGAAAGAAGATTTTTCCCAGAAAATCACGTGCCTATTTTTATGTGTGTCACTGAAGCTGAAGGCTTGTGATATGGAAATGGTAGCTCTAGTCTTAAACACCTTCATGCTTGTGCATGGTGACTCACTAAAGTAAAGTTAATTGCAAATTATAGCACTATGTCAATTTAAAAAAATGATCATAATAAGTGATGATAAATGGCAACTGAAAGACAGTAATGCATGTCCAGAATCCAGGCAGAGAACTTCTAAATCAAAGTATGAGACGGGTACAAAGTATTGAGAATGAACAAGACAGAACAACAACAACAAAAAAGCATGACATTAGTATAGTCTAACACTGATGTACAATCTCTAAAAAGCATTTGTTCTAAATGACTATTTTGCTTTAAGATGCTTGTTTAGCTATTAAGCACCATTAAAATTCTCCCTTTACTCATTCTCTAGAAAAAATGACAATGATCAAGTGCTATGCTAAAGATAAGACAAAGACAGCTGAAGTACTGATAGACTGCTTACAGGCATTCTACAGTCTAGGTAGCTTGGAAACGAAAAGAATGAATCTACCAAGAGAAAGGTGTTAGACTGATCTCTTGTATTTATCAACAGGCAAACTCATTAAAGATGGGCCGAATCTGCAGCTGAATCATGAAGTGGGATAAAGACAGTCTAACAATCCACACAGGAGTCAAAATTGCAGCCATGTGCATCAGCAAGAATATGCTTTAGAAGCAAATTACATATAAATAATAGGATCATAGAATCACCAATGTTGGAAATGACCAAGATATTTCAGTCCATTTGGCCACCTATGACCAATACACATACCACATTACACAAGTGTGACAACGCCCACCTCTACTGTTGCTTTGGACCCATGCAACCTAGGAAGGACAACAAAGCCTTCGCTTGAAGGCTAATCTGTCTCACCAGATCATTAGTAGATCATTACTGAGAAGCAAATAAGTGACAGTGGGATGATTTATGTCCCTGACTCCTTTTTAATCTGTATTATTAATCCTAAACTAAATTTAAATGGAGCCTCTACTTATCCTGCTACTTATGCTCATGTCTCCTGATACCATGTTTCAGAGACTCTAACAACAAATCACAGTACCTGTGGCAATTATTTTCCTTCTCCAAAGAGGAGAGATAGGCTTTATATAAATATACCAAGACTATTACCCTAATGCAGGCAAAATTTACTACACCCTGTTGTAAAATTCTGAACATTTACTCAGAAGCTATATGCAATGTTACATATGATAATAACAGAGATTTAAAGGCCATATAAAGTCACGTGAAAATAAAGGTAACAACTTTTCTTAAAATATAGCTCTGGAAATGAAGTTTAAAAATTAAGGGCAACTATTTTCAGCCTATCAATTTTAAGTTCCCAAGTCACAGTTCCTTAATTTATTACTGAACTAAAAGGGACTGGAAAAGGTTAAAAACAGGAAAAAAGAAAAAAAAGGTTTGATTTTTTTTGTAATGTTAAGTCATGTGAAAGGCCTTACCAAGAGAACTCACCCTGTCAACATTTCACTGGCACTGTACACTGACAGAGAGTTTAATTCAGCTTGCTATTAAATCTGTAGTACTATTCCATTTAAATCAGCAGACCGTCTCTGAAGACACTACTGCCAGGGACATGCCTCAAATAACTACATAGCATGTCAGGATCTTGTAACAGAAAGACAAATTATCTTCCAAGTAACAGGAAAAGGTGGTCATTTGTGTACAAGTGAAGAAAGTTTAATACTTAAACTACAGAGTAGCTAGAAATAGGATATCCCACCTTAACATGGAGTAAATAGTGATCCCTCACTTTGCGATTCAGAGCAGCAGTTGTTGTCAGCACTCCTTGATGGTTAACCTGGAAAGTGTTCTCTTCATTTCCACTCAGGATGGTGAAAAGAAAAGGAGGACCATTGTGAGAAGAATCCTTGTCTGTCACCACCAGTTGAAGCACACTAAATCCAACAGGCTTATTTTCCTATAAATGCATAACATAATCACATTAGTTTTGTTGCACTTGAGGATATATACTGACATTCATTTTTCACATGAAAGACTAAATTACTGTCAAATCAGTTAATAACTATCAGTGAAATAAGAATGACAAAATTATTTAAGAAAAAATACTTCCCTCCGTGAAGAATGATAAAAACAGTAAAAAATTCTTAAGACTGTATGATTTTAAGAGCATCATATATAAATTCAGTTCAAATTCAATATATTATATATTCACATAAACACACGAAATAAAAGAACACAATCCACTTGCAAAGTAAGTTTCTAAATAGGCTGCACAATATGGACTTTGTAATTCTTAACACTTGTTCAAGTACACAGTCTCACTGATAAACTTAATTACAAAATGACAATATTGAAAATAAAATTGAACCATTAGGTTTATCATTTCCTGCAAAATTTTTTCAAGTCACAAATTAACATTCAAATAATATTACTGATTTGATTACTAGAGCTTTACTGTATATATCTGGTTTACCTGGATGATAATGCTATAGTTTCCTTTTGAGAATACTGGAGGATTGTCATTTACATCAGAAACATCAATATTAACTGTGGTAGTGTTAAGTCTAGGTGGGTTTCCATTATCTGAAGCTTGAACTGTCAACGTATATCCTGAAATCTTTTAAAAGAAAAAAAAAAA
>VXAB01010282.1:40300-200394 GCA_013399175.1 Odontophorus gujanensis | reverse complement strand
TCTGAAAACTTTTTAAAAAAAAAAAAAAAAAAGTCACACATTCACTGAATAACAAAGAAAGAAGAATAAATTCATCTTTGAAGAAATATTTTAGCGCAAACCTGCAGTAAAGCTTGTCTTTTTATCTTTGATCCTTTTTCTCTCCCCACAGATGCCCCTTACCCCGTCCCAAAAGGTACTAACATTAATAGATGTGTTCACAGTTGTCACTGTTGTACAAGGTCTGCTCCAAAAATACTAACTCCTATCTTATTATACTGGCCCACGATTTCAGAGGAAGATGTTGGTGACATAGTAGTAGAAGTTGAACTTTCCCAACAATATTTCCGTAAATTTTGTTGTTAGGCAACAAGAAATCAAAGTACATATGAAGCAAATATGTACCTGAATTCCTCCATGAGGCAAAAATAGCACACACTGACATTCATCAGTGCTTCCTGGATGTTTATGGAGACCAAATGGTGGATGTGAGCACAGTGAGCTGGTGCAAATTTTTATGAGCACAGTTTAACAGCGTTTGTTCATCACTTGCAAAAATGCATAGCTAGTGGTGGCAATCAAGTTGAATAATAGTGTTCTGCAGCTGAGACTTTCCACTACCAAACAGTGTTATTGTGCTCTTTGTATCTGTTATAGTTTCCGTGAAAATAAATGGGAGGCATTACTTTTGGAGTGGCATACATGTTAATTTTGGAACATTTAAAATGGCAATTTAGAAATATAATCCCCAAATTGTAGTCATCAAAAATAAACATCTAAAATAATCCCAACTGCTCAAAAAAAGTATAGATAACTTACTTTTTCTCGGTCTAGAAGTTTAGTGACTTTTATTTCACCCCCTGTAGGGTCAATTGTAAAAGGATTTCCCTGATTGCCACCTATAATTGTGTAGTGAATGTGGTTGTTTGAAGGTCCATCGGCATCATCTGCCATAACCTAAGGGAAATTAGAATCTCATTTAAAACAGGTCTACATAGACTCTATCATCATTCAAACAAACTCATCTTGAAATGAATATAATTGTTTTCATCTAATATTTAATGATATTACACACTTCTTAGGAGAAACATCCTAACATTCAGAACATGCCAACATCATTTAAACTTTTGATGAAAATCAGAAAATTAGTCCTGTTTTCACAAGGAGAACTAAATATAAATATTACCTGCTTTCCCATAGCCAGTGCCTGGCTCCAAAATAATTTCAATTCATTCAGTGGTAATATTCTCTATTAATTTATGCCCATCTTCTAATCATTATTTGTTCCTTTGAGACTGAAAGCATGATTGTTTTAACATATATTTCAAGGGAAAAAGTGACAATACGTACTGTAATGACTGACTGTTCAAGCACAGCATCCTCACTGATTACTGCAGTGTATGTGTCTTGGCTAAACACTGGAGTATTGTCATTGATATCTGTTATATTAATATTCACTGTTACGACATCACTTAATGAAGGTGTGCCTCCATCTGTGGCTTCCACTGTCAAGTAATACTCATGAGAACTTTCATAATCCAAGTTGTCAATGATAAAAATGGCTCCTATTGGAGGAAATAACAACACAGAAACTCACTGTTACTGTAGTATTATACATTGCTACTTCTGATTTTGTTCTGACAAATACTTAGCTTCTTCACAGTTTGATTTGTCACTGTAAAGCTGGAGCTACATAGTGAAATAATCAGACTTTACACATAAAAGGTCAGCTGTTGTCACTACTATCAAAGACTTCCACTTTAAAATCACCTTAATTTTTAATTAAAATTAACCAAAAATACCTTTAGCCTGACTTTCCATGCACCAATATTAATTTCAGACATGGAGAGGACAACACAGAGGGAGTAAGAGTGGTGTCTGGCCATGATTTATTATCAATAGAAATATCTGACTCGAAGTGCAAGTCCTTAATCAAATAGTTAAAATAGTTCAGTCACTAATATACGTGTTAATTTGCTGCTATAAGAGTGTTTCTCTGGAATTTTCTTAACCATTTCAAAACTTTGAAGAAGTTAAACTGACAAATCACTTCTATGGTACAGTACTGTGTGCATACTGGAAAAAGCAGTAGGAAGAATTATAATTTCAGTCACACTGGCATAATTAACTATTATTAACTTTCAGGTAGAGATTTTACTTAAAAACAAAATTCAACAAACAAACAAAAAACCTCAACATAAATGAACTCTAGAAAAAAAAACTATATAAGAAAACAAAGCTATAATTGAGGTTTACATGAATTTTTAACAAAGTATTGTCATTAGTAGGGTACATTTTTCCAAAGAACCTAAGTGCTTCCAGAGAGTAAATCTGACTAACAAGTAAGCCTGAAATCTCCATTGTCATCCTGGATATATACTTGAATAGAATACTCCAACCTTTTTTAACAACACATCAAGCTCCTTTGGAATGTCTGTCTTCATGGGCCAATGAATACTTTTCCCTGCCTATTTCATTTCTGATCTTTCTTTTACCAAGTCTGGATGCTTGTTCTGATTACATGGTTTTTGTGAAAAGACTGTTAGGTTTCTGTAATGACAGAACCATATCTTCCCCTCTGGGTGAGAAACGTTTCAGCTAGGCAACCTTTACTTTTGCCAGCTATGTGAATATAACTGAAATAAATAATAAATAGTAGTGATATATAAACTCTATTCTCATTTAGTAAGCATCCTGTCGAAATGGGTGAGCAAACAGTAGCACTGCCACAGTGAGCGTAATGCACACACATCATACAACATATTTGGTTGAATTACTGCAGAACATAATATGGCATTATTCTTGTTTAGACTAAAGTATCATTTCAGGATAAGACTGAACAAGCATTACTGTGAGACCAGTTGCATTCTTACCTGTTGTTGAATCAATACTGAATTTTCCATGTTCATTCCCACTGACTATGGAGTATGTAATTTCAGCATTGGCTTCAATATCCCTGCTTGCAGCATGGATCTGGAGAACTTCAGTTCCAACAACTGTGTCTTCTGACACACTTGCGCTATACTCCCTGTACTCAAATACAGGTGGATTATCATTTATATCCAAAATGGAAACTATAAGATTACTTGTGGAAGACAGTCTTCGAGGTAAACCTTCATCCGTAGCCCTCAAAGTCAGTGTGTACACAGCTTGCAACTCCCGATCCAAAGGCTTTTCTAACCGAATGATTCCAGAGAATTCATCAATAGAGAACTGGCCCTCTGCAGAGTTCACCAGTGAATAGTGGATTTTACGGTTCATCCCTGTATTTTGAAAACAGTTGCAGAATATGAAGCAGCAGACAAAGTACACCAGCAAAATAACAGAACGGATAGCTATAGAAATAAAATATGCATGTTAAATACTATCATTCATGATACAGTAAATTTCAGCATAAGACAATGGCTCCTGTCAAGGACAGGATGGTTTCCAAAAATATGTAATTAATTTAAGAAGTTAAAGTAGGCCTTCATTGCATCAATTTTCTGCCAGATAAGAAAGCATGAAGCGTGGTTATGCTTTAGTCACAGTACTAGCTAATATGAAATGATTTGTAATACAAATCTAATTATAACTTTAGAACAACAACATCTGCTTAGCAGGCTTAAAAAATAACATGGGAGGATATGCAAGAGTTTGGTTGTATCAAATAAGCAGACTCAGTTCCAGTAAGTTCATTTAAGAACCACAACCCAAAATTGACAGGAATATAACTTCCGGCAACATTTTTGTAAAGGAGAGCAATCAAAAAGTTCACTTTTGAGCCAAGTATTTTGCTCCTGTGTCTCAAAGACAAAGAAAATGTGAAAACATCTGCCTATTACCTTCTAGTTGAACAATCTAGCTTTATGACGGTACAAAGAAAGTTTGTTGTTCCACAGGAGTGAGGCAACTATTACTTGATTAATTGATATATGGAAATAATAAAGACTACACCGCTTTATTCTTCCTTACAATAACAAAGGCTAAGAACATACTCTTTCTGATGCCATTTTCAGCTCATGTTCACTTAAATACTTATAACTAAACAGTAACGACAGAGACAACAAAATCTTAATAGGGTAGCATACACTTTGGAATGGAGTAGTTCAGTTGAAAGGGGCCTTCTAAGTTCATCTAGTCCACACATAAATCTATAAATGACCAGTGTTCTCTTTACAGTATGATCATTGATGGCTAACTTGAGGAATGCACATTCGAAATCTTTGAATAAATATCTATACAAACATACAGGGCTTACACCCTTACATCGGGAGTAAAAGAGAGTAAGCAATCATAACAGTTTATCATGCTACAGATATCCTATTTTCTCTCTCTTTCCTCTCCTTTTTTGTGGGGAGAGAGAAAAGACATTTTTTCCAAGCTATCAACACACAAAAGTCGGGAGATACATAATTTAGCAAATCTAAAAATATCTTTCAGGAGTCTATTCCTGAGAGGTACTGAACATCTGTCAGTTCCCCTGAAAGAGTTAACACATTTCAGGATAAGACTAAATAAACATTGCTGTTAATTTGAGACCATGGCAAAACTTTTGGCCAAAGAACGCATACCTGCATCTGCATCCGTTGCCTGCACTCTTGTCAAAAGTGTTTTAGGCTCTGTGTTTTCAAATACTGTAATGGAGTAAGGATCCACTGTAAACTCTGGGGCATTATCATTCACGTCTTCCAGAGTCAGAATAATATTAGCCTGGCAGAATCTTCCTCCTCCATCTGTGGCTTTCACTAGAAGGTAATAAACTGCTTGTTGCTCCCGGTCCAGTGGCATTAATGTTTTCAGTTCACCTATAAACAGAATAACAAATATAACTTCATGCAATTTGCAAGAATTACGTATTCCTAATGTTATTTTCTAATACCTTTATACTCAGCCAAAAAAACAATTTTCTTTTTGAGGATAACTTCATCAGTGACCTGACTCTTCTGCTTTGATAGATTAAATACTGTAACACTTCTTTTTTTTCCAGTCCTTCTGAAGGAGAAATTAGCTAAAGTAAGAGTACCCAACAGTGTAGAGACAATGTACATGCACTCACAAATTAATGTGTTATCATATAAAGAAAATTCAAATATGGTAAAGTCCATGTACTGTTTTCCTGGCTGTGTTCTGTCCACAGCAAAGGACTTGACCCTCATCTTCCAACACTCTGTGATAAACAGAGCTATTTACACCATCAGATATAACCTACCTAGCTACTAGAGACAAATGTCTAGAAGTCTAACACATACTTTCTTTCCAAAGTGACAGTAAACATAACAGGAACAATGTGTAGTTCAAAAAAGTCAAAAGTAGTTCAAAAGTCTCCTTTTGACTGATTCAAAAAACATTCTGAAATATTGTTTGCAAGTATGCTAGCCTCAACAGTTCTGAATTTATGTAACAACTTGTTAACACAGCACATGGGTGGTGTTCAAAGCCAATCTCCTTAAAGTAAGATCCTTCTCATTTATTTTGTCACTAGAGTGTTCTTATTTCCTTCTTTGTATTTCTACTATATCTTTTTATCTATCTTGTTGATTTTTTTTCTATATTGTTAACTAGTTCTGCAGTGCACAGAGTTTTTGCACTGACCTACATAATAATTCAAAAGAAGTGAACACCATGAAAACCAAACAAAGTCAGGGAAGATAAAAGCTTATCTTTATTACATAATGATTCCAAAAAGAAATTGGAGTCAATTTTGGCATTTACTGTGGAAAGGAAACATGCTGCTTATTCTAACCTCAGCCCATTTAACATGCCAAACCAGATGTTGGTAGGGAGAATCTGAATGAAGATTATCTTATTTTCAGTTTATCAACTGTGATTACTGCTAATACAATATAAATAGTACAAAATTAATGGCATATATTTATCACAATTCTGCATGAAGTCTCTGGCAGTTGTCCTATTTACTTCAGTTTTTCATGTATTAAATACTTGCCTTTTCCCCAACTTCTAAACAATATATTACTTGTGTACTACAAATTCATACAATATATTAACTCTTCATGGAAAGCTTCAAATACTGACACTTATGTGTGTCTTAATGTAATCATAAAACATTTTGTAAAAATAAGTCACGATTATGCTTTTGTTTATAAAGCTGTTACCTGTGTCTGGAGTGAGTCTGAACTTCTCTGCTCCAGGGCCATGTAATGTATATGTAATTTCTGCATTGGAACGAATATCTGCATCCGTAGCAGATACCTGCATTATCAGTTTGCCAGGAAGGGCATCCTCAGGAACAGTATCAGTGTATGAAGCCTGAAAAAGTTTTGAATTTCATTCAAAGACTTAACACACAGAGTAAATAGGCTTGGAAAGGGGATGCAAAGAGAGAATGGTAGATGACAAAATATTATTTTAGCATTGGGGAACATGTGACATGAATCAGAGGATGACATACTGAAAATGATAAGAACTTAGATTTTCCAATTAATTACTTGACATTTATTACATTATTCAAAGGTAATTATTACTGAAACCATAGGGACTCTTTGAGTGTTAACAAAGCTGAGAACTCTGAACACTTGTAACTGATTAACTGGTAATTAAATGCATTCCCAAGTTAGAAGTTCTGAATTTTTGGCGATGTCCTTTTTTTGTCTTCTGGTAAATCATCTTGTCTAGGTTGGACTCAATCCAGAAGACACCAATTCCTGTCTTCTATGTAGCAGTTCATGAAATAGAAGCTTACAGTTTAAAAGGCACTAAGCACTTGTATAGTTCATTTATAGCACTATATAACTCATATAGAAAGATGGAGACTTACAGATAACATAAGTAATATCAAAGGAATAGATCTAAAAACACTGACTTACTAAATTATAGTTAACTACACTTTTGTACACAAGTGTTCAACATAAATACAGACTAACAAAAAGAATCAGTCACTGTATATTTGATCCTTCCCAAAACATGAAAACATTTTGCCTTTCTGCCCATTGCTAAAATAAAAAGAAGAGGGCTCCCCCTTCCATTTTTTTTCCCATTTGTTATATTTCATATCTGTTTTTGCAGACTATCATATAAGATAAAGTAGATGGCTTAGTAAAAAAGAAAACATTTGTGGATTACAGATTTTTGATTTTTGGACATTCCAGGCTTTTCAACACTTTTTCACAAATATATAAATGCTCTTCAGCCTTTTTTCAGACTGCTTCTTTCAGGAAAATACAGCACACAAAATGTAACAGGAGCTGCTTGAAACAATTCCTTTAGGGAAAGTATGCATTAACACAAGATAAGTGACCTAAAGTTATCCTAATACATCCAGGTAGTGTTAAAATTGTATCAATGAATTGTCTTTGGATTATTTACTTATTTAAAAAAAACTTGCCCCATTGCTTTGACAGAATTCTTAGTAGTCCAGAGCTGTGTTACCAACATTAAAGGAATATCAATTTGTCTGTCTCCTAAGAAGCAATTTCAGAGAAAGTGAGTTAACATTTTATCTACAGAAGCAGCTAGACATTGAAGACCATGCCTACCTTTTCACATACAGGGCTATTGTCATTAGCATCAAGGACTTTAACCTCCACCACAGCTCTAGTAGCAAATGTTCCATCAGTAGCTGTAATATTTAGAAGGTAATGGTCCTTTTCTTCCCTGTCCAGGGGCTTTTTGACATAAACTTTCCATTCATTCTGTATATTTTCAACAGCAAACTGTCCCAAGAGATCACCTCCTAAAATATGAAAGAAAAACTTTAATTTAAAACAAGAGGGAGAATGTTACTATTACTCTATCAACACTAAATTACATATAAAAAGAAAATAAAAAAATAAATGCAAATGAGCAGCCACTTTCAGTGGGTGTATTTGAAAGTTTCATTTTTCAGACAGAAATAGTAGGTTATCATACAGTATTTAACTTGCTGCCAATAGAATCTATAAAAATTAATGCAGAAATTCATTTAGCATTATAGATAATGTTGTAAGACACTTAAAGGAAAAGATTAGAATACTCGACTGGAAAACAACGCTATTATTTTGTTTTTCTTTGGTTCCTTTTTTAACTGCAACACTAACTTCAATGCAAATACATATTTCTTCACAAAACATGATATATGTGAACTAAACAAAAAACTTAGGGAAGCAAGTTGAGCAAAGTACTTGTCAAACATGAAGCCAAAGACCTGTTTTCCAAAACTCTTTTTTTTCTCCCTAGTCATCCCCTGATATTTGATTTTAAGACATACACATTCTTTCTTTGCAGTTTCAAAAATTAGGATTAAGTTATAGTACACATCATTCCTCAAACGATTTTTTTTCTGACATTACTCAAAGAGTTACCTGTAATGTAGTAAGAGACTTGTCTATTAGCTTCTTTTGTATCGGCATCAGTTGTACTTAAGATGGCAATTATTCCACCAGGAGGGTCATCCTCACTGACTGTTCCTTTATATATCTCTGCAGTAAAGCGTGGAGGATTGTCATTCACATCTGTAACGGTAACTTCAACCACAGCCAGAGAAGACAGTTGCATTTTTTCACCCCGATCCGATGCAACCACTGTAATTCTGTATTTGTCTCGCACCTCATGGTCAAGTTCTTTGAGAGTGGTAATCCAGCCAGTTTCCATGTTTATGGCAAAAGACTCTATAACATCTAGTTCTTGAGAAGGATCTAAGCTGTAAGTGACCTGCCCATTAAGTCCTGAATCTAAGTCAGTTCCTTTTACTTGGATCACTCGTGTTCCAGCTGGCATGTTTTCTACAATGAATGCTTCATATGGATTGGATTCCAAAACTGGTTTGTTATCATTTGCATCTTTTACTTGAATGCTTACCTCTACTGAGGAAATAACATTATAATTTTCATTTGCATACTGTGCTAGCACTGAGAACTGGTACCATTTAGTTGTTTCATGATCAAGATTCTTTTCAAGTTTCAGCTTTCCAGTCTGTCGATCAATCACAAAAAAATTATCTCTATTGCTTTCAGGAGTGTTCCCTTTAATCAGACTATACACCAAAGTCTTATTATGCTCGGCTTTGATAACATCTATCTCAGTTCCAACTGGAATGTCCTCTGAAACCATGTAAGAATAAAATGGTTCTGAAAATTTTGGAAGAGACACTTCTGATGGGAGTATTCTAGTGTAAACAGGGACAACTGATTCCTTCTGAGGGGATCCACCATCAACAGCTCTAACAAAAAAGGTTAGAAACTCATTTTCTAAACCAATTAAGCTTTCTTTTGTTGTAATTATACCAGACAAAGAATCAATTTCTAAATTCTCTTTAACATTTTCAGACTCTGCTTCAATAGCATACGTGATGTCTGCATTTGTACCCTCATCAGCATCAGATGCCCAGACTTTAATGACAGAAGTTCCCCGTGGAACATCAGATCCAATATTTACTACATACTCTGTTGCTCGAAATTGTGGAGCATTATCATTGTCATCAGTAAGTATTACGTTAACTGTACAGAAAGCAACTTTTCCTCCTGAATCTTTGGCCATTAAACTAATGGCAATTACTTTTTCTGCTTGTGTTTCACGGTCAAGCTTTTCGGAGGTAAATATCTGCCCTCTCTCATTTACGTAAAATCTATCTTTGGCAAAGTCATTTACAATGTGGTAAGTGATATGGCCATAAGTACCAGAATCTTCATCTCTTGCTCTAACTACAGTCACTAAGGTATGCAAAGGAGCATTTTCGGCTAGTTCAACCTCATATTCGTTCTGGCTGAAAACAGGGCTGTGCATATTGGCACTGGTCACTGTTATATGAACTTGGGCTGAGCTCCTGAAAACTCCATCAGAAACAGACACATTAAGAATATAATGTGACTTCAGTGCCTGCCTGCGTAGGTTTGAGATGGTGATAATGCCAGTTTTACTATTAATTACAAAATTCTTTTGGTCATTGCCTGTCAGAATGGAGTACTCCAATTTGTCAGCATCTGAACTGTCTGCATCTGAGGCTTGCACGCAGGTCACAAAATGTCCACGGGGAGCCAGTTCACTAATTTTAGCTTCATAAACCAATTGGTTAAAAAGAGGGGGGTTGTCATTTAGATCGGTCACATCAACAGTTATAATAGTGTCACTGCTCAAGGGCAGCATACCACCATCTATGGCCCTTATTTGTAATTTGTGTTGCTGAATTTTTTCATAGTCCAAAGTTCTCGTTGTGAGAATGAGTCCAGTGCTGCTGTCTATGTCGAAATAGTCGTGACTTTCAGTATCATCCTCAACCAAATAATAGGAAATGCCCCTGTTTGTTCCAGAATCAGCATCTGTAGCGCTCACTTGTAGAACAGACGTTCCAATGACTGATGCCTCAGAAAGAGTTACAGTGTAAGACTGCTCTGTGAACACCGGAGGATTATCATTGATATCTTCCACTATTATGTCTACAAACACATCAGCATGTGCTCCAGTTAGAGAGTCTGTTGCTCGAATATTCAGTTTGTAGGCTGGATGAGACTCGAAGTCAAGAGGGGCAACAACATTTATCACTCCAGTGTTGAAGTTGATCATGAACTGATTGAAAGGATCTCCATCTGTGATGCTGTAAAACACTTTAAGTCCTTCTGGGCTGTTTGCTTGTACATGTACTACAGGACTATGGAGCTGAATGTTTTCAGGTATCTCTGCACTATAGAAAGACTTTTCAAAAACTGGCATAGCTTTATTCATAACTGTAATTGGGACTACAACTTCAGCAGAAAAAGCAGGTTCTCCTCCATCTTTTGCCACTACTGTAACCAGGTACTCCTTATTTACTGTGTCAGGTTGAAACTTCTTCTTCAGAGAGATTTCACCAGAGGGATCAATTTGGAAATGTTCATGATGCTCTTTAAGATAGTAATGCACTTCTCCATTTCTACCTGTATCTTTATCTACAGCAGTGACACGTCGAATAACATAGCCTACTTCAGAATCTACTTTAACTGCAGCGTAATATGGAAGACTGACAAAAAATGGAACATTATCATTTATATCTTCCACTGTGACTTTAACTACAACATGTGCAACAACTGATGGCTTATGTTCCTCTGTTACTTCTATGACCACATCAAATGATTCTTGCTGTTCACGATCAAATGGTATTCCTGTTGTTGAAAGGACTCCTGAAGTTGGGCTTATTTTAAATCTGCTATCTGGGTTTAGAATATGATAAAACAAAGGCTCATTTAATTGATTCCCTATAGCAGTAACCACAGCTATTGTTTTTGCCTCAGTGGAATTCTCCTGCACTACCGCAGAGTAGGAACTCTGTGTAAATTTCAGTTGGCTTGCTTTGCTTTCTTTCACATTAATTTTTACAGATGTAGTGGTTGCAAATCTGCCATCAGATGCTCTCACTGTTAATTCATATCTACTTCGTAACTGAGTTGTATTTTGTACTGTTATATCTCCAGTCCTGGGGTTTATTGAAAATTTTTCTCCAATGTTGCCTTCAATAATGGAATAAATTAGTTGTGAAAAAATGCCTGAATCAGCATCAGTGGCATTTATGTTGATTACTTTCACACCTTTATAGGTTGGAACCAAAATGGTTGTATCATACAGTTCTCTTGAAAACACAGGAGGACAATCATTGATGTCAACTACATAAATAGTAACATTGGCTGCATATTCTGCATATAAACGTGGAATGCCCATATCATGTACTTGGACAGAAAAGTGGAAAATATTTGTCTCCTCATAGTCCAGACTCATTAGCGTCCGAATGGCACCAGTGCTAGAATCAATGGCAAAATACTTGCGGACAGATGGTTCAACAATTTGATAAACAAGCAAAGCATTTGATTCTTTATCAGCATCTGTAGCTTGAATTACTAATGGGACATTCTTGTCAGTCAGAACCACACTGTTAATTGAAGCCGATTCACTGATGAGTCCTGTATATTCAGACTGCATAAAAATTGGTATATTGTCATTCTCATCCCGAAGATGTACCAAAACTGTTGCATTAGTGGACAAACAAGCCATGTTTGTTCCCTGCACAGTCAGCGTGTAAACAGGCAAAGTTTCAAAATCAAGTACCTTCTGTGAAACAATGACACCCGAGTTTGGGTTGATAGCGAAGACATCTCCTATATTACCGTCTTTTATTTCATAAACTACAGAAGACAAACTGTATGCTGTAACCATTCCAACAAAACTGCCAATGCTAGCACTTTCGCTGATTTCTGTAGAATATTCTTTGGCTGTAAACTTTGGTGAGGCATTATCAGACACTGTAACAAATATATGCACAGAGGTCACTTCATTCATTGGAGGATCTCCTTTGTCTGTAGCTTTTACTATCAAGTTGTATTCTTCCTGGTTACTGTGATCTAATTCCTTTGCAATTTTAATCGTACCCAAGACAGGATCTATCACGAAGGAATTTCCAATATTCCCTGAGAAGAAAAATAAAGTAATTAAGAAAATTAAAGAATGATTGTTTATTTGCCATGTACTAAAAAAGACAAAGTAGAGAGAAAATAGAGAATGCTGAAGTTTCTTAATTTTGTTTAATAAACATTTGTAGCCTCTCTGGAAAAAATTCTGTAAGTTGTTCAGAAGTTAACATTAGCAGACCTCATGTTACATTTCAGGATCTAGAATAACTAGGTAGTTCTGAAAAAAAAAAAAAGTGTTTTAATGACACTTATGAATCTCAGTTGTTTATGCGAGTATTGTTTCAATTACTGCTTCAGAATGAATCTTTCTGAACTGGACCAAAATTTGCATTTCTTCTAACTTCATGTTAATACATAGGTATGTTATTCCCTGAGATTAATTATTAGGAAAAAAATACCTTCTGAGTATTACCAGATGACACTTGGTAACCATTTTTCTTCATTTTTCCAAATATATAGCTGAATTCCACTGCGCGAAGTATTCAGCTCATGTACTAAATAGAGTAAGATTAGCACTGTAGTTCCTTATAAATTTATATTACTAGAGCCATGATCTCAGCACGGAAAAAAAATTAAGAACTTCTGAGTTATGCATACAAGTAGGCAAGAGACTTTTGTTGCTGTTTTTGTTTTTCTTTCTTTTTTTTGAAGTGGAGGCTCTAAACACAGTGGTATTCTTAGAACATCCCATTACAAATCTAGGCAGCCATTACAAACATTTGAGGAATGTTCTATCCATATGCTTAGAACATCAGTTACAATGCTTCAGCCTCACAGTTAGTCACTTTCCTATAAAACAAACCTAAGAATGTCTTAAATCTACTCCTACAAAAGCTAGAAGAAGAGAGAACAGCATGTAACTTCATTTTAGACAGCACACATACAGAATCTTTTTCTTGCAGTATTTTGTCATTCCTAAAACAGGTACTGAACTAGGAAAAGCAAGTTTCATGTCTTGCCTAGGGAAAAAAGTAATCTCTCTGCAAGTTACAGAATATATACATTAAGCAATTTATCAAATATGTTCCTTGTCTTCAAACAATCACAATCATAGCTTCATTTTCACAGTGCTTTGGTGTGTTTTCATGTCAACACTTTGATGGAAGAAAAGGAAAATTTACAATAAAAAATTCCAATGCCTTTGCAAAGTATCTGGTGTCAAACAAAAACAACACATTTGTGCATATTGCCCTGCAATGTAGCCATAACTAAACAAATTTTAGCAACTGTTCCCTTTAATACACAATTTCTTCTGCTTGCAGCTGAGATTTTCATTTTAAAATACTTTCTGATTTGAAAACAGTAGTGCATCTAGTTAATGAAATTTAAATAACACATTAAATAGCATATTTTTCAGGCATTGTGCCTAAATAGCTCAGGACCTTAGGTAGGCCCGGATCTAGATTTCACAAACTGATCCAGAACTCACTTAGAAATGCTAAGTGAACTCAGTCAGTGCCATCCCATAATCAGACTATTGAAAATCACGGTCATTTGAATTTTATTGTTATAGGCAAGTTCAGGAAGATACAATGAAGTGAAAAATAAGCAGTGGCATCTGGCCTACAATCTCAGGTCTCTCAGTGACAAACCAACTGGCTATTAAAGGAATGCTTATATGTTTTATTGAACCAGAATAGCAATACCAATTTAAAATCATCCAGAGGGAATCAGGCAAATTAACCTCTTCCTTGCTACTTGTATCAGAAACTTAAACTGTGACAATTTAGAGGTTATTTCTCCATCAGTAGATGAATATTATTTTTGAGCTCCCTTCTTTCACAATGTACAATGTACTAAATTTCACAATGTACTAAACACCAAGGGACTTGTCTCAATTTTATTCTTTTCATCACATCTTTGCTTTGCTTATACCATAAATTCACAAAAAACACTCTTTCAGATCTGAATTTTAGATATGAATTTCTCTGTTTTCTGAAGAACACATACTCTTGCAGAATTTAAAGGTATCTTTCCCATCAGGACGGAGACATGAATAACTAAGAGAAGAAGATGAATACTTATCATTGTAGTTTTCTTTTAACATTCTCAGGCTATATCTTTAAATACATGACACAAAATAGAATGTGTACTCTCACAGCTGTGTTTACATGCCTACAGTTGAAACAAAGCATGATCAAGTATCATTTTAAAAAGAAATTAAAGATATAAGAACGTCAACATACCTGACTCAATAGAATACACAATTTCTGCATTTTTTCCTTTGTCCTTATCTAATGCTGTAACCTGAAGTACTGCTGATCCAACAGCTGCTGACTCATACACACGGCCTTCATAGGAAGAGCTGGTGAACCACGGTGCATGGTCATTTGTGTCGCTAACATTAATGATGATCCTAGCGTAGTTACGCTTTACAGGAACATCTTGATCTCGAACCTAAAACAGTTAGCAATTATCACTGACAATTCAGAAGTTTGCCAAATGTTAGTAATTATTCAAGGTTCAATCTTTTCCAGTCAAGGACTGAATACAAACTAAATATACAAAAAAATGTTTGCATTAGGTGGAAAATTAAAAAACATTTAAAAAAAAAATGCTTGTTATAGAATACAGAACAAATATTGTGCTTATTTACCATTACTGTGAGAATATGCTGGTTCATGGCCTCATGATCTAGTTTTTCTGTGGTATAAAGAGATCCAGTTCCAGGGTCCAGACGAAATTTTTTAAGGCTGATGGGATCAGTGCTACCTTGCATAGTATATATGAGTTTATTCTTCTCATCTCTGTCTGTAGCACTAACTTGCAAAATTTCTGTCTCCGGTATGGTGTCTTCAGGTATAACAACTTCATATTTTGAAGCAGAAAATTGAGGCCTGTGATTATTTGTGTCTATAACTTTGATGTACACCTGAAATTACACAATGAGGAGGGGAAAGTCTTAATGATTAGTAAACAGAAATGAAAAAGAGTATCATTAAAAATCAGACCATAATACACACATAATTCCAATGCGCGACTTTTTCTTTTTTTTTCTCCAGGGGAGAGAGGTATAGGGAAGGGTTACAGATGGAACTCACTAAATCGTAACCTGCCTCATCTTCCTCTAAGTCTAAAATAGCTTCCAAGAACATTAGAGGACTTATATTCTAAGTAACAGCAGAAAGACCGCTGCACTGAAGTGCTGCACCAAACTCTGGAGGCTCCACAATGCAGCCTGATGAACTGAAGTCAGAATGTGGGAACACGAAAAAATGGGTGCAGAACTTTTGGATAAATCTGTACTGTAAAATACAAACATATTCCCCCAAACTGGGATGTTACCCACTCTGCTTGCTGAAATAACTGTCATCAGGCAGAGTATTTTCATGGTGACTCTCACTCAGATAAAAAACAATAGACAAACATATAAAATGTAATGTAGGAACACAGCTGAAGAGGGCAAGTATGGAATGTTAAGTATTAGAAGCCAGATACGGAATGAAATGCTACGCAAGCAGTAAAAAGTTTCAAGTTTATCTGAAACAATAAAACAACCTATGTGTAAACAGACCACCAGGAAATACAAGAAACAACTAAGAAGCTCATGCTAAAATACGATTTTGCCTCAGTTTCTTTCACGAAGAAAAAGAGTGACCTGGCACAAAATCAAATTAAAAAGGTAGACATTGGAAAAAATGGAACAAGCTGCTACATGAAAACTGTTCAGCAGGACAATATGGAGCCATTCATGCTGGATTACAGGAAAAATAATAATAATGTAAAAAAAGATGGCAATACTCCTGTTTAACATGCACTATTAATAACATTGAGTTCCTCTGTCAGATAGTAGAGGGGGTCTGTGTGTGCATGTGTGCACACTGGCATCTGCAGACATAAGCACAGCCCTGTGATTTTTTTACTACATGTAGTCTTTGGTGTTTCAGATCAACAAATCATAAATCCAATATATATTACATTTGGGGAAACATTTTGAAACAGACCAATATGACAAATACAAACTATCACTGCTATTAATAAGGAAAACCTACCAGAATTCTCATGAAACAGAATAAATAGAAGAACAACTAATTCTCTGGCACTATGATAGAATCCCTTGCAAGAGGTTGCTATGGAAACAAAGGACTTTTTTTTGTCATTGATTAGAAACTACTTAGAGATGGAAAACAAAAAGTTAGAATAAATACAGATTTTCAGTAGAGAGAAAACTAATAGTAGGTGACCCAAGATGTTTTTTAGGTTAAAGCTTTAAATACATTCAGTAACAAATTCAACTGGAAAATGAACAGCAAGAATGAAAAGCATATGTCAATAAATATGCCTTTTTAGATCATCTTATTAGAGATAAACAAATACAACACATTTTTATGCATCCTGGAAGAAAAACTGAAATAAAATACTCAATTATCCAACACAGTCACTTACATAGCAGTTTATAAGTATTTACATGCTCAGGAAAATTAAAAATGAAACCAAATAAGGATAGCTAACAAATTAAAAAGCAGAAAATCCACTTTTTAATACAAATTAAACTACACTGATATATGTTGTATAAATGAAAACTTAAAAGCCTGTTTATAACACAATTCATCCAAAGATTATATGTTCTCAACATGAATGTACCTCAAAAGTTTTCTTTTACTCCATACCTACTTCAAGTGTTCAAACTTGGACAAACATAAGTAAAAAGATAGAGCGTAAAATCTGATTAATTTAAATCAAAATCATTATTGAATGATTTATGTCTATTTCCCTCAAATGAAAAAATACAGAAACTTAGATTGAACTTGGAGGTGAGAGGGAGTGCAACTCAACATGTTCAACATCTTCATCAATGACCTTGATGAGGGGATAGTGTCCACCTTCAGCAAGTTTGCTGATGATACAAAGCTGGGAGGAATGGCTGACCTGCCAGAAGGCTGTGCTGCCATTCAGCGAGACCTGAGCAGGGTGGAGAGCTGGGCAGAAAGGAATCAGAGCAAGTGTGATATATAAAAAAGAGCATGGCCAGCAGGTCAAGGGAGGTGGATCCTCCCCCTCTACTCTGTCCTGGTGAAGCTTCACCTGAAGTACTGTGTACAGTTCTGGGCTCGCTGGTACAAAAAATACAGGGACCTCCTGGAAAGAGTCCAACGGAGGGCCACAAAGATAAGAGGTGTTCCATGCCCTTTATCATGAGGAAAGGGCTCATGATAGGCCTGGGTGTGTTCAGCCTTGAAAAAAAGAAGACTCAGACAGGATCTGATCCATGTCTATAAGTATTTAAGGAGTGGGAGGCAAAGGGACAAGACCAGACTCTTCTCAGTAGTGTGTGGCAATAGGATGAGGGGAAATAACCACAAACTGATGCGTATTTCTGTGCAAATGTGTGTGGGAACTTCTTCACAGTGAGGGTGATGGAGCACTGGCACAGGCTGCCCAGGGAGGTGGTGGAGTCTCCTTCTCTGGATGTGTTCAAGACCCGCCTGGACACCTACCTGTGCAACCTGGGCTAGGAAGCTGCTTGGGCAGGGGGTTAGACTCAATGATCCCTAGAGGTCCCCTCCAACCCCTACAATTCTGTGATTCTGTGAAGGTTAACTGCATGCTGGACTGCTTTACTAAGGTGATCATTCCTTTAACTTGCCTGTGACTTTATAGATCCACTACTATCTGAAGCTCAGCAGAGCAAGAGATCTTGACGGACTGAAATGGAACCAGTGGAAAGCCACTAAAATCCAGAGGTGCGCAGACAAAGAACAAGATGAAACACTCACAAGCTCCAACAAGGGAAACTACAGTTAGACATAAGACCCCTTCTTTTCAAAAAGTGTTGCCAAACACTGCCATAAATGCACATCCAAAGACGAGATAGGAGCCCTGTCATCTCAGGTGCACAGAACTGAATGAATTCCTGAACTTGATGCATCTTTGCAGTTTGCTCTGCTCTGAGTCACCAGAATCAGAATAAGATGAGCTACAGGATATCTTCCATCCTAAACAATTATACAAACAGACAAGGAAACCTTGCTTTCAAGACTGAGGTTTTTTTGCTGATGCTAAGTGACAGCTGCTACGTGTGCATTTTCTTTTAAATGTGATGGGGCCAAACTGTCACAGAAACTGGTGAGGTCTTCATGTTAAATAAAAGACAACGGAAGACAGAAGTAAAATTGAACACAGTTATTAAAGGCTCATACAGCAAGAGATGGGTTTGTGTGCTTGAGAACAAAGTAACTACTTGAAGAGCTTGTGCTACTCTAAAGTAAAATGTATAATAAAAGACAGGAATGTAAAATTTCAATGAAATTATTATAAGATTAAATTCAAATGAATTATATGAATATTTTCTCTTAATAAAGAAGTTTAATATCAAGAGGCACAGAATAGAAAAGTATGACATTAACAGATCACAATGCGATTGCTGAAATGAAACAGTGTGGGAGTGAAGAAGCTTGAAAGTGTGCAAGCCTATGAGCAGATCTCACAGAGACTAATACAGTCTGGTCATATGGAAACAGAACAAGGTAGACCAGGATTACCTAGGGGTCGAACATGAAGTATATTGATTATACGACTGGCGAAATCTTAACTTGCATAGGAATGCACAGATTATTAGTGTGCAACAGAGAAGTGACGTGCCATTAATCAAACACACTCAGTGTGTAATATTTAACAGTGATGTTCCTTTGTTCTAATCTAATTTTTCATCTCTTTATTCCTTGTTGAGATTTAAATATTTTCCTCCCTTCATTCATAATGGCATTATAGTTATTTTGCATGTTTATATTAAAGTTCAGAAGCAAAAAGTTATGTCATTCAGAGATTATATAAACGCTGTACATATACCATATAAATAATATAAATTCTGTTCCCAAAATGTCTCTGTGGAGCAGTGTGGGGATCACATGCAAAAAAGCATGTTTAGTCAATGAAGACTTATCAACCTAAGAGCATAACATCCACGTGAATTTTACATAAAGCGAGATTAAATATCCTGTAATCGCACAGCAGTAGGCAAAATGCTGCAATTAGCTTTACACCATTTTAAATGTTACTTCTAATGAAAAGAACTGATAGAGAAGTCTGGAAGCAACATAGCTCAAAACAGGATTTGTTATTTACTTTCAAAAAGCAACTCAATAGTTCATATATTGCTTCTCATATCCTGTGAATAGCCTTTTCTACTTCAGACCAAAACATTATAATCTGAAAATGTAAGTACACTGATTTGTTTTTCAAATTATATTCCTTCCTAATCTAACATCATTTGTCAAACAAATACCACTACTGTAGGCATGGAATTTGCTTGTCCTTTTTTTGCATCACACATTTGGCATTTAGATGCATACAAAATTCTAATAGTCTCCACGCCTACTGCTACTGTACTTTTCAAAAAACCTATTTAACTGAAGCCTTCCAAGAGTCAAATACACCAAAGATGTCAGGGGTCCAAGGCCAGCAAAAGCCTTCTAGCTTGAAGTCCATTCTACATACAACTTCCTCACAATGAGACTGATGTTTTTCATTTCTTGTCCCCTTCCTCAACATTTTGAAAATGTCATCAGCGTTTTTAAGTCAAAACACAAAATTACTTAATCTGCTGTTAATCAAGGCCTGTTAAATTGTGTACTGTATCTCAAATGTTTACAACTACGTTGCAAGCTAAAAGCTGCATATTTCATACTGTCGATCCAAATGTGTGTGCTTGGTAGTCAGAGTTATTGTGCCTGTCATTCATTACTGTTTATCAGCTCTTAGAAGGATTCTATACAGCGTCAACATACCAACTTTAATCACAATTATTTCAGCAGTGAGTACACTGAGTAATGGAACATACACGCTGGTAGACATAAACACCTTCAGCTTTGATTTCATATCAACATTTATAATTGCCCTGAAGGTAAGTCTCATTCCAGAAATTTATCTTCTTAACTCTAGTCCTGAGGGCTGCCTTGGCAGATGAATCCATTTGGGTGGGCAATGAGTTAGAAGGAAGATAAGAGAAACAGTTAAGACCAGGAGCATGTACATGCACCAACAGTTCCAGAGTTTGAACTAATCCACACTTCCCAATCTACATACCACAGTAACATGAGAGTCAAACAGCAACAGCTAACTTGTGCTTATCCAACAGGCAGGGGAAAAAATAGGATTATGAGAAGGAAGTCTCTGTATTCTTGTAACAGAAACCACAAGCTCTATTCTTGCCAACTCCAGCTGAGAGAGGAAAAGTAAAGACATGAAAGAAAGTCATACTAAAAAGTAATCACAGAAATAAAGGACTATAAATTCAAGACTACCATTCTAATTCTTCTGCAGAGGACTGTTGTGATAAACGTTTATAATGTTCACCCAACTTTATGAAATGCTTTAACAACAAATTCATTAAAAGAATTTGGACAAAAGCCTCACTGTGTAATTGTGAGAAAAACTGAATGAATCACATGATCCAAGGGAAGAGAGAAGGGGTGAAGGTTAAAGTATTTTCACAACCTCACAATTCTGAGTTCTTCCAGCAGATGAAACAGATTATGGCTTAAATGTGACAGTTCAGGATGCCAGTGTTAATTCAACTGTATAAAAGCAGCAGCACCAGGTAAAATGTCTACAGTCAATTGAGACCACACATCACTTACTAGCCCCCAGGTTACCCTAACACACTGCATGGTGGCATTTTGATTGAATTCCTGAAGAAACAAACTAACAAACAACAAACCCAACAAAATAAAATCCTCCAGTTGTCTTCTGACTTGCCTGGCAAATTAAATTCTCTTTTAGCTGGATTTAGGATTCTTCTATTTTTTTCACACTAAGTCATACCACCTTTCCAGCATTTTGGATTTGGTAGAAATGAATCCGCTCAATATTTTTACTACAACTAGGAAATAAATTAACAGCAGGATTCTCCAAACCTTTTTTGGTGGCTATCAGCATCATCAGCAATGGCACTAGGGTTAGGACAACAGTGAATTCTGACTCATACTCTGCTGGAGGGCTTACTGTAGTATTGAGAGATCCATGGAATATCACTCACAGTCATCACCATTAAAAGAAAAGTAAGATCTCAAAGGAAACTGCTATTCCTGCAAACTTTGACTACAGCATTTTGTCTACTTGACCTATCAATGAGGTGATCTCAATAAAAAGACTGTTTTAAATCCTTAATGTTCACAAAGAGTATTTTTGCTCTGGTTGAAAGAAGGAAGATGACATACAACATATAGGATGAAACAACTGAAGAACATACACCGTAGAAAAGTTGAACAAAAAAAATTAAATATATTTTCTGTGAACATAAAAGCAGCAATGTATAGACTGCTCTTAGGTCCATAACAGACGGGTAAGTCAATTACACATACATGGATAATATCATCATCCAAATGCAACAGTTTTAATTCAGTAAATAAATCCACTCCTTTCCTTCTGAAATAAAGAGTACTCCTCTATGCTCACAGCAATACTCACATCGATCTCTGATAAACCAATTATATTCAGATTTTGGGCTGGGGGAAGAAACTACATGGGAAAAGCAGGATATTAATCTCAATTCAATTAGAGATATTTCCATTAGGTTAGAAGAGGCTTATGCCTTACAGAACTTCCTATCAGTCCAACTGCAAACAATTGCCACCACTATAGGACCTTAGTAGGGAAGTGATTTAAAGACATTTGTCTTGTCAGAGATTGCCGAACACTCTCCAGAAATCAGCAATCTCTACTTCCATTGAAAGTTACTCTAGATGATACACGCAGATGCTGTCTTTTAAACCTTATTACTATAAGCACATCATGCAGAAGGAACTAATAACAATTCAGTTTCATAATACAGTAGTTGGATATAATATGATTTGTTATCCACAGATCTTAGAAAGAAAATAATCAGAAAATCTTACAGTGGTCTTTGAAAATCCAAGCTAAGTAATCACATAATATACTGATTAGGAGGGAATGAGATAAAAAGGGGTAATTCAGATAAGAAGTATTAATCCTTTTCTTTTGAGTAAAACATGCATGGAAGGGAGTAGTTATTTATTTAGCTAATGTAGGAAAATGATACCAGTTTAAAGCTGCTGACTCAGACTACAGCCAACTAATGCACCTTCTACTTGGACTACACCACAACTCTATGAATATCAGAATCCAGCTCTGTTCTACAAAAACTCCCTAATTTATACAAAGCATATTCACTGCCCAGGATATAAAAAATAAAATAAAGATTATAGGTAACTTCTCACCTCCATGCAACTACAAATTGCTCCTTTTATTAACATTTCTTTAGAAAGTCCATTACCTGAGTGCTGATAGATCTGGTTCCATCTGTTGCCTCCACTGTCAAGTTGTAATTTGATTTCTGTTCTGCATCAAGAGGTCTAGCGACAATGATAGTTCCAGTACCCTTTTCCACATCAAATCGACTGTCATAGTTGCCACCTTGTTCAGGAAATTAGGAGAGGGAGGGGTTCATAAAACACAGAATTATTCTACTCTTTCATATATGGTCATGTCCTGTCTTCAGATGTTTAATGAAGGTGGAATTATATACATATATACTTATATACACACTTATTTTAAACCATCATTTTTTTCTGGTAATACAATATGCTGCTACTTACAGATATTTAGAACAGTTTTGTATGAAGCTGATTTGTCTGGTGTATGAACAGTTAGTAGGTAGATTAATGGACAAGATTCTCTTTTTTTTTTCTCTCTTTAAATCAGAATTTTAAGATAACAAATATTGGGAAACTGATAATTAGTAGGTGAAATCTTATTTTATGGGTTGACATTCAGGATAAACAGAGAAAAACATACTCTGTATTAAAATAAACAAAAACTCCAAATCAGAAATGCTGTCAAATTTATGTCTCTTGAATCAGAGTATAAATTACTATACTTGTATATGAATATAGTCAAGGTGAAAAGTCTCTAATACCTCCAAAGGATACTCACGTCAAAGGAGAGTATCTGAAGAATTCATTATCCAACCTCTACTTGGGTAAGATCTCAGATGTTTAAATAATCAGTGATTAAATATGCCTATCTCCTTTTCTGAAATAAGCTATCTTTCCCTGCAAAACTTTCAAATTACTCTTTGAAATACAGTTAAATAACTGTGTAGATCAATAGCTACACTTGGTCATTTAAACATTTAATTGATCATCATACCACTCTGAGCATGCTGTTGTGAGCATACAACATCCATTAAGTCCAAATATTGCTAACAATGATAAATACTACCATTTAACTGGAATTGCTTTAGACCTCTCAATAAACTGCCTAAAATGGAGGAATCAATATTTATTTTGGTCAAACCAATGCTAGATATGGTAGACCAATTCCTCCTGATTGTGTACATGTCTTTTTCTAATTAAATTGCATAAGGATAGCATTCAGATATAATCTGCATGCACTATTTGTTTATGATTTTTTATGAGTTTTTACATGCTGTGTTTTGTCAATCACTGAATGTCTTTAGAAAAAGCCAAGGCAAGAAGTGAAGGTAAAATTCCAAGGTGGGAAATTTATACTAAGTCAGAACAGGAAATACTGAAATGGGCCCCATTCACTTTCAGGAAGTTCAACTTCGTGACAGACATATCAGTTTAGTAAAGATGGGCTGGATTCTGCTTCACTGAATTAGAGATAGTTAAGAAGTAAGGACAAAGATAAAATGTCATCAAAAGCCATTTCCTCTTCCCAGCCCAGCAGCAGTTTCCAAATCATGTGAATGGATATGATTTGAACAGTACGAAAGGCAGCAGCTTTGCTTGGAGCAGGTTTATGTGAAACTTTTTATTTGGCTTTGAGATGTCAACTTCAGAAAGTGAGTCTCTAACTCATATAGTTGACATGCGATACTACTTTCTCAAATGGCAAGGAGAGGAGAATTTAATGTCTCAGTGGAGTCACTGCCATTTCAATGGGAAAGCAGGGTGAATGAACATTTTCATCTAATTTCCTTGATGCAATAACAAGCTCTGTAATCATTTTTTCCTTCTTTCCTTTTCAAGGAAATCATAAAGACCTTCCCTAATTTTCTTATAGCAGTGATGGTATCTATTCATCCAGTGAAGCAGAACTCAACCCGAACTTCTGTGTCTGGTACACTGAAAGTGTAACAGCAACAGTTTTGGACAAAGCCAAAACCTGAAGTTCTGAATTGATGCCATGTAAATGTAATGATGACAAAACAAAACAAAAACGAACCTGTCACAAATGCAACTGTGAGCACTTTGATTTCCGAAGGGTTAATAAAATAAATAGTTTATAAATGTACGCTTTCGTTTCAGATCTCATAATCTGGTAATAAATTATGTGATCTCAGCAGATACCTTCTGCTGTACAGTTCAGGTCACAAGCCATCTGAAAGATGTAAAATACTTCACTAGCAAGCTTGTCTCCTGGCTCAGCCAAAAAGAAAGAAAGCATGGAAAGCAAGCACAGAACACAAAGGAAAGCTGTCAATCAAATTAATTCATGCTATTAGAAACAGTAAAAGAGGGCAGTACAGTGACTACCTATAAGATTAGCTGATAAACTGACAACATGATCAGATATCAAACTTTTCAAAATACTTTCATCAAGAAAGCAGTCAAAATAAAATGGTTCATGTTACAGTCTGTGGACAAGTCCTGTTCTTTCCCCTTGGAGTTTTCTGTACTTGTATTTTTAAAAATAGCATCTGTTTTCTGCACTAAGCATAAAATAAAAGTACTTTAAATGTTCGAAGTGTGCTGCATGCTTTACAGCAGCAAATCAAAATAAAACTATAATCAGAATTCTTTTCAAATGTACACGCTACTCAAGAGTGCACAGCAGTTGAAACGAACTAAAATGAACAGTAGAAAAATTCATCCCCAATCTAGTTAACAAGTTCTACTACCAAGGTTCCAAACTCTGTACTTAGACCACAAAGATAAGACCTCTTCTATGAGTAAACATCCTCTCTCATCTCTGTGAACTATTCACCTTTTTCTGACAACATCCCTTCCTTAACCTTTCCTTTAGTGGTCTCTCTCTGGTTTACATATGTTTTTTTGTTTTACTGGATGACCTTGCTTGAAATGGTGCACAACCAACCTTCTCATACTTCATCTTTGCTAACTTAAGCTATTTTTGTATTTTCTCCTTTTCTGCTCCTATGTCCATGTGCATGTGTATTTGGGAGAACAGTAGAAGAGTAATCTTAGTCCCAATATATCTCTAATAAAAATAGCTTTGCCCCTGTGAGAATGCAAGGAGGTGTCTCTAGCTTCTTGTTCTTTTTATACAATTTTACAGATCTCTGTCCCCACATTTTGTTTAAACTCAAACTCTTTTTACTGAGATAAGATCAATTTGGACAGAAACTTTTTTTTCCCCAAGAATATATTAAAAAGAACCATATGAAAACTCTATGCAAATATTTATACATTGGCAGTGATATCAATCATGCCACATGCTGTTCATTCATGAAGCATGCGCTCAGGGAAGAATGGCGTCTGTTCTCAGAAGAGCTTGAAAGTTTTCTGAGAACATCCTCAAGTAGTTTTTTAGTATTTGCATATTCCAGTTTCATGTATCAGTTTTACAAACTTTGATTTTAACTGTTGCTGTTCTCAGCAACCCTCTAGAATATATGTACCAATAAAGCAGACCTTTAACATCATTAGACTCATAAGAAATAGTTTTTAAAAGAAGTTCTCCTCAACATCCTCAACAACTTCACACCTTAACCATGAATAAAATTTTCAGTGGTAACTAATGTGAAAAGGTCCCTTACAACTGAAAATCTCAGTTTCATATGGCTAACTTAAGACCAGAAACAGTTTACCACAGTCTCTTCTCTTGATACTAAGCACTGCTGTTTGACTTGGTTTTGAAATGCAACACAGGTCAGAACTTGTTTATAGTATCAACTATACAGTGAACACTGTGTATTCCTGGAGCTCAGAGGTCTAGTGAAAAGTCTAATTTAAAAAAATTACTATTCATTTTATGATCACAGCACCTACGTATAGTCATGTTACTGACCAAAACACCACTTCCAGTGGTAGAGGTTAGGGTGTGCTACAACTGTAGGAATAAGTATAGGATGAAGTTTGTTGCGGTTAGGAACAGACAAGCTTTCCTTTTATTACTGAATCAAGGCAAGCAGACTGAGGAGCAGCCCAAAAGAAGTCAGTGTGAACAGTATGTCTCTTGATGTTCTATCCCCATTTGCAGAGAACTGGCACTTTATTTCTTTCTCTATTCCATAACTTATAAAATTGAGTTGTCTTAATTTCACTGACACAATATTTATAAATCATTTCCAAAACTGCAACACTGAAAATACTCTGCAGTGTAAGTTTATTTTTTATATATAGTGACATGGATAAAAATAGTCATTTTGATTTAAACAGAATAAATGCTAAGGGAAAAAAAAAGACATTAACAGCTGAAGAATGCCCAAATTCTGATTAGAGTTGTTAAGAAATCAAGCTGCGATGAACCTTCTGGCACCTCAGAATCCCATGCATTTGTTTCTAATACTGAAAGCCCTTAATGCAGCCTTACCTGTTATGTCAAACCAAAGTGGTATTCCAAGAGGTTCAACGGCTATTACGCCAATCATGTGAGCAACTGGGTCACTTTCCATCACCGTAAAAGAAAAGAATTCCTCCTCAAAATAAATGGGCTCTGTGGGTGGGATGGGCTTTGGAATCCATTCTATGTGAAGCCGAGTAGTTGATGATTTCTGTGGTCGACCATTATCTACAGCTTTAATCTGTGAAACAAACACATCTTTTAGGCTACAGGATCATATAAATCATTATGACACACACATGGAAAAGTAATAAGCTCCAGACACATTTGTTTTTGTGAGAGATATCCAAAAGGGCTAAGTGTCTCTCAAAGTGCTACTTGCCCCTCATTATCTGGGGAGTAAAAAGAGAAAAAGCATGTAGAACTTGACAGTAGCTTAAAACACTACCATAAGTTCACTTTTACTTTGCTTTCTTCCGGAAAGAGAGTCAATATGATTGTTTATGCTCCCTCAACCTATTCATTATCTGTCAAGTTCTGGAAAACAGCAGCAGCTTCTTGGTTCTCTTTAATACAAACATCTGAAATTGTTCTTTACAATATACAACAACCCAAAAAAACAATACTTCTGGATCTGTTGATGCATACTTCCTTCATTCAGATACTGCAGCCTCTCATCTGCCAGGTACTGAATAAAAAGCGATGGGAATACAGATAAAAGAACAATTCACATATTCATGATGTATGAGATTTTGACTCACTGAAAGAATGTCATATTCCCTTGCAGCAGAAAATTTCTTCGATGAAACCACTCCAGTTTTCGGTTCAATAAAGAATTTGCCATGTTCATCACCATCTTCAATGCTATAAGAGATCTCTGCATTGGGGCCTTCATCCTTATCTACTGCAATAACTCGGTAGATTGGTTCTCTCCTAGCAGTCCTCTCTCGTTCTGGTTTACTGCGCTCTGGAAGCCTGATTTTGTAGAACTTTTGCAAGAACTGAGGCTTATTGTCATTCTCATCTAAAACCTTCACAATCACCCGTGCAATTGTTGATTTGGCAGGAATACCACTGTCCGTTACTGTCACCTAGTTTTATTAAAAAAAAGAAAAAGTAGGATTAGTGCTCATTTCAACTGCAGTCTTTCTAATAATGCTCTTTTTAAACCACAGTTCCCTACATTTCTAGAGTAATCCTCTAACTTCAGTTACTTAAAGACTATGGAATATGATAAATAGTTAGGAAAGAACTACAAAGCTTTATTTAGCTACTACCCCAATGTTATGATGCTTGATGTCTGGCACGTAGGAGTTGATTCCTTTACTTCGCAGCATAAGTATATATTAAATCTATTCCACTGTTTTGTAACATTGTAACAGAAATACTGAATTTTTCAATACAGGAACGGCATACATGTATAGCATTTCTGATAAGTTTCACTGCAATATCTTAACATACTTTCAGCCTAGTGTTTCCTTGCGACTTTTGAATTTAATCATTTGATTTTACACCTTAAAAGGTGCAATTTATAAGGCT
Source organism: Odontophorus gujanensis (assembly GCA_013399175.1). NCBI lineage: Eukaryota > Metazoa > Chordata > Aves > Galliformes > Odontophoridae > Odontophorus > Odontophorus gujanensis. Next base: position 172,075 of record VXAB01010282.1, on the reverse strand, counting down.
ATAATTTCCAAAATCTGACAGGCCTATGCATTAAAAACTATATATTTCAAAGACATAAAATCACTAACTTGTTTGAAATAAGCATAACAAATAGGTTTTTAAAGGAACACACAATTTAGTTCCACAGCCTACATGAAATGGGCAATGAAACCAAGTCTGATTTTCCAGCAGTAGTCAGTTTCTACTAAAAAGCCACAAAATGAGTAAGCAATCTTCTGCATTGTTAATTCTAGTACCAATACAATGATAGTTACATGGACAGCGAAGAAAAATTCATTAAAATTAAAATCTCTCTTAATTTGAAGCTAAAAAACATAGAAAAGACATTATGTAGTAGAAATAGACCAAACTGATGCAGAAACTTAATTAATGTAGGAATCTTACCTTTTTACTTCACTTACTTAGCCCCTCACTGATTAATATATATTTATTGTTAATTATTATTGTTAGATAATAAATTATAATTAACAATAATCTATCAATAACGATAAGCTAATAAAGCACTAAATATGAGCATCTACCTGATATGCTAATTTAGAATCTATTTCAAAGAAGAAAACAGATAGGGGTTGTGTTCCTGCCTCCTACCTCTGCAAGTGTGTGGTTAATAAGAGTTACAGAGCAGGCCCCATCATTTTCTGACTGCATTCTCATCTTCAACATGAAAGCACAACGTGGATACAAAATAGGTCTACTGACTGAAGACTAGAATTGAATCCCTGATGAAACCCCTGACAAGAAAAGGAATTTACTATTGATGTGATCGACAGTAGTTTTACTTCTGCACATAATCTGATATGCTCTTTTTTGGTTCTTTCCTAGCTTTTTTTAGGAATAAATACAGAAATACAAAGTAAGTGTGGGTATAATTCCTAAGTATGTAGGAAATGAAAAAATGTAAGTGGTAACAGTGATTAATCATGACAAAACACATTAAGTGACATGAAATGGAAATATTCATGCTCATCTCTAATAGATGGTAGGATTTCAAAATATGTTTATCTGTTCACTTAAGTAGATAACATTGAATACTATTACATATCTTCCAGTTCACAAAACCCACACATTTGAGAAGAGGAATTTTCACAGGGTATAGAATAACTTGTTGTCATAATACTGGCCTGAACCAAGGAAAAAAAAAAAAGGCAAATAGTTGTTTGATTTCATGGAACAGGAGACATTACTGATATAACAAATAGAATGCTAATATATGAGGAAATAACATGAAGTTAGCTCTGAAACAACTGCATTAGAAGTAAGCTATCAAACTGGCTCTCAAAAAATAGTTACAAGTTGGGAATAAAATGAATGGGACATTAATTACTACTACATAAGCAGGAGTGCAATCAAATATAAATTTTAATAGCAAACAAAGAATAAACCCATTAACCCATCTGGTCAACATTTCAATGCCCAATTAATTAGCCAGATGCACAACATTTGGCTCAAATGGTTTATAATACTGTTCATCATTCCATGAATTTCTGGGTTTCTTTCCAACCCATTTTCAAGGATGTCAGAATAAAACGAACAAATGGGAAAATAGCTACTTTGGGCCATGCTGTCACTATCACACTGCAGTTAAGGATTTTGGCATTGGATGCTTTGCAAACTTTTATTAAAAACTTTAATAACTAGCTGGGATTCAAAATGAAGAATGATGAGTTATAAAGAATACCACTAGGCAGTAATCAGCGTTTCAAACTAAGTACAATCAGCTTAACTCATTATCTTTACAGAGAATGCTGAAAGTAGACTATTTATGCACCACTGTATGATTCATTGCATGATTCTGCGACCTTTAAGTATCCTGAGTTCTGTACACATTATCTTGTAATAAATTTGCACAGTTACTCCTTTTTTATTTTTTGTACTGTAATATCAAAAGGCAAACTTTTGTTCGTACTGGTTGCGTCAACAGTATGACACCAAACAGGAATTGGAACATAGTTGCATAAGCATTACCACACAGTTGTATGTACCTTTACATTACTAGTATGAACTCTGAGAAGTTATGACCAAAACAAACAGCAATTCTCCCAGATATTGTCTAGGTAAAATTCGAGAATTCACATAATTCAGGCACCACTCTCAACAGGTAACTTGGACACCGCCACCTGTTCTGAGGATATCTTACACACATTCAAAGCCATGCTATGCCTAGTGTCTTCCAGCCAGAGAATGATCCACAGCCCATTTTATTTAACTGTATAAATCCAACAGAAAAGTCAGTACAGTATGTATAGAAGTAAAAGTCATTAGATACCAGTACTAAACCAGATTTGCCAGATAATTCACATTGCTTCTATTGCTTCAACTAGAAACACACTGGAGAGGAAATTTCACCCTACTGATACTTAAGTGCAAAGGGTTCTTTCCAAAGCTGCTACCAAAATGAAAACTACAATTAAAATTTGCTCCAATAGCTCGTTAACTTCAGTTTTCAGTACACCAAAGAGACAGAAAAGAGCCAGGAAGCCTGTATCTACACTGGAATTCTGCAAAGTTCACACTGTCAAGGCTTTATCCCCCAAGTCTATATAGTTTTTTGCTCACATTTCTATCAAAAAACATTTCTACAGATTTCACAGACATTGAGAAAGTCCAGACTTGCTTAGATCAGAAGTCTGAAAAATAACTAGAGAAGCTTTAAAGGTAGCTTTGATTATTCGTGTAGCAGTTCTTTACCATTCTGAAGGAAAACACAATAGAGGGTCCAAATCTTAACTTTAACATTTATGGTGATGGTTACACCTCAAGTCTTCACCACAGGTGAGGGATAATGCCTTCACATTGCACGTCATAGGAGAAGAATACCTATTACATAAATTCCAGATGACCAATTAAACGAACTAAAATAAAATAATTTTGGTGCAAATTTCATGTTCTGATTCTTAATCTATCATGCACATTTTGACAACTGATCTACTTACATTACTGATAAACATGTTATGCAGAAATAAATGTCTACTCAATCTGTTTGCATTCTCAATGTTTATAAAAAAAGTTTCTGCATTCCTTGTTAACAGGTCTATATTTAGGAGGCTGACTGATTATTCCAATAATTAAAGAAGAGAAATAAAAAAGAACCATCCTTGTAACAATCATGTCTTTGTAGTGGTGGGAAAAAAATCTTGGTTTGCAGATATAAAAACAAAAAATTGCCTACATCTGTATCTTAATTCTTAATAAAACATCACAACATATTGTTTTAACAGATAGTATCGTGCATTGCAATATAATTAATAAACACAAAAGCAAATTACTTCCCAAATCCAGTTCTCTATAGTCTTCATATGTTAATCAAGTATAGAAAACTTTCTGGAAAAAAAAAAAAGAACTTAGAGTCACTGTTTATCAGAGAAGAAAATAAATTTACCTCCAGTATGTGTTCTGCCTGCTGCTCCCGATCTAATTTTCTAGATGTGGTTGAAATTAGACCTGTAACATGAAATAATAATTCATTAGATCACCACGAAAATGGTCTGGATGGAGGTTAGGTTAAACTCGTAGTCACTGATATATGTGAACTTAATTTCTTCATAGGTGGTCTCCTCCATTTTTACAGCACTTAAACGTTCATTAAAGGAATGGTTGAAGGGTTTCTAATCCTTAAGAGCCATGAAAAGGGTACTTTGCTATCTGGAAGCTGAGCTGTAGTATCCCTTATAGGATAGATGCAGTTCTGTTTTCCAACACCACTTATCACATTTCTGACAGCAGTAATGGATGTATTTCTCTCACTAGAAGTCTAGCTTTCAAAGAGGTGCACCTTATTCAAAGAGTGACTACATACACTGTGCAAATAATTTGAATAATCACCTCAAGAGAAATATCCACTTCTGTTTTTAGCAATATGGATGACCTGAGGAGATATACTTATGCTGGGGAATCGTAAGTAGTCTGTGTGTGCATGCACATGTGCAGCCTTGATTTGGCAAAACTGAGGACTCAGACAGTATTGTGGCAATAACAGAGAAAGAGGATGACTTTTTGGTGCAAGATTTTACATTTCTTTGTCAAAATGAATTTGACAAAAGTTTGACACAGTATTAGGAAGGTATGATGAGCTTTTCTTTAAAATTAAGAAAATGAAATAGACTTGGTGGAAAAAATACAGTAAAAATCTAAATACAAAAATATCCTAGCAAAATTAATTCTCCATAACATCAGGTTCAGAATTTCAGCTACTGGGTTTCATCAGAAGTTAACTCAGTCAACTTTCAATTACAGCTGAATGGCTTGCCCATGATGGGGGTTAACTGTGCCAGGCATGCAAAGATACAAGAGAGAGAGCTCTATGAAAAACCAGCCCAGGTCTAATGACATTTGCTAGCTCAGGCTCAGCGCCAAGTGAACACACTGATGGTATTTGTGGGGCCAACTTGTACATGGAACAGTTAAATGGCTTTTGCGTAATAAAGAAACTGAACTAACAGCACCATTTGGATTCAGTTCCCAGAAACAAATAATCATTAGCTTAGATGCAAGACTAGTTCTGCCTGACTCAAGACACTACTGTCCAAAGCATCCCATATTCACTGCACTAGAAATCCAGCACAAGCTATCACAATACAGCTGTCAGTCTACTATAACAAAAACATTTCATTTTTGTCTCAATAATTGATAAAAACAGAGTACCTAAGTAAGAAAAGCACCATGAATAAATATTACACTTTTACTTAACAGGGAAAGGCAAATAGAAACAGAATTTTACACCATCTGTGCATAGTTACCTGAAGGTCCTGTCAAAAGAGAATTGTATTCTATGTATTCCAATAAAATCAGCAGCATGTGTTAAATAATATGAACAAAACATATATACAGCAATATTACAGCTGTCAAATGTTCAAACAATTATTAATAAAAAAAATAGTACAAACAACAGTCATTTCAATTATGGTCAAATCTGCCCTTGTTTTTCAAGGAATTTAGTTTGTCATTTTATCAAATCCATCATACACTTAGTATTTTAAATGAAGTTTTGTCTGGATTAAGGATGGGGAAGATCTAAAAACGCAGAAAAATAAAGTAGTTCTAGCAGAGATATCTCAATGTGTTCACATTTTTATGAATATACTTCCACTATTCACTGCATATCCACTGAACAGTATTAGATTGCATCTCTCACGGTGGCAGCAAGTAGGGAACTGCTAACGCAGTCAAGCAGAAAGACAGCACCTTTCAGCAGTTTCCTATTCACTTTTTCCCCATGTGAGCCATAAAGACTGGAATCACTGTTTATATAAATGCCAGCTGTGGAAAAAAAAAATCTTCCATTGCATGTGCTCCAAACAGAACCACATCCACAGTGCCACTACTTTAAGCACTCTACTCTGTTAAATTAAGTCTAAATCCACATATAATTACTGTTAATGAAGATGGTCAAGACAGCTCAAAAAGCTAAGAAGACAAATATCCGGTATAAACAAAACATGCAATGTTTTCATCTGTTTAATCTTCCAACCTTTTCAACCAAGCATGCCACACTGCTGTTAAAACACTTCAGACCATTAACAGAAGGGCTTAGTCTTCACCATATATATCCTGTAAATTCAGCAGAAACTAGTGCCAACAAAGGAAATGTAACACTTCTGGATTTAGAATCACATACACATGCATGACATTCTTTTTATTTAACCCTTTACTGCTAGCCACTTTCCTAAGTGAAACTTCACTTGAGTGAAAATTGTATCTCTACAGCTTAACACTGAATAAAGACTTGATTATAGCAATTACAGAGACTTTCATCTTTTTCCAAGCATCAGCATGTTCGAAATACTCACTCTGGCACTGACAGATTTAATTAGCTGTTAGAGCTGTATAGAATTAGAGTTGTGACAGTGAAGTACAGCATTCCGATGGACTCTAGCACTCTGGTTTTTGTGACTACCCCTTCAGGCAGCTGGGGAAAAATCTTGGACTTACATGTAAGTCAGCTCCCCATTACAGGAGCCAATATTCTGCTCTTTCTACTGAGAATTAAAGTTCTCAAACTTTTAGGTGGAAATCCCTCTCTTTCCTGTGACTTCAGTTATCTTTTTGCCCTATCCCTTGCTCTATACTAACAAATGAATATTCACACCTCTACAAACACTGAATTCTCATTTGATCAATAAATGACTCCATCCCCAGGCTAGGTGCCCCTATTCTGTCTAAGAAACATCCAGCAAAGCCATCTGTACTACTACTATGAAATGTCCTCCACGTTTTCACTACAGACTTCCTGCAGTCTTTACTGTCTGATGTTACCTGCACAACCCAAACCACTACAAACCACTCACTAACCCTACATTTTTTACCTACAGTGAAGCTTCTCAATTCTAATCAAATATTTTACAATACTTGTCTTAAAAACATGAAAAAAGGCAACACAACAGGAAAGCCAAACTTCTGTCCTTAAATGCACAATAGAATATTGTGTTACATCAGACATACTCTGTTGTGCCTAGTCTGGAATTGTGACAAACCCGGTTTACCTAGCTACCAATGTTGCCAAGCACAGAAGTGAGAAAGAAAGATGATTTTTAATTAATCTCTGAAGAAGTGTGTAACAGAATCAGTTTTGAAATCCTTATTACATGGTGTGGAGAATCTCATCACTGCTGAACAAGAGAAATGACAGCGGGTGTCACTGTGACAAAACATTCATTTATAAGCAGAACTGACTCACAGAGCCTTGTTTTGCAGCCATACTTCCTCATTTTCCTTCTGCCTCTCCTTATCACACAACATTATTTCTCTGCTCCCAAAACACAACAGGAACACTGAGCTCCAGTAATTTACATCTCTATTATTCCACCTGGAAATCAGTCCACACTATGTCAAGATAGGTCAGGCAGCCTGGGGAAAACAGAGTTTACAACAAAAATTTCTAAGCTAATGATAAGTAAATGGTATCTCTAGTAAATTGGTGCAATCTTTTCATTCAGTAATACTTCAAAACACACCTCAACAGTAACATTTTCATAGCAGTAGCTGAATAATTTAGTCTTTGGATAAAATCACAGCTGTGCTGCCTCACTAGTTGGAGAGATGCTGTAATGAACTGAAACTAACTGTAAACATCCATTAAAAAAAATGCAAAAAACAACCAATCCAGGTTAACACAACTGCATTGTTCTCCCTCCTTACTCTTCAGTGATTACATTCTGAGGATACCTACAGTCTGCTTGAGGTTTACTGTGACATCAAAATAGCTAGAACTGTAGCCAAATACAATTTATTTCAGATTTGCATTTTTAATGGTATTAAAATAAGTAAAAATGCAAGTACACTATTAAATTACATAAATATAAATAACACTGCTACATGTGGAACAACAGCAAAAAATATCACAAGGGAGCTGATATTAGCAGAGATTTATTGTATCCCACATAAGCTTTCATCCCAGTGCCTAGTTTCATCCCATCACCTCTGCATCTCACTCCCATATCTGAAAAATAACACTTCAACAACAGCCTCCAATCAATACTGAAATGGCAAACTCTTTTAAAAAACTGTACAACAGTGGATAGGCACCACACTAAGAATATTAACACCATGCTATTAGCCACCTTTATAGAAAGGACTGTCTCAGCAGAGAGAGAAAAAAAAGAAAAAAAAGGAGTATCAGAAATAATGATCTTTGTAGGAAGAGGTGGAGGGCTTAAAATTTTTAGCCCTGCTAAAAGCACATCAAATATTCTCTGCTACATGCACACATTTATAAGTACGAAAATACATTTTCCAATTGCACATTCATCATGAGACAGTAAAGGTTCCAAATATCTTGTAACAAAAAAACAAAACAAAACAAAAAACCCTGCAATTGGTAAAGATACATGCATAGGGTGGTTTTGCTTGTGGAGGAGCTGCAGAAGGGACAGAAGGTGAGCCCCGGAAAGGAGGGAAGGAAGGCTGCTGTTTTAATATTTACATTTCTAATTCCCCCAAACTATTTTAATTGAGAAAGAATGAAGTTAATTTCCCTCAAGTTGAAATTACTGCTTGCCAATGTTGGTAGTTGGTAAGCAATAACCCCGCCTCTATCATGATCACAAGCTTTCTCTTCTTCTGGTTTTCTTAGTTCCCCATCCCTAATGGAGCGAGCAGCTGAGTGGCTAACCTTCCACAATCCAGAAGACTGAAGCAGGAGCCAGGTCAGTAGACTTGGCAACTGCTACCAGTGAGTTTGAACTGACAGGCTTAGTTTCAGTGCAGTATAACAGTATTTGAATTGTACTGTATGAAAATAAATACAGCCTTTCTGGTGTCTGAATGCATTGGTACTGAAGGCTTAAGGAAATGGAAAGCAGATACAACATTTTTTGAACTTCAACAGATACACCGGAATTAGATCTGATAAGGGAGGTCACAGTTTTTCAGTCCCATTTTCTTGATGAGATTCTTGTCTTTCCTATTGAAAGCAAACCATAACCAGTCAGCAGAAATGATTTTCCTAGACTGCACTAATGTAACTCAATTTAAAGCTTTCTATCAGTTTAATTACTTACGCTTCCATCCCCCCAGTTTGAGCTTTAAACGGCAAACTGCCAACAAATGTTAAAAACAATTACCTTGTGATTTTCTTTACAGTATCTTAATATATGCATTACTATAAGAGATTAAGTATGGATTTTAAATTCACATGTGGCTATACAGATAATCTAGTTTTGACTACTGCATAACACAATCCTAATATACTGGGTAAACTACAGCAAACATTCTGTATGTTGATGGCCAATTAAGTCTCTTATAAAGATACTGTCATGCCCCTACGTAGGATTTCCTACTGATCATTTAACAAATACTGTATTATGTACAATTCAAGCTTACAATTCCTTGCAAACAGAGTAATGTAGTCTATCAGACAAGAGAAAGATAAGTTCACTAGAATCAGCAGTTTCCTTCCTAGGGAAGTATTAATCTGACCAAGTAACATCTTCTGTGATAATTAAATGCACTGAACTTCTCAGGAAGGTCTCTTACGACATTGTTTGGAACTGCTTTCAGTATTTGAACACGTTCTGAAAGGATGGACAAAACAACTGATAAGCGCAATGATTGTTTCATCATCACCATGGAAAGATAAGTACTTTTTTTCAGTCTTCCTTCAACTGATTTCAAGTTTACAATCAACTTTACAATGACCATCAGAAAAGACTTATGTTTCATTTCTAAGGAAATTTTTAATTGTTACTGTGTTCAAATATATGCATTTCTGGCAAGACTACAGTCAAACCTTCTATGTAAGCCAAGACATAGACTCACAACCAAAGTAAACAAACAAGTTAACAATAATGAGTCAATGGAAAGTATTAGCAGAGACATTTTAGATCAGATGACATTTTAGCTTTACAGGTGATAAAATATAAATTCTATGTCCTACCATTCATATATAGATGATTTCAAACTAGACAATAAGCTGGACAATCACCGTTATGAATGTAGGCTGATGAGTTTAAAAAACAAAAATCCTAGCCATTGTACTAGAGAGTATACCACAAAAAAAATGTCTACATGGTCCTAAAGATTGCTCCTTAGCAATTTCACTTCTTTTTCTTATTCCTTGTCCTAAGTGCCTTACTAGCTCTCAATAAAACCAGCAACAAAATTGTCACCATGATTTTCAATCAAGATTACCAAAAGGAACTAGCCATATCATTTAAATGAGGTTTTAAGTGTCTCTTCTGCCCAAGTAAAGCATTTAAAAACAATCATTTTTATTCTTTTAACAGAAGTCTGACAAGTACAAATAATGAAGCCACTATTAGGCCTTATTTTTCCCGTCCCTGGTGCTCAGCAGGCTTTTTGAGGTACCTGAAATCCACTTTTGTGGCATAAGGAATGGCTTTCTACTTTTTGCATGATCAGAATCTTTTACAAAAATAAGCTGTATCAACCTATAAACAGCTAGCTTTAGAAAAATTAAAACAGAGACCCAACTCTCGTATGCTGTGCTGAAATCAGTTTTCCCTTCCTGTTAAATACAGGATGATTGCATTCAACCAGCACCATTGTTCAAAGCTTTCCCCATTCACTTCCCTCAGAAGCCAGCAGGACTTTCCCACACTGTATATGCTGCTAGGTAAAACTGAGGCTGAAAGGTCCAAAATTCCTTACAGAACTCCACTGATTTTTCAGATTGTGTTCTTTTATTTAGGCATTCCCTTATTCCTGTTTCAGATGCTGATAAATATGCTCTGAATTTTGTCCACAAAAATCATTTTTGGCACATCTGATGAATAAATAGTTTGCTTTTTGCTTAGTATTCCATGAAAGGAAATAAACAGATTATTGAGATCTTGATCCAACCCATGTCAGGATAACTACTGTAGGTCACAGGAGTTTGCTTGTGTCAGCACAAGGCATTTATTGAGGTACAGTAATATCAGTGCTTACGAGTTTGTTACATGTTAACAGGATAGACTGAAATCTTTGTATATAGAAGTAAATTACTTAATCTTATGACTGATATTTAATACCGCTAGTCACAAAGTTAATCAGTAGCTGGACAATTTAATTACTCCATCCAACAACTATAAAGCATAACTTCCTGCAAGCACTGTGTGCACACTGTACTTATTAAGAATCACTTCCCTGGAATATTTTAACAGCAGCTAGATACAAAGATCTGGAATTTGCTGATCAGAGTGCTCATTATTCATTTTGGTGAATGCAAGCAGAGAGCAAAGGCAAGCAAGACGCCAAAAATTATTTATGTATGGTATAAGGAGGAAGAAAACAATTTCCATAAATAAGTCAATAAACATTATGGAACTTCAACAAGATGCTGGTTGAAGTATAAATTCTGTATTTAGTAATTATATAATTATAGGAAACTACTCAAATGTACAAAATTCACTATATAGCTTTGTGTACTCTAATTAGTCATGAAGTATTTCACATTCAGTCTATATTTATTAAGATAATAGAATAACTACTTCTGCAGTAATTCTTTTACTATCAAAACTGCTTAGGAAATTATGAAAATAGTTGTACAAATAATCACATCACAGCCCACAGAAACATGGGCAAAACAAACCTAAGCCTAAGATTCGGCATTCTGAGCAATTGAGAGTACTTAGTAAATAGTCAGTTTCACTGTCAATCATATTCTTTTGTTAGTTTGTTTCTCTTGTACTCAAGGGAAAAAAAAAAGTGAAAGACATCGGTAGTGTAAGATGAAATCACAGAAAAAAAAAAGTACTTAATGTTTAAAATAATTCTGAGTGTAAAAAACTCCCAAAACCTGAATACGATTATACAAAGGATGCTAGTAGCAATGATGATAAATTCCCTGTTGTAACAACCTTGCTCTTATTATCAATAGAAAACTGTAAGTTCTTGTTATGCCCTTGCCGACTTTGCACAAAGACCCTTGCTTTCAGCACTATCTATTATACTAAGGACATATCCATTTAAAATGAAAATTCCATCAGTAGTAAATTTTCTAATTAAACTGATCTCCATCACTCTTCTTTTTTTCTCTCATTTTGAGACATGTATCTTCAGAAGTATGTGTAGAATTATTTCCATAAAACTATCCAACATCTTCAGTGATCTTTGTGAACCTAAAATAATCCTGCTGCATTATCAGATTTTGAACAAAGATGCTCCTTTCATTTTCCAAATTTTTTCCTGAGCAAGTAAATAAATGTTTTTAGCTGACTATAGCTAGCACTGACTTATGTTGCTTATAAAAAAATCACAATTGCTTGAGGGAAATATATAAAATCAGTTGTTAGAGGATTTTGGTTAGTCCTGAGGCCACTTCCTCTGTCACAGTTTACAATTGCATGATTAATCTCCCATAAAATTATTGAAACGTAGATTAATGAAGACAGTCAAATTCATAAAGGAAAGTTAGAACTCTGGACTTTGCTGGTAAAGCTGCTAGTAGTTTGTAAATGTTGTCTGAAATGCAAGGTAGCTGAACGAAGTTTAATTTTGATCTTTCTGCATTGAGTTACTGAAAGCATTCCTCAATGAAACTTGAACTTAAAAGGTACAATCATAAAAATCCAAGCCTTCACGCATGGCAATGAACCTTGCTACATAAACAACCTAAAATTTAATGGGAGATTATAGAAGTTATTATAGGTAATTAAGAATACATTATATCAAAGAAAATATCGGAGAAGGCTTTCATGTTGCCTACTGCTTTGATGTCAAAACTGCTTTCATGCAATTCAACTGTTTTTATTTAGATAAAATGCCCACTAAAGAGTATCAGCTTTGGTACTGTCACAGCAAATAATCAAGAATGACAGCAGTGGCTGAGAACAACTTAGTAATATGACAAACTATTGAACTCTTCTTGGCATTTAATAAAATTCTACAAACAAAGAAGCATCTTATTGCAGGGAAGAGTAGAAAGTACTCAGTACTATGAGATTTTATTTTTTTTTCAAACCATGAGAACTGTTTTACATTTTCTGAAAAATTCTATAGGTGTGTTCAAAATTAAGTAGGAAATAAGAATGTCTAATTAAAAGTTTTAGCATTTATCATTCCATAATGAGGAAGTGCCTTTGGGTAAAAAGTTTTGAAATAACCCTACAGGATGCCAGAAAACTGAGCAGAAGTACTGGTTTAATACGTGGTCTCTTACTGTAGCGACTAAGGAAACAAAGCATTAAAGGCTGGGTTTTGATCTCACGTTATCCTGGCACATCTAAGACTATATTTACACAAGTGAGACCACTCACTGGACCAGAATGCTAAAGACCATAAAACATCACCAGCATATAACACAGCATCTTGATACTTAGATGTAGTTCATATTACTTTGCTATTGATCATCATCACTCAAAAATCAAGCCAATCTAGCTGTTGATACGGGCACTACTTGTAAATGAATAATTTTCTCTTCATAGGAAATCTATCAATACTAATGTCACTGTGTTAGTACATACACAAACTCCATTACAGTCATACTGCTCAGAGAGTTTATGGAAAGACTGATACCTCCAAAAGCCATTAGACTGTGTGAAGGTGGTACTTGGCAAGTGACTCTTAATACTTCCTCATCAACAAATGAACTATAATTTCCCACATTACACATTCCAGTTCAAAAGGCATGCATTATAGAGGAATATGTCTCCAATATTGTTTCTGCATCAGGACATGGGAAAATCAAATAATGATTTTATAGAGAAAACTTCAATTTATTTTAAAATGTCATTTATTACACAGTATACATAATGAAGAATATGACCTGAAGACTCTGATGCTCCAGGACAGAAAGAGGAGAAGGAAAGGATTACTGCATTAGTACTTTGTTTCCCCTTTGTTTTTCCCAGTTTCTTTTTCTAAAGAGGTATAACGGAATATTACTTTTTACAGCAACATCTATAAAGTGTAAGAAAATCTCCACAATAAGTACTTGCAATTTTAGTTTTCCTTTTTAAAAAGCAAAACTATCTGTAACAGCAAATTTTCTATCTTTTCAAGAGTTAAATCCCAGTACACTGTAGAAAGAACATAAAGATGTTATTAAAAATTTCACATATATAAGCTTGTCTTCCCAGTCTCAAAAAAGACAACTAGTTCAAACAAAGCTCTTGAAATACTTTAAATAATATTCTAAAAGGAAGCTAAAAGTAGGTTTTTGCAGAGTTAACTCTTTCCAACTGTATACCTATACAATATTGTATCTATGCATGTAACCCTCTCTGGTTAAAGCAGAAGTTTAACAAGTATTTTGGTTAATTCTGTTCACATACTCAATAAAGGTAAAGAAAAAATATCTTATAGTATACTGAAATAATTTGTTTCCTCTGCGTGTGCCAAGCAAACAGTTGGGTACATTTGAACTGCTACACACTCTTTGAGGTCTGGGACATGAATGAGCAATAATTGAGCATGGCATTATTTGAGAGCTGAGGTAGTAAGAACAACAACTTCAGTGTTTAGGGGTTTTATTTTTAACTTTTAATCACGTTTGTGTGTAATGAAGCAGTACTCTTTTATTCAAGTTCTAAAATATTTGTCCAGTTGGGATTAAAAACCACACAGTTAAACAACAAAGATTTCCTATGTCAAAATTAAGCCCACGCTATTGTATGCTCACTGCCCTTTCACTTCCTCACTAAGTCATTCTCCCGTGCTATCGGAAACTGATGGAAGTTGTACACAGCCGTACCCATTTCCTATTTCACTTCAATCTTCAAATCAGCCACACTCACAAGAAGCTGAAGGCTACGAAGAGTGTAAAACTGTTATAACTGAGTGAGGCAGATGATTTCTCCATGAGCTACTAATATTTCAGAAATTCTCCAAAGCTCTGAAGATTGCAAGACACTGAGAAACAAAGAACAAGATCCACAGACTTAATGTTACACAATTTTTAATTCTTCTATTTGACAGACCAAAGATTTGTATTAAAATAGCATTATATGGTAGAATTGTGCATACAAAAGGGTTTTTAATTCAGCACTGTTTGAAGGTTGATATTAACTCTGTAATCCACGTTTTGAGGTGTGGTATAATTTTAGGAAGCAAACTGCCAAAACCCTAAGTTGCCAAAGGATCCCCTTAGTATAAGTACTTTCTAAAACATAAGATATTAAAAGAGAACATAGGGAAAAGAAAAAAGTAGGAGCAAAAGTTGAATCAAGTAATATACAATCCTATACAAAATACTTTTATTTTCAGATTTTATCACCCCAAATTTTCAGAGTCAAGACTGCCAAGTCATCTTAATTTCACTTTCTTGTATGTATGTATTAATGCACAGAGCATGGGATACAGTAGATTACAAAATGGGTAATTACTCAGTGTTTGTGTTGGAATCCCTCATTTAAGAAGGCCTTATCTAAATGGTCTAAGTCCTATACCACTGGATTACTAATTTCCTCAGAGGAATGACTGTGGAATTCTCAAGATAATGCTGCAAGTGCTTCATAAATATGAATTGGGATATATCACAACACTCCTATACAATTAGGTAGTGCAATTATTACTGTTTTATACCTGGAAAATTGAAGTACTGTGAAATGAGCACTCAAAATTAATTTGGTTAATTTCCTGTCCAGGTTATGAATCCAAGTCTAACTTTAGAAGCTACGTACCAATTCTCATATCAAGGCATAGGATGTTACGCTTTCGCTCTCAGCATTTCTGCAAATCAGATCCCAAATTCTTACATGACACAACATTAAATAGCTCCCTGCCTCATTTGCGATTATTGTTTTCAATTTTCAAAGTGAGGGATGGTTTCTGGAGAAAATGTTAGTTACTGTCTTTCCCCAAGCCAAATCTACTCAGTGCAATAAATTTAGCAGAAGTCCTAGGGTAGTGGAAAGAAGCATATCAATTTGGCAAAAGAAAATTTATTTCACAGTATCAGAAATTATTTCTGGGCTGAATAATGGACAAGATGATAAAAAAAACGTTTAAGGGTCTTCCCTCCTATCTCTATCGATATTTGATTAGGATTTGAATCTCTTGCTCTGTGATACTGAGGAGAATTTGGAACTCCTTTTACTTTGTCATTCCATTGCAGATATTACCACCAACAAGAAAGCAGTACAGACTTCTTTCCAGACTCGTTATCTCAGCAATCCTTGATGCATTAATATGACAAGGCCTGCATCACTGAGGAGTAGTCATCTTTCAAATAATGACATGGCAAAGCATTAAAATCTGCATGCAAACAGATGCAGAGACAATTCCATTGTCTCAAGTACTTGTGACCTTGCTAGAAGGCAATTACAAAATGTAAAAAACCAACAGACAAAGAAAAACCCCTCACAAGCAAGAGCCACATCCACAATCAATAGTAAAGAATTACTGAACTACTTCCTATTACACATACCATAAAAAAAAAAAACAACAAAAACAGTATACACTGAGCACGGAAGAACAAATAAATTATTCACTCTTACATAATCCTTTGCTTTAGATCACTACATGAGGGTTCTAGAAGGGCAAATCTTTCCTGATATTCTGTGCTCTTTAAAATTCAGTTTAAAGAGGTAAGACTAAGTATTTTAGTCCCAGCACGTGTGTTGAGAATAAACATCAGTTTCTGCCAATTCCAACTTTTTATATCCAAACACATTCAAATTACTTGGATCTCTTATAATTTTTGTCAATTCCTTCTATGTTTAATTACAAGCTATTCCACAAGAAGTTAAACAAAGTTTTACTACAATTTATATAGAATCACTGAATAGTTCAGGTTGGAATCAACTTTTAGATCTCACCCAATTCTGCTACCTTGGGCAGGGACATGTTGCTCAATGCCCCATTCGACCCAACTTTGAACACTTCCAATGATGGGGAATCCACAGACATCCACAGCTGTGTTCAACTCGATTATGAAAGTCATGAAATTCATTTATGTGCTAGTTCTTTCCTAGAAACAATATTATGGTGACTATTTTTATTACACTTGACCAGCTAAGATGGTACAGCATCCTTTTTTTTTTTCTCCATTATATGGGAACTCCAATTAAGAAAATATTTCATTTGCTTTAATCAAAGGCCAAGAATATCTGAAAAGATTACGAAATGTCATACATTGTTTTGCTATATAGTCTGTTTTAAAAAGTGAAATATCACGTCTTCATGCAAAGAAAAAATGTAGCAATGTTTATTTTCAATAGTTATTTTTAAATACTTTATATAATAAAAATACTTCCAAGTGCCAGTGAAGATTTACTGAAAACTCTGAAACAGATCACTCTAAGAGTTATGCAAATAGATTATAACACTTTAGCAAGCAGTTTTTTTTTTGTAACAGATTAGTTAATCAGTAGTTCTTTCACTCTTTTTCCTGTGACAGATGAACTATTTCCTACATAAATCCATGTCAATTTCTCCATCTAAAATATAGGTATATTGCACAAAGACAGACACATCTTATTTTAGATGCTATAAATGCTAGTAAAGAGGTAGCCACGCATGGAGAACAGAAAGAAATATTTTACTTGACAAAGGTTATATGTAGGTTATTGCTATTTATAATCTCTTATTACTCTAATGTGTGAGAGTTCTAGCCATGCACCATAGTGTAAAATTCTGTAAAAGACAGAAGACGATGGATCCTTGACACAGAGAAGAGACAATAACACAGCATCAGCTGAGATGTATTTTTAGTCACCGACCACATATTTTAAGAATCCAAACACCCATCTTTCCTTTACTTGGATGGAATGCCCTTATGTACCTCGATTTGCCCCTGAGGCTGAACAGGCAATCAAAGCAATAAATGCAACACGTTTAACTCTTACCCTGCAACTTTTAATGTTATAATGGTATACAGTTAACAACTTCATCCATATTCTAGCTCTATCTCCCTTTCGACTGGAAGGGAAACCTGGGGCCCTGTGAAGGTTTCTCTTCTTCTGACAAATACAGCATGATAGCTTCCAAGGTAAAAAATCGTGACATATTTGCAAAAGCAAATGAGACAGGATTTGATCTCACTGATTCTAGTCAAACATATTCTATTCTAATTAACTGAAAGTGAGAAAATACACTGTTATAACTACAACAAGCACAGATTCCTTGTGAAGTGATTTTTAAGCTCCATAACACTCCAGTGAAAGAGCTTTTTATCCCTAAGAAGATCTATTTGGGTGAAACGCATCTGATTTCTAGCAGACAGATGAGATATTTGAAAAGTAACAAACCTGATAATCCCAGTGATCAAGAGCTTTGACTACATCAGTATCTACTGCAAAACAAACACACACAAGGAAAAAGAACACTGCCCATCAGATCACATGAAATCCAATGTCTATGTACTTTGAAGACATTATACTTGATCTAGCTACTTAGTTTTCATTGAACTTCAGCTTACTCTGGGAACACAACAGAAGACAACAGAAAACAGCAAGAGGATTCTCGTCTGACCATCCACCTGTTCTCTTTCCCTCTTCTGTATGTTTATAATCTTTGCCTGTCTAGTATTATTCTTAGCAGATAATAGGAAATTTACCCACCACTGTGATTTTAACTGCCTTTAAAGACATCTTCCTCACTGCTGAATGTTAATTAGAAGAACTTCTCTTTCAATTCTTGTATTCTGACTTAATTATTTAACAACTTATTTATTTTCATTTGTTTTTCCCCTTTAACATGGACCTGAAAGAAGTCCTCTGGACCACTTTGCTTAATTCTGCAGCACAATGCCATAATAAAGGCTGGTAAGAAACTCTTCTTGATAGAAAATCTTTATTAGCACTCTGTTAAGTATTCTTCATCACTTCAACATCTAGTGTCCAAGCCACCTTAAGCTCGCTTTTTAACATACATGAGATCACCAGTAACCTATTGATGCGGGAAACTACAAACTCAGTCTGAAGATAAGTCACAATCTCTTTCTGCACTATTTTCTACACAAAAAATAAAGATGTTTTTTCACCGCAGAACTGGAATGAGGCAGACACGCATATGTCCATACACAAAGCATGGGAAACGTTATCCAATTATGGGGAAAGCAGAGATGAGTTGCAAAGGACCAGAGCAAAGAGTAAGAAAAAAAGGAGTATATAAAAAATAAGTACCTGACACCCCCAAATAGTTGGTCGATTATATACTAAAGTGTAAATGTAGGTAGAGCTTATATTCACTTGCAGTTTGAGCACAAAAGCCAGTCAGCTTTTTTCCAGGTAAGTTTCAGACAATTTTTTCTGCTACTTTTAAATCTTATCGAGACAAGGATTATAAAAGCAGCACGTAACAGTATTTTGCGAAAACAAAAAGAAATGAAAACCATAAAAAATTTCATTTTAAATCATATGTTAACAGAAAAGGAAAGAGAAATAAAAATAAACAGTCGCTGCACTGACTTTAGAACACACTGGTTTTGATTTTTTCTTGTTTTACATCTTCAGGTTGCCTCTGTTCTAAAACAAACATTTCTGTAAATATATTAGCTTCAGGCCTTAACTACGCTAGAAGACCTTTTGCAGCTTATGTTTTTTCATACATGCCCATTGGCAATGTCTCACAAGCAGATGCAGAACATACTGACAAAGAAATTATTGTAAAAAAGAATCCAAATAATATACCTGTGTTTGCATTCAGAGCTTTGCTGACACAGCAACTGCAGCTTATATAACATGCAAGTCTTCTACATTCTGAGCTAAAACCATGAAACGTTATGAAGTCTAGTGTCAAAACCCAACTTTCAAAACATGATTCTCACTCATAGGGTTTTGTTGCTTATTTAAATCTCCTTAAATTCCCTCCATGAGTGAGTAAAAGCTAAATGAATGTGGCTTCTTTTTTGCCTTTCTACCTAGTTCCTTTAACCTAAAAAACTCTGGATTCTGAGAAATTTCTGAATGAGTGGATGAGAAGTCTCCTGTAATTTGTACTGTGACCAGGTACTTAAGTGCAACATATGAAAAGATAAGGCGTGCCCTACACCCAGATACCTCTTCTGTAATATTAGGTAAGATGTGTGTAAACAACATCCAGTACAGCTACTACTTTTTCTGCACTCACTTATAAGCAAGGGATGGTAAGCGACTTTTATGTTGTTTTTAAGCTTATTCTTCAGCTTCAGTTAAGATAGATTATTTCATTTGTTTCCTCTCTGGAAATAGGTCAGTTGCTTTTGTATTGTGCTTTCCTGTTAAACCCTCAGTATGTTTTTCCAAAGTTTTCCAATCAGCTCCAAACTCACCCAATGAAGTTGCACCTTTTTCACTACATATCAGCCTGCAAATTTAACTCCCAGATTTTGTCCCAACAATGGCAAGAGCTAGTAACAAAGAGAGTCCCTCAGGACTGGGACAAGTGAATTTGCAGTTAATAAATGGCTTGCACTGTGCTGTCTAACATTAAGTGAAGGGAGAAGGGGCAGGAACCAGCTTAAAAATTGCATGAAAATTGAAAGACAGCAATTGCTAAAAACAATCTGAATAAAGCCAAGCTAAAAGATCCCAAGAGCGTATTTACTGCACTACAAATTCAAATGGGCATTCATCAGACTAAAGCTGAGCCACTCAAGAGGTAAACCACCTTAAAACTGGTAGGGTGCAACAATCAAATACTTTGAACAAACTGTTTCACTCTCAGATACTCTTACTGATTTGTATCATTTAGTGATACAAAGCTAGAAGGTTATCTCTGCAACTACCTGAGTCGTGGTAACAATGTTAAACCAGAGTCAGCTTTTGACCATTTTGTGTATTTATGCAAAAACACTGATTCATTTGTATATATAAAAAAACTGTCTTGTACTTACCAGTTCTGGGGTTTATTGAAAAGAATCCCTGTGGATTTCCACTTGTAATCTTGTATGTTAATTTTTCACTTGAGCTAGAATCTGGATCAAATGCCTCAATCTGAATGACAGATACATCCTTAGGCGAGTTTTCCATGACCTCTGGGTAATAAACTGGTTCTGTCGTCTGAGGAGCATTATCGTTAACATCCCCAACTTCTATGTAGATTTCAATGAAAGATGATAAAGGTACAACACCTTGGTCTGTTGCATAAACAGTCAACCAGTAATGTGAAGTAGTCTCATGATCCAGGTGATCAGCAGTCTCAATAATGCCTATTTAACAGGAAGAGAAAGAAACAAAAGTCGTTCAGTATACAGAAGTGTGTAGAAACAGAAAAACAGCAAGCTTAAAAAATGAGAAAGTTCAAAAGAACTGACATTGATTCTGCAAACTGTGTTACTATACAGACACAAACATTAAAACAAACTTGAAACCACAAAAATAAAATTACTACAGCAGTTTTCAGCAATTATGAATTACATAAAATTAAACAGTATAGTACTTTCTTTCTACCATCCTTTGAGATTTATCAGATCAATTAACACCATTCAAGAAAGCTATTTTGCCTAAAAGACACAATATAATGAATAATTTGCAGTCTTTTGGGACTTGAATAACCCTCTTTATTCATCACTGATTATACTGAATTTTATACCATATTAAACTATCTGATTTGGATGCCAAACTCTTGAACTGTTTACCATTATCCATATTAATGAGCAGCGACTTAAATGTAAAACATTCTTATCTACATAACTGAATGAATTACTTAACTGAATTTTCATAATATGCATATCTATTTATGTTCACACAGAAATCTCACAGAAAAGTTAGATCTGAAACAAACTTTCATATCATTAAGACCAACCACTGTCTGCCATTACTTTAGCAGCAAAAAGCAACACTTGGCTTAATTTCACATCCATAAAATAAACTATTATTTAAGGAACAGCTAGAGAATTCACAAACCTCACACTGGAGTTAGTCTGAACCAGAACTAAATAAATCATGAGGGACGCAAGTTTTCATCCACTGTTAAGGAAACTCAGATCTATTTTTACAAGCAACTTACTCCACAAAGTATGCTCACAGTATGTGTTATATTTAAAAAGAAAAGTCGTGACATGGCATGAATTTGACAGAGGATTAATATCAAATGCATTCATACAGCCATGACACCATAGAAATTTGCATTTTCCTTTTCTTGATTCAGCTGCTCTTACATGTCATCCTACCTAAGATATTTTCTAAATGGAAGTTCTTGAACCTGCTACATAACAGGATATGGGCAGAGTAATACCTTTCAACCATTTGCTGTGTTTATCTTGAAAAGCTCTGTCACGGAGCTAATTTATTTATTATACTGACACACAGTAGACCAAATTAGTAGCAACGCCCAGATGAACCAAAGTATCACCATGACTCCAGGACTCTAGATATACTCATATGATGTGACTATGTGTGATGTGGCCCTTGTCTGAGCTTATTTACTCTCTGCAACATACACAGTGTCAATAAAACAGGACCTCAATAAACTATGCCACTATGTTTTTACAATTTTTCAGGAAAGAAATTAACTATAATTTCCCTCACGCACCGAATACACCCTTTCCTGAATGCAATATTTAAGCTCAGCAAAATGAGACAAATATTGAGGAATCACTCCTTTGCTCGTTATTTCCTTGTTCTGTGGGAAGCTGCATAAAGATTTGATGGCAATAATCCTATATTTTAAGCTGCCAGTAAGACTTCAGGAGGGTTGTAGTACATAGCACCTAATACCTAAACCTGCAGTATAGCCAGGTATAGCATTTACAGCAAGGTAAAATTTCAAAACTACCACCAGGTGTCAGTGTGGAAATTGGTTTTATACAGTCTCAGACCAGAACTGGGATAAAAAGGAGGGGCAGGTAACAGCAATTTGAAAATACACAGACATGACAGTCTATAACAGCTTTCTTGAAAGCAAACCGAGGGCCTTATAACTTCCTTCTTTGCAGACAAACACCATCAGAAAACAAACCAAGTTGTTCATTCTAAGGACACTTCCATTTACAGTTCCAGTCTCCCTCAGAATTTTTTTTTTTTTTGGTGGTCTTGTTATAAACAAAAAAAAATAAATCCTCTAAAGCCACTAGGTTTGTGCTGAGGCTACTTACACAGTTCCTCATGTTAATGTAAAGAATAAATTTAAATGGGACACCATAAATCTATTCTCTCAAAGGAGATGCAGTATCAAACACCCTATTACCAGGATTCTCACTCACAGCACCTTTTGCAAGTCTCTGGTTCAGCCAGATGACTCACCTAAGAGTAAAAGAACATGTGAATTTTTCTGGCCTCACCTGTAAACCAAATGCTTGATATGGCACAAAAGCATTTCAACTTCAATCTAGGTAGATTCCCTGCATGCCCCAGAACATTTTGTAGAACCTTCATGCCCTACCAAACACCAGACTGGCTGTTGTAATTCCCTCTTAGCAGGGATCCCATTAATGCTGCTCTGTTGCTTGTGATCTGTGCAGAACACAGTGGGCATGATTATGTGCTGCACTGAGCAACCATTATCATTTTACACCTGTCCTGCATTCCTAACACTATCTACATCAGAAGTGACAGATTCATTTTAAGATAGCCTTGCCTGATTTTAAAGAAACAGACCGGGAGACTCTCATCGTAATGGAGCTCTCCTGCTATCTTCTTAACTGGCAACTGCAGTTTCTACTACTTTAGTTATCCTAGCCTACCTCAAGTAAAAAAAAGACACCCCACCCCCCAAAAACAACAAACAAACAAAAAAAAAAAACAATTTTCCCAAGTGTGTTCATACTCAAAAAGGGTAAATGGGAAGAAAAATAAAGAGTACAACACCAAAACAAGTATTTCAAGAAGAAATACATAAAAACGTTATCAGGAAGCAAAGGCAGTGATGTACAACAGAGTAAACGTGGCCAGCTTTATTTATCACTTCATTTCTCATTTCAAATTAAACATGCATGTCTGGTGTTACTGATGTAGATTTTACACTGACTTCTGCAGAAATGTCCAATGAAAGGTCTTTTATCTGTCTGACCACCAGACCACCAAATAAACCATATATTTATTGGGAGGTTCTTATTTTCAAAAATTTTCGTTTTCTACAGGGCCACCCATACTCTCTGCACGAGTGGAAACAAAATGAAATGTTTTTCACTAAAATTACTTCACCATTTTTATCATGTATCTCACTTAACTGAGACAGAACTGTAGACTAACAATTTTCTGCATGCTCTGCCACTTACAATCCCAAACTGCAACATAAAACACCTAGAGAAAATATCTCATGAGCATTCAGATATGCATGCCCACATACCTGTTTACATTTAATGCTTAATAATAGATTAATTCCTGAACAAACTTTTCCTAGAGATGAAGTCTTCTTTAAAGAAAAAAGTACTACTAATAATCATCCCACTTACAGTTTAAAACAGACGTACTGGACAGCTGCGTATGCAAGTTGGAAAACTTACCTGACATTATGCACAGTAAGGGGATTATTTTGAGTATATTATGAATGAAGACTCAAGATAACATTCCTCCAGTACAAAAGCCATGTCAAAGAAGACAAGACTGAGCAAAAGTTTCCACTCTGTGCTCACCTGCTGAGGAGTGGTGGAGCTCCCTGCACCAAGTTCTCCCTCATTACTCACAGCTCCCAGAGCAGACAGGGATGGGATGACTATCAATGACTCAGCTTTCTTTTCATGTTGCTGCCACTCAGCAACAAAATGGAGCAGGATATTGACCCGGTGCACAAACCTGGGCAGAGGTTTTATGAAGTGGGGGCAGTCATTGAGTGCCAAAACCTGAATTAATTCAGCTCTTGCATCAGCTCTTTTGACAGAAAGCAGAAACCTGTTTTTTTTTCCCCTCTAACTAATGTACAAGCTGACCTTTCATCAGCCATTACAAAACACCATCCTTTTCTCATTTCTTTGACTGAAGTAATTTTTGCTTCAGGAAGTTTAACACTAAATTGTTCATTATTTTGCCTATGGGAACACTCGCAGCTTCATCTTTGACTTCTATGCAACAACAATGAATACAAATGCATGTAAACGTCAAGAGTTCTATACCTTTTCAAAATATATAAGAACAAAGACGACTATTCTTTTGTTTCCATTGTAACAATGATATTTCTGTCCAGGCACAGATCGAGAACTATTCCTTAAAGTATTACTGGTCTACCAACTTAGTCCATTTGCAAGCTTTGACTTTCAGCAGCCTGTTTTTATATTTTTTCATGTTTTTACAGCATGAAATTATGAAAGCCAACAATCGTGCATTTCACAAAGTTACTAGCTTCTAGCTCTAGTGGTTCTCAAGACAGAAAACAGGAAACTGATGGGAACTCAAACATCAAAAAAGTCAATCCAAGTCAATCAATCCAAGAAAGAGTTCATTTGTTTTAACCTTGCACTCAGCTAGAGCCATTAGGTATCAGCAAAATGTTAATCAGTATCATCAATTTCAGCAGCATGCACTGGCTTCTAAGAATTTTCACTGTTTTCTTCAAATGGTACAAAGCGCTCTTAGGGAATACAGAACAAGTATTTCTATTATGTATTCAGTGTGTCTTTCTTTAACTCTTCTCCCATTCGAAGAAAAACCTTTAGTCAGCATAATTCCCATTCTCTAAGCTGAGTCAAATCGGCAATTTTAACTTTTACAAACCATTTGCTTTTTATGTAGCAAGACGAGTACATAAATCTCCCAGAGTACCACTAGAGAACTTTCAACATATATGGCAATCCCAAAGATTTGTAAATATTATTGTATATAATATATGATGAAATGAGTATTCAAAAAACATTTTTACTTGTCTGGATATGCAATCTTTAAGCTTTTCTGGTGCTTAGGATAAAAATATTTTTATTCATCAGTCATTAACCACCAGAGGGAAGAACAAAAGAGTTCTGATGAAATGTTTCTCAATCATCTGCAAAAAGACGAGTTGACTTCGTAATCTTCATATACCTATAATTTTAGACTAGACATTATTACTATTTGATGCAACAGGGTTTTTCTACTGATTTCATTAAAAGGTGAAAGTCCTAAATGAATACAATAGAATTCAAGCAGGTCAGAAGTTAGTAAGGAGGAACAGGCTGGTTTAAGAATATGGCAACTGGGCTAAAACTGGAACATTAAACTCAGTCTTTCCAGAAACTAACGCTACTTCCAATTTTAATCCCAAAACCCAAATCAAAATAACCAAAGTCACTCTTAAAAATAAACATATAAATCCATCTCAAATCTGATAGTCTTGTATAAGCCAATTCTGTCTAATTAACAAATGCTCAAACTGTAATACCCCCAATTCCAAGGGATGATCCTCCTTAGTGTGCTTATCCATGAAAACTCTCATTAACAATACTAATGATTCTGTAATGGAAATCAAAACCTGCAATCATTTCTCAGCAAAGCATGAAAACGCAGTTTAGTTGAATTTGCCCTGGGAGTGACAGCTAAAACAAACTAAGAGAAATCCCTGGCCTGGAACACAATTCCTGAAATCTGATTACAAACTTAATTAAACTGAATTCTAATAAGCTGGGCAAATCAAAAAGCTTCTTCAGCTGCTTTAAAAGCCATTTCCGGGGTTTAATAGAAAATATTTTAACAACTGCACGAACACAGGTTTTGATCAAACACAAATATCAGTAAAAGACCAATCCAGGCTAAAGACTTACAAGTGAACAGATGCAGTTTGTTCCAAAGACACACTGTCTCTCGGTGGCACTAGCCTGTATACACATCAACACAGCCTGCAACTTTGTCTTGAGGTCTGACCAAACTACCAGTCACTGGAAGAGAAACTAGTACTATTCAATCTTTTCAATTAAAAATAGAATGAGGGGATGATAAACAACTTAGCACATACTGCTGTTTATCACCTGAATCTCTCCTGTATCTGTATAGGCTGGTTACTTTCTGTAATCAGAAAGTCACTGGTATTTATGAAATTAATTTTTATCTAGATAAGAGTCCAAAGAATCCCATCTTCCAGGAGTCTGTAGGTTTTCTGGCCAAATTTCTGCTTTAACTTCTGTGAAACTTTGCTGAGTTGCTTTAAACAATGACATAGATCACATCAGACTGTATGAATTCAGAGACTGTACCAGATCTGATAGAACTAAAAAAAAACCTCAACCAACCAACAAAAAAAAAAAAGACCAGCATCTGGAGTAGATGATGCAGTGTTTATTTGGTTCTCAGCAGTCCATGGACAACTCAAAGAGAAACACACTCTTGTTCTCTTTCTCCCCCTGAGTAAATTCTAGAGGCACTGTCAAACAACGACAATTGGCAAGTGCAATACTGTATATGACATACGTTGTTCTTTTTCCCCCCAGTTTCTCACCAAATGACCTGGGGGGTATGGGGAAAAAAAGCAAAGCAAAAATAAATAAATAAATAAATAAAATACTAATTATACCAGTCTGTAGTACTTGGTATACATTGTGATTCTAGTAGTAGTTATGACCAGTGACATACCTCAGATTCTTTCCACTTTTAAAACAATTTTAGAAGTCCTCCAGTCAATTTCTCTGTTTTTCTGATGGGCCAGATAACCTCTGGCCATCACTATAGTCACTATATAAAAAACAGCATGAAGTAGCCAAGTGCAGCCACGCACACTGCCAAGCAGTGTTATGCACCATAGGGCTTTCTGCAAAGGAAGAAGTTTTGAAATAGGGAACATATTGAATTCCCAAGTAAAAAAAAAAAATCCAAACAGAACAAAAACCTGTACTTTCCCTGTGTCTGCTGTAACTAAGGCCTCTACCAAGCACCAGTTTCTGAGGAACAACTGAGCCCCAGACTACAGTTCTTCTAAAACAGCATCCAACACCAGTAAAATATAGTATTATTTGATCAGTAAAATAATAATGACTTAACAAAGCCAAAACAAACAAAGGCATCACAATAAAACATTGGTCTTCACACTGTATAAACCAACTGCCCTGAAGCACTGAAGATTTCATGTATGCCCTGTCACAGAGACAAGGAACTAGTCAGCACTTAAAATGTCAGTTGAAAAGACCAAAATCTCCATCCTGCGAACTTGAAACAATCTCCTTCTTTAGAAGGAACAGAATGAGATTCCTTTTGCAGAAGTGAAATGTCAGCTTGTCCACTGTATAAACATGGCAGCACGCCAGGAGAGGCTCTGCACTCTGAGTCGTGAAATACTAAAGACCTGCGCCTGGCAGTGTGAACTTTTAAAAATGATACACAACCTCTGTCTTTTAGGAGAAATATTTTGATAAATAAACAGAGCTGGAAAAATGCTGGCCCTTCTTACCTGCTTCACACACATACTTAAAACAGGAAGTCTCGACAGAAGAGCAACAAACAGCCACCGAGAGAAAAACGATTTACTCTTGAACTTCAGAGTAATTTAAAACTGACAATGCAAACCCCTCACATATCAGATTCTGTGCATCTGAGTCAAACAACAGGCAACACTGTATTGTTTCAGAATACAAATAATCCCTGGTTGCAGCTCCAAGGGAAAGGTTGAGCAGCTACTGCTTGCCTTTGACTCACACATGAACAAGAGAGAAATGCTCACTGCTTTCTCTCCTCTTTTCTCCAAGAGCATCTAATCAGGCACACAGCAAGTCTGCAACCTAGCAACAAGCCTTCAATATTGCATTTTGCGTAACTCATGAAGAATTCAAATTACATGTTTGCAAATATACCTGAGGAATATGAAAACACATTGTTAAGAACTCTATTTAGTCTGAAATAGCTTCGTTATTTCTTTTCAACAATTCAGAGATTTTTCTATTTTGCCTGAGTAAAGTTGAACCATAAGTTACATCCTGATTTTTTTTTTTTCAAATATTAGGAAGTTACCTTTCATAAGTACCTTGGTTAGCTGTACTTCAATGTTTTCTACATTACAACAGAAATTTAAAAACAAACAACAAAAAGCCAACCTCCCCAAGCCAAGAAACTGACAAATTTTGCAACAGGTTATGTTTGCAGGCTACGAAGTTAAGGTTTTAACGTGCACCCTGAATGCCCTTAAGTACTATCAACTAGCAACTGTCATCACTAGAATTACTTTAGTATTTACAGCTTATTACATCTTCATATTTTACATAGAATCACAGAATCACATGCTCATTTCCATTAAGTTTCCATACAGGGGCCTTACCCCATATTTAAAAAATATATCTTTTCTTCTTTATAACTAATAATTCTTCACAACTGCTGAAGACAGATAATGACAAAATAAAGCACATAACTTTTGATTCAGAGAACTCTGAAAAAAATATCTCCCAGGAATTGCTAGGGAATAAATCCACTGAAAATAAGCTGAAATTAATATACTAGAATCATGAGTCTTTTGTCACTTTTTATAAAGGCAGATCCAGAAAACTGAATGAATTTTCCATATTTATAGTCCTTTGAAATGGAAAGTCCTTTTCATTTCATGTTGTGTCTTGGGTACTAGCAGTTGAAAAAATCATGCTTAGACAGCACTGTTAAATGGAAAGCAACTCTTACTGTTTCAAGGACAAATGGTTCATTTCTAACATAAATCATGGCTTAGAAAGTTTTAAGTAACTTCTCACTAGCAGTATTAGCAAGCTGATGTAACTGTAATGAATTTGCACAAGTTCTTTAACTAGTAGATGACATTTCCCTGTGGAGCTGCTAGAATGTCAAACAAGTCACGTCCATCAATGCTTGTTCTCTTCCCAGGGACCGATTACTGCAAGTTCAGAGAGGTTACAGGGAAAGAATATCCCCATTGATCTTACATGGCCTCAAAAGCACACAGAACTTAAAATGCAGAAAGCAGTATTATCAGCATTAGAATGGATTTGAGATATTAACAGAACAAAGCCAAATTGAATTAAAACCTGAATCACAGTAAATGTTATGATTTTTTATCACAAAATTATCAGTTATGATTTCAGAATTCTGAACTGGTTTGCACCTCAAATTAAGTCCACTGAACTAGCCAGATGTAATAAAAGGTATAAACAAGTACAGTAACTTAAGAAAATCCGATATGAGTTTCCAAAGTTTCCAAAACTCACAAATTCCATGACATAGTGTATTAAAAATAAAACCATTTCTGCATATGACACTAATGCAACAACAGAGACTAGCTGTTGGGATAGTCAAACATCAGTGTTACGTCAAAATTGACAGACTCACCTTCGCAAATGTGTATAAATGATCAACGTATACATAGTAAAAAAAACTATTCTGGGACAAAATCTTGGCATCCAGACAAACCCAGCATATGGTCAAATCCAGGCCTTAACATAAAACTTAAAGGACAGAGCAGTTTATGCATCACTTCAGCACTCTGAACAGATGGCAGTAATTTGAATTGTGTTAAGGGGAGAAAAAGGGTCACAACTGACTTCCACCACATGCAGCTTACAAACAAGATAGATACAGATATTTGAAAACAGAAATATAGAATGACCAATAGCTAAAAGCAGCTATCAGTTAACCAAGCACCTAAAGATAGTACAAAGAGCTAGGAGAAAAGATATGTACAGTTAAAGCTCTGCAGCAAACATAGAATGTATTTTAAAACATCAAGAAAACAAGTTTTGCACTTCCCAGTAAGCAGGCAAACTAGAACAAATTATTGTCCAAAAGAAAGTTGTAATTAGACCTAGCAACATACTGGCTTGCAGTTCCTGCCACGTTGCTCTCAGTACACTTGTCCAAAAACAAGTCAGATGAACTGAAAGCAATACTTACTCTGTTATTAAGGGGAGAAAAAGTTCTAAAAACATGTTCTTAAAACTGTCTACATAAATGATTATGAGCAGAAATTATGCTTTGGTAATACATACTCTGGGCTAAGAGTAACAATACACTAAGGTCCACAAAGATTGAACTTTCAGGAAGTCATGGGGTGGTGAGGGGGAATTTCTGCAATTAGAAGATCCCTGATGGGATTGCCTCAGAACTCAACTGATTACTTCCAGTTCAAAAACTCTTTGGGGACAATGGCAGACAGTGCCTATTGTCAGCCTCATTTATGGTTATTTCAATAGCTTCAGCTTATTTCTTTTAGCTAGACCATTTGTATGTTTTGGACAGGCACTGTAATTGTTACATAGAGTCAAGTTCCATATTGCTGAGGCTCAGCATAGAGGAACATGCCACTGTATAGCTAGGGGAATTAAATGTTAACTTCTCTGACAACTGGAAAAGTTACTGTAACACAACCACACAAAAACTATGGTTCTTTGAAGAGAAAGAAAGCTTGAAAACAATCTTTGTTATTAACATTTGAAAGAAAAATCACTATGGAAGCTACATCAGCATTACAACAGGTTTATGAAATATCAGTGAAAACAGAACAAACTGCCAGCAGATTCTGTGCCAAACACCGCTTTCAGTACCCACAAAAGCATCACCTCACTCTGCTGGATGAGCAAAGTTTGAAGAAATCTAGTGTAAAACAGCTCCAGCTTTCTCTTGCTCAGTATTGTCTTCAGCTAGACAATTGGTTTTTGCGTCCCAAGAAATAAAGTTGCTTTAATTTTATGACAACTGTAGAACTACACTTAAGCAAAAATTCTTTGGAATAATAGTAGCTACACTACTCATCTTAAATCCTACTCTTAATTCTTGGTCATGCAATTGTAGAACTTTGATAGAAGATGTCTGAAATTCAGAAATAACAGAAGAGATGTTTAACAGGCCTAGTATTTGTTTACCCAGAGCAGTAAAGAAGTTAGTCAAATTTTTTGAGTGTGTGTGTATACTTCCAAGTATATAAGAAACATAAAGGATGAATTTATGCTGGTATAAGATTTTGTACATATACTCACACATAAATGAATAAGCAGGTATTTAAGAACTATAGCTTCACTCAGTAAACCTTAACCAACAGCTTTCCTAGTTCTAAGGAATTGTTGACAAGGTGAGTAACTGTATTACCACTCCAATAAATTTTACTGGGAAATGGGGAGCCTCTGAAGGGAAAATTCCTCTGCAAATGGCCTCAAGAATTTCAAGACTAACTGGAGTTGACAGATTAACCTGGGTCCCCCTTAGGCAGAAGAAGAGGCTACAACGAAAATAATGAAACACACATGAAAGGCAACTACACAACACAGCAATGTGTTTAATTGTACAGAAACTGGTTTGTTGATCCAGAAAGATGGAGTTGTTTATACCTCTGCAAACTATTAAAATACCTGGACAGTTCTGCGATAAGTATATTCACTTTCTGTCTGTAAATCCCAAAGTTTGATGTCTGCCCTAAATAAGGAAGATTGCTGCATGCATCCCAAGAATCTTTTTCCTGCATAATGAGAATTTTTCTCAGCTTCCTTTCTTGGTTGCAGCTGGAACAATTGCAGCCTACCTCATATTACTCCCATAAAAGTCATTTTGAAAGCCCAACAAGCTTGACAGAGCAGTCCCATTGTGCAGCAAGAAGCAATTACAGCTGTGCTTCACAGCAACATCAGTCATTTTGCTTCATAGCAAAACTGGTAGTTAAGCACATGCATGTTTGCTATACTAACTATGCTGGACTACTCTAATTTTGGTTCAAACTTTCAGACTCCAGCCTATTTTCAGGTGCAGAAACTGTTGGTGAACAATGACAGTTCCCCAAGCAGGTCTGAGCAAGAAAGGCTACTGATACATATGAAAAGGCAAGTAGTATGCAGTGAAAAACTGCAAGCTGGGTTGCTACTGCTGTTCATGTTATTGCATGAAGTAGCTATATACACAACAGCACTTAATAACTGCCAACAGAAATGCCGTTCCCAAGCAGATTGGTGTGTACAACAAGGAGTTGAAGTACCTGTGGGTATGGAATGAAGAGAACAAAGCAAATCAATGAAGTCATAAGATTAAAGCATCCAGGATCCAGTGACATCAAAAGACGTTTGTCCCTGTTCTGAAACACTCCATTTTATGAACCTTCAAATTATCCATTTATTTATTCACTTTATTTTTATTCATGTATCCAGAGGAGATTTCAAATCAATCCATATTTGTGCTACAAATTTTACATTATCTGCCTTTGCACATGAATCAAAATAAACAATAAGCTATTGTTTGTTCTTACACAAATACAAACTTCAGGACAGGTAAGTCACAAAGACAAAGAAATTAAAAGAGGTTTAAAAGAAAAAATCATTTTCTTTGGTTATGAGTATCATAACAAGCAGATGAAAAATCCTCCACATTTAAGTAGATTATTACAAATACACTGAACAATCAATATTTAACATCTAAAAAGGAGAGATGCACCTAGAGAAAACTAGAAATGACTTATCAGATGTCAAGCTTACTTATCTGCAAGTTCCCTGGTGGTTGTTTTTTGTTGTTATAGGTTTGTTTTTTTTTTTCTTTCACATAAATAATAGATAACTGCCTGCACAGTTATATTTGAAATTATCTGGACGGAAAGAAAACTAACTAAAGATATCAGAAGTCAAGGAATGTTAACTATTAGAAAAATAATTAACTGTAGGGTTTCACTCGCTTTGTATTTATTGCCTAATAATAGAACCTACAAGCATTTAGATGAACAGACCACAAAGCATCTCTGTTAGAATTTCTACTGGAAATCTCCATTAGTTACTCCCCACAAAAACATTTTTCATTGAAGATAACTCTGCACCTTTAGTAAAAACACCAAACAGAATGAATGATGTGAATGTAAACTCTCGGCCAAACAAGTTTAATTGCCACAGCATAAAAACTAGATCTACTCTTTCTACACTTTACACACAGTGTAAAGGAAAGAGTACCAATATGGTAAGTAGCTGGTATACCACATAGACACAGATCATGTTCCTTCTAAAAGAAATCCACAAAATCTGCAGAAAATAGAGGTAGAGTTGCATCACGCAACCTTCTCAAATGTTCATATTTGTGCAAGACAGTTTTCAAAAATACTAGCATTTCCTGTGCTTAATTAGACTGAGTAACCAAATTTCAAAGGGATGTTTAATCATCCTTAAAATTACAGGCATACATTTCTAACTCTATTTGCTCCTACCATCACATGCTAGGCCAATATTTATTGCAGATTACATGGATTAAATTTGGAGTGATCTTGTTCTCACTGTAATCATCCTTCTCTTATTATTAAATTGTGCACATCGAAATTTACTTGAGTCAATGACAACCTCACAACTCATCTTACACTAACACAGTAACACCTGTACTTTTCTTTGTTTTTACATTATTTTTAAAGAAGGCATCCTTCCATGACAACTCACTAGATCTTTTAAGTACTTTTTTTGTTACCATCCTCAGGTCAGATACAGGTAAGTCCAAAATGACACAATTCAGTATAAATATTTTTTAAGCAAGCAAGAAGGGAAACTGAGATATGCTCATTCCATAGTATTTTTTAATATTTGCAAGCACAGTTCTTAACCTCCAGGCTTCTATTCTCACTTTATACAAGCCTACCTTTGAAAAGCTAACTGGAAGTGGCATGAATTAGGGAGAACTATGATCTGTTTATATTCTTATTTTTTTCCCCCTCTGAGCCATGTCTTCCCTATATGTAAAAACAAAACCTTTTTACACACTTTTTACTTTAAGACATTCTCCACAAATTCAAGCAACTCAAAAATATTACCTGTACTAGCTAGTAGCATGGGTGTGGAAGTACATATTGAAGAGAGACATAGGTAATGTTTCCATTTCTGACTAATCTGCTGCAATTGGTACTATAACACTCCCTTAAACTACCTTTAAAGTGAACCATGATACCAGACTTCCTTATGCAAAGGCAGTCACCTCTTTTCCCCACCCAAAGTAATTAACATTCCTTGCACAGGCAGCTGGACATTTGTTAATCATTAACTGTTTGAGTAGAAAGGATCGGGGGAGAAACTGTTAGCCATTCTTCACAATGTTACACACACACTCAAAAAATCTTTAAGACAGAGGATTTAGTGAACAGGGTAACATTATTTACAGTAACAATAAACCTGCTGTATTATCATAGGATATTCAACATTTTGCTAACAATTTCTTTCCAGACTCAAAGCTGAGTAATTAGCTCAGGAATTTAATCAATTAAATTACACCTCTTCAACTAAAACATGAAAAAAAAGTATATGTAAAAATATGAACTATGCTGCTAATCTCTGAAGCAGTAAAATACATATAACCAGAATTGTAACAGCAAATATAATTGATGCATAACCAATGAACACATTCCAGTCTTATCTAGAATCACTTTGATTCACTCTACCTTGCTTTCATTACAGGAAGGGTACAGCAAGGGCATTCCTCTCAGATCAAACAGAAAATTCCATAGACAGAAGTTTCCACATGTCTGATTCGTTGCAGATTAAGCCCTTATCGTTAGACAGCAATCTCTAATTTTCATAGAGACAGGATATACCCTGTCATGGCAAATCTACACGCAAAGGATTTGGAGGAAAAACGCAGTCTGTAGAATGGTCATGTATTCCCACTGAGAAAGCTATGCACTACCTTCGCAGCACTGGAGAAATTGAGGAGACTGTTATTAGCGTAAAAGAATTAGTGTAAAAATTCACATACAAAACTCCATTCATACATTCCATCATAAGCTTCTTTATACTGCAAGTCTTTCAAGCTGATCAACCAAGAACCCCCACTGTGCATAAATACCACTAGGACTACAGGCAACACGTGAAGCCTCTACTCGTTTTTAGCACTTTGGTCATAAATTCTTCCTTTTTTCCACCATACAACTGCAGCAGTTCTGTAACACTCATGCACATTTAGCATTACACTAAAATCAGAAGGTTCTGTTACCTATACTACATTATATAAAAATTCTCAAAATGTAAAATCATCTAATCCTTAAATTCTGTAGAAATTCCTATACAAATACATAGTTCCAGGACATTTTTATTTGCGCTGTGCATGGAGGTGGTTTCAGGCTTTTAATATCAGCAAAATAAAAACAGCCTTTTGTGTAAGTATCCAAAAGCTTGGTTTACCATACATGCAGATTTTGGAACTAATCCTTGTCAGTGCAGATTATTCTAAAAAGTATAAGCATTTCTGTTATCAGAAATGCCTCAGTGACATACAACACTTAGCGGAGAGAGCTCAAATAGTGTCACTACTGGTAGGTAGGTCAAGAACACTTGCATCCACTAGCTCAGCAGTCTGCTCTTTACAAGGAGTATGAATATAGTTTACCCTTGTCCACAAATAATTGACAATTATTTCTGCACCTCTTTCAAATATAATTAAAACATACTTTGGGGAAACCTGCTTTCTGAACAGGAAAATTACAGCTCACAGATTTGATTGCTAGATTCTTTTCCCAAAATTCCCTCTTAGAGGACACTGAAATGCTAGAGGTTTTTATTTTTATTTATTTTTGTTGAGTCTTGCAGAGACTGCTGAGTTAAATTCCTTCTTGGTCACCTTTAGATGACTAATGCAATCAAGTCACAGATGTAGCAAGAATTATACGTAGACTGTAAAATGGACCCACAAACTATAGATGCAGCAAGGCCAAAAATATTTTTAGATCCAAGATCTAAAGCTGCAACTACCACATGTTATAAACTGTGGAAGTTTGCCAAGTACTCATGTAGGTTTGTCCTTCGTTAAATATGTCCAAATGCTGTATGATGAAAGTTTAAAATCTTCAAAGAAAAGAATAAACATTATGTAATCATTTTCAAACTCCTCACTTTTGACCTTAATATGTACTTCAAAAGCTAAGCAGATGCTTAGTAGGAAATAAATCCCCAATTCAACAGATGTACCAACAGTGATACAGCAAGATGCACCTTCCACAGCTTTTGGCAACTCTACCTTTGTATTATTCCTCTCTCACAAGTGCTTTTCAAGTCAAAGAGAAGCCTAAACAAGTTAATAGGTCCTTAATATGTACTCTGCTGCCTGAACTGATTGCTGCTTATAAGGTAATCTTTAAGACCACGTGTCTCAGTCTGGACTCATCTCCTACAGAGAGGTAGCCCCTAGGCAGCTCTGCTTTCATCAAACCAAATCGTAACCCAGTCGACACCTTTCACAGCAAAACAATCCCTCACTTTCAGCAGGAGAAGAGGAGGATGGAATTGTTCAGAATCTCTGTTTAGTCAGTCTGAGAATGTTTTGTTCAGCAGGATACTTAAGAAAACTCCCAAACTGCTTTGGAAGATCCCACAGCCAAAGCAAAACACATCACAAATATGTTTGTCTAAAACTGATTCAGATTCTCCTGAAGACACACTCTGAAAGCAGCATTAACAACCAAATAGCACTTAGTGATTTACCACTGTTACAAATGCAAATCATAATTTCTTTCAAAGCCAGAAAAAAAAAAAAGAGAGGTTATCAGCTAGCTCCAGGACAGATAGGACCTTGGTGACCCTGGTCCAAACCAAGTCCTCCTTAATCTCTGCTAAACTGAAACTCAACATTAACTTAAAATGCCCTGCTTAGGCCTAGCACATCTGACTCATCTGATCAGAAGCCTAAATGTATGAGAATCATCACACATATTACGCCAGTGTCACCTTCACTGACAGACCTTAGCCTGAATGAACACAATTAGACCTTAAGTACAGTAGTGCAAAGCTGCAAAATGTAGCCCCGATTACAGGTTAACCAGGCAATTGCTTCAGAACATAGACATGACTAAATGCAGGCGCCAGGCAGCCAGGCAGCTGGTTCCAGCAATAAAGCAATACAGTGCACACCTACAGTTACCTCTTAGGAAAAAGCTTTCTGGATTGCTTTTTAGATAGCAGAGAAATTAGGACTGGTCCCCACTCTAGTTGACAGCACATCTCTGGACCTAAATATCAGTTATTTGAACAGATACAAATTATATTCAGCTGGTTCTATGCTTCTCAGAAAGAAAAAGTTTCAAGTTTTCCTTAATTCTAAAAAAAGATTTAAAGACAAGTTATTCTTAGTAAGCTGCTGTTACAGCTATTTGTGCTGTCTAGCAAAAGGAAATCTATGTGCCAAACGCCTCATTTTTAAAACCATAACAAATAGGTGGAAAATATATTTTAGTTGCATGAAATTTTAAACAAATGTTTTTTCACTCAAATTATTACTCAATCCAAGCACAGTTGAAGTATACAAATCTTGGGGAGGGGGTGTTTTTTGCTTTTTTTAAACATAATTTGTTTCTTACAGAATGGCCCAAGTTTGGCTCAGGACCACTGAAGTGAAGTGCCATAATAATAGCCTGAAGTCACACAGATCTTCCACTGTGTAATCTTCACTGTTATTTTCAAGATGATTCTGAGCACATTCAAACCATCAGGTATCATTACCTAGAAAGAAGAAAATAATATCCCTTTCTAAAATCGTGTAGGCTATTTTTAAGGTATCTATAATCAGCCACCATAAATATGTCTCCTCCATTTAATGTCCCACACAAAACAGATGCAATTGTCTCTTCCACTACGCAGACTGAGCTAGGGTTTCAGCTCTGTTCCATACATTGGATGCCTGACTATCATTGAATATCTTAGTGCACTAAAAGATAGGGTGGGCATGGTATAGCTGGCTTCATTATTTACTGCCACAACAAAATGTTTCTTCTGGAGGAGCTCAAGAAGGCCTCTCCTGCAAAAGGCAATAGTACCAGAAGAAGAGTTGAAACAAAAAGACCTCATCCAAGTTACATGTGAACTCAGTTTGTTCTTATGCTGCTATTCTTTTCCAATTCATTATCAAAGGGAAGACGGGCCCAGTTACAGCATAAAATAAACATGCCACTAGAAAAAAAAAACAAAACAGATAACCATGCAGAAATATCTTTCTAGATGAAGCACCTATCAAATTATTCTTTGCTTGCCCCTCCCACCTCTTTTAAAGATATTCTTTAAAATTATTGTTTAGTAAACTCTTCTTGCATGGAAATCCAAGAGAATGTCTTTCTGCATCTCTGACCTACACTGCTTCCTGTTTCCAGAAGGACTGTTTCATGTGCTTGTTTTAATAACGTTCACATTTTTCAAGAAAAAAAAAAAGAAATCCATACTCTTTAATCCCATTAATACATAATTATCACAAATTAAAAAAACTTAACTTGAACTCCTTTCAGAGTTTTATCATAGATTATTCAATAAATAAAATATGCTTGCCTTCATAATATTTTTCAAAGTATGAGCATAATAATTTGCACTTGAATTCCAAACGTAAATGCGACAACTGACTGATGAAGCAATTCCACAGTCCGAGGAATACCCTGCATAAAACTCCTCTCACTCTCATCTCAAATTTCACCCATATCTCTAGAGCACATATACTACAGTAAGGTTTTATGCCTCAATGGCTAATTGAAGTGCTGATGCAGTCCCTTATTAAAAGAATAATCTTCCAGATCAACATCCATAGGCCTAAGAAACTTTATTCTGAGTTACAGCCTATAGAACCTAGTAATCACTCCAGAAGGTTTTGTTTCATTTTGAACAATGTGCATCAGAACAACTTCAGAAGTTCTGACCTGCACATTTATAGCTCAGTCACTGAAAGAATTAAGCTGCAAGAACAGATCACTTAACATAAGTTTGGCAAACAACATAACATGGAAGTACAGAATTTGGTGTGAAGTGTAAAAAAAATCCAAGAAGCTTATTAGAAACCTGGGAAATTAGTCTGCACTTAGAGCTTCACTAACACCAGTTAAAGCAAGAATTTCTTGTGCAAAAAAACTGCAGCCATTTAGTATTTAGAAATAGAGCACCTCCTAATCTAGCTATTTCTTCAAAGAAGGGGTATAACCACTGAATGAGAAAACACTATAAGAAAGCCCTCTTAGGAGAAAGCCTTTTTCCCCTTTACTTCTCACATTGATCTAGTCAAAATATTCACATTAGGAATTTTAAGACCAAAACCTGTGCGCCAATGAGACTCTACCTGCGGACAGAAGCTAAGCAGGAAATTTCACTGCCAAATACAAGCAAACAGACTAAATTTTACAACACCTTCTCACAGTCCACCACATCAATCCCACTTGGAAATATTCTCTCCTGGCTATCAACATCACCTCATCAATTACAGTTTCATATTTTTCGTGCTCAATACTTTTGCTGCTAATAGTGTTCATGGTCTATAACCTA
Organism: Odontophorus gujanensis; assembly: GCA_013399175.1. Classification (NCBI taxonomy): domain Eukaryota; kingdom Metazoa; phylum Chordata; class Aves; order Galliformes; family Odontophoridae; genus Odontophorus; species Odontophorus gujanensis. Next base: position 132,729 of record VXAB01010282.1, on the reverse strand, counting down.
TCAGATCTGTAGCTATTCAGAACAAGCACAGCAGACAGTCACCATATGGCTCTGACAGCGTATGGTTAGAATATACACAGTAGAAAAATGGAAATTCAGGAATATTTAGGTTTTGTTTATTTGCTTCAAATTAACTTGAGTGAAATTAAATTGTTGTACATCCTAATATTTATGACATACACAAATGAAGTAACAAACTGGAGTATACATTAGGTTGAAACTTCAACATGAATTATTCACTTAAATGTGAAGTCTCATATTTGAAAGGTTGCTCAACTACAACTTACATAAAACCAAAATAATACTCGTTTCAGTATTATTAAAAATTCCTCTTCTACATTCAAAAGCTTTACAGTTGTATCAGTACAAAAATCCCAGAGAACATTCCCAGGCACTGGAATATCGCTGAGTTTGGCTTGTGCCAACTGCCACTCTTTCCTTAGCTGAATGCTAATCATGATTAAAAACGCTCAAAAGACAATTAACAGTAAAGTTACAGAATATGAAACTGCCCGTTATGTACAAAAGAAACCATCATACCCTACACTCTAAGGCAATTTTGAGAACAGTACAAAGAAATGTTAATATGCTCATTATTTGTTAGCAATGCTCTGTACCTTTTAAGAGTATATTCAGTACTTTGCTTTATGTAGTTAAAACCCAATTCATTCTCTGTAACAAATTACTGTCTTCCCTGCTGGAAACGGTCCTGGTAATATTAAAAATAGCATCACCCAGTCATTAAGCTTTATTGATGGTATTTTACGCAATTGGAGACAGTGCAATAAAATGAATATTCTTCCATATGTCCCCCTTCATATTTTTTACTTGTTCCTTTAATAATCTTTATCAAAACAAATCATCTTTTCTCATTATGGTAGTAAGGCAACACTTGAAATTACAAGGTTCTAAGCAAAGTCTACACAAGAAAGAATCCACTGCAGGCTACTGAACACTTGCAAACCCTATTTAAATAAAGAGCTCCACAAATAGAAAATGATCAGTTTGGGAATCTATTAGAAAGAGGAATTGTGTGTCTGTTGTGCTCTTGTTTTCAGACCTTTGGAGATGGTGTACCAGGTTACACAGATCCTTGCTCTAATCAAGCATGATATTGTGTCTTTTTCAGTCTGACAATTACTAAAGTAATAATGAAATTACTTCATTTGATCCCTTGTTATTATTAGAATTGCTTTTATTCTGTAACACATATAAAGAACCTCAAACACTCTTTACTGAAAAAAAAAAACACAAACATTTGGATTCCTGGTTATAAGTTACTTAATTACTTGATTAAACATCAGCAGTAAGTTCATAATGCACAAACTTCAGACTGCCATATGCCATTCTGGATCCACGTTATGCTCTAGGAAACATCCACACCTGTAGAAGTTCAGAAAATGCTGATAGGTAGCATTGCCAGTTGACCTCATGGGAAATCTCTGGTAAAAACGTTTATAAAACTAGCCATGGTTTATTAACTTAGTTAAATTACCTTCAGGAAAACATTACAGTGTAGAATCTGCGTGTAACACCCCACACATGGAAGCACAAGGGTTCAAGTCTGACTGCTCCAGTATACAGCTGGTTAGACACAATGGCAGGCACAGGAATTCAGTTTGAGATCTCCTTTGTTTCTCATTAGTAGGTTTCAGGATAGGCTCAAGTTACCTACAAACACTGCACTGTCCTATGGAACCTATACTTCCAGTCTGCTGGCTCCCTCAGCTGCCTAAATTTATGTAGCTTCTGCTGCAGGTTTTCCTCCAGCAGTTGCTTCTATTATTCCTTAGATTCACTCATTTGTTGTAAAACTGAATTGTCTGATTTAATCTATCAGCTTTTACACATACTTTCAGTTCTACCATCAAGACTGAATGTCAGCAACACTCCTCAGCAGACTCTCCCTGTACAATCTCCCACTTTGTCTCTGGAGATGAAGACAGCAGTTAACCCTTCACTGACTGCAGTGATAACCAGCAGCTTCATTTTCATTATCTCATCAGGAATTCTGTACAGATAACTCATCAACACATCTAAGATGATGTACACAGCAAAACAAAGGATTGTCCATCCTTGCCAGTTCTAAAGTAGCAGTGAAAACAAGAAACATTCTACCATTTAGACATGCTTATGAAAACCCTTGAACTTCTGTAAGGCTACATCTGACTCTTGAAGCAACAATCTGCAGATACTTATCATGTGAAAGAAAACTGAGTTACAATCTCCCTCTTTACTCACTTGGCTTCCAGGTAACAATTTATAAGATGGAGATAACATGAGGCTGAACCTCAAATTAAACTCATTAAAACAATTTGTTTAGTTTAATCACACTTTCAGTAGCTATAATTTCCTGGGGAAATCAGTTTTGTGACTGTATTACACTTTATATGAAGAATGCTTCCTTTTAGGTTGCCTACAGGTTACTTCTGTGCACCCTATTTCTTACATCGTAACAAAGTGAGATGGGAAGGCTGTACAAAAACTGTTGCAATCATCTTGACATCTGTCTTACCCTACCACAAGCCAAAAAATACTACAGTTAATACATGAACTACTACCAAGTTCATTCTTAATGTACTTTTTCTGTGTCTTATCGATAGGCATAATAGATTGAAACAATTGCACAAAGTAAACAAAACAGCTTCTGAGTTTAAGAGTACGAGTACAGTAGGGGCCCCTGTAACAAATTTACTACTGAGAGTTTGGACAGAACCGCTGATAACCAACCTCTGAAAATCATCTCATCTAAGACAAAGTTAAGACTCAAGGGAAAAAAAAAAACAAAAAAGAACTAAAAAAGTAGTGGTAAAGTTACATTAAGCTCTCCCTTGAAAATTTCAGAATAAAGGATAGAAATATAAACCACTAATACAATTTTGGACCTTTTGAAATTTATAACGATAATAGCTTAAAAAAAATAATGTAACAAAACAAATGTCACATAATAACATGGAAATAATAACCTGAAAGCCAGCTACAATTCTACACGTAGAACTATTTGATGTTTCTAACAACATCAACCATCTTAGTTTTTTCTGTAAATGTGACTGTTGTCCTTGACTTCTAAGAAGAGAGAAAAGGATTATTCTTATCCAATAGTTAACACAAAATAGTTTCCTAAATCCAGTTTATCAAGCTGAAGGGAAGTGTAGTGTGATGCTCTCAAAGACAGAAGGAAACTTGAGGATAAAATCAGAAAAGCCTTTTAGCAAACTGAAAAAGTCACCAAGTTGCTTGCCAGATCTCCTCTTCCACACATTCTTTCATGCACTTTCTTGGCTAATTATCAACCTGTTCCCTGTATCAAGGCCAGACCATTTCAAAGAGCATGACAAAGACTCTTTAAAGTATAAAGACGGCTTTCTGTAACAACATTGATGATTTCTTAGAGGAAAAAAAACCAAAAAAACTTGAGACAGATTTTAAGTTACATTGTCAAGCTTCTAGATGCTCTATATTCCTTCATCAGTTCCTTGGTTTAATTTAAAATACAAAAAAAAAAAACAAACAACCATGCCCAGCAAGCACAAATAAACACATTCCTCCCCATTCAAGTGTCTTAGGAAGAATTTGTTACCTACGATTAAAAAAAACAAACAAACAAAACAAAACAAAAAAAACAACACTCCCTCTTCACAAGCATACCCCATCAGATAGTAGCACAATATCAATGCTTGATCAGACATAAAAGAACAAGTAGCTACAGAGATGTGCAAGCAAAATACTACAAGTCAGCACTAGACTTCTATTAAAGCCATAGTATTTTTCTCTGAATACATGGCAATGGAGTAATTCTGACAGTTGTTTCTCAATTTATCCATCATTAATGAGATAAGTCAACAGTTCAATCTGCTCGATTCATATAAGCTTTTTAAAAACAGCTTTCTTTAACAGGAGCCTTTCCACAAATTACTGATTACTAATACAAACGGGTACTCATAAAAACTATAAGAAATAACTGTAAAAACCTGCAGGTATTGAAGTATCACACATGCATACCACTACTAAATGAAGCAACAGAGATGCTGTTTAGGATTGCAAACCATGAACATGTCAGAATTAATTCATTGGGTAGAGAGCAATTTACTCCCTCGACTTCATATTCCACACTGTCTAGTAGACAACTCTATTTATGAGGGAGACCTCTATTCTGTATCAACAGTATTCTTGTCAGGTGGTAGAAATTTTAAGACCTCTGAACAATTGCAAGCAAGCTGGATCAAAATGAGGATACCAGAGGAAAAGTACTTATACAATTTCACCAAAGCAATAGATCCATTATTATACATAATTAAATAATATCCATTATTTGTGTTTTCTTCTTTTTTTCTCCCAAGAACAACACCTCTCTGAACAGCTACAATACAGCCTGTCTGCTTTGTCAGCTTGTCTCACCTCTTTGCTGGCATACTGTTTTACTTAGAATACAAAAACAACAGGAAGCCACCTTACCTTTTTCTTCATCTATTTGAAAAACTCCCATACCAGACCCATCTCTGATGGAATATCTTATCTCCCCATCTCGTCCTTCATCTTCATCATAAGCAGACACTGTCATTACTGAGAAGCCAATAGGAGCATCTTCTTTTACAAAGCCTTTATCTGCAAATACAGAGAACCGAGGAGGGTGCAAGTTCTCATTCACATCAACTACTTCAACTTCAACGTAACATGTAGAAGACAATGAAATGGGTTTTCCTTTATCCTTGGCCCGCACAGTCAAATTATAAAGTTGTTTCTTCTCATAATCCAGTCTTTGTACAATACGTATTGCTCCACTTAGTTTATCAACATCAAAAGTGCCATCTCCACTGTCCAAAAGACTGTATCGTACTTGACTTGACTGGCCTACATCAGGATCGTAGGCTTCTAACCATGTAATAATTGTTCCTTCAGGAAGATCTTCTCGAATTTTCACATGATAATTTGAAGGAATAAACTTAGGAGGATTATCATTAACATCTTCTATAGACACTTTCAAAACAACTGTTGAAAATAACTGAAGTTCTTCAGTAGGTTGGTCCCTAGCCTCTATTTTCAAGAAATACACATGCTGTTCTTCGTGATCCAGAAGCCCTACAACCTTCACAACTCCTGTCACAGCATTAATAGCAAACTTGTCAGTGTCTGTAAGAAGAGAATATTTCACTTCTCCATTAGCCCCTAAATCTTTATCAGTAGCTTGAATTTGAATAATTTCACTGTTAAGCTCCTTGTTTTCACTCACTTCCACAAAATAGCTGTCTTGTAGAAACTCTGGAGCATTATCATTAGCATCCAAAATCCTTATATCTAGAAGGTACCAGGCAGACTTCTGTGGTATACCAAGATCATACACAGTAACATTCAGATTATATTTATCTTTTACTTCTCGATCAAGAGGAGACAAAATTTTCAGCATTCCACTTTCCATATCAACAATGAAGCTGCTATCTTCATTACCTCCAGAGATAACATATACTAGCTTTCCATTGAAGCCGGTATCAAGATCAGTAGCATTCATAAGTATTATGCTGGAGCCCACAGGTTGGTCCTCTCTTATCTCAATGCTACTGGGGAGAGTACTTCTAAACTGAGGTGCATGCATGTTCAAGGAGTGAGTGTCAAAGAAAACATCCTCAACTTCTCCACGACTGTGCAATTTATTTGCTTGTAAGAGCTTCTCTGCAAGCATTTTGGCAACACCAGTTTCTTCACATTGCAAGCTGACCAGTTTGCGACTAGTAGCTACAGTGATGTTGATATACAATGGTTTTGCAAAGTTTTCTCCATCTGTAGCTGTAATTTTCAAACTGTGAAAAGACACCTTAGCACCTGGGCCATCTGTTAGCGATTGCTTGAGTGACAATACACCAGAATTTGGATTTAAGCTAAATAAATCCAATTCATTCCCAGATTCAATTTGGTATCTTACCAACTGAAGCTCATCAGCATCAATGGCAGATACAGTTGTTATTTGTTCTCCAACACTGAGATCCCTGGGAATTGTTCCCTCACAATTTATTTTCTCAAACAGAGGTATATTGTCATTCAGATTATTTAAAATAATAGTCACAGGAACTTCAACTTCTCGACGATATGGTACACCCCAATCAGAAGCTCGAATCCTTAAATTGTAAACCCTTGGCATCAATTCATAATCCAAGTCTTCTGAGGTACTAATAATTCCACTGAAATGGTTAATCACAAATGGCAAAGGATTTAGGTTTGCAATACTGTAAGTCACATAACCATTCTCCCCTTCATCAGGATCTTTTGCACTCACACTCATGATGCTTGTACCTATTGGCACATTCTCATCAAAGGATGCTTTATAGGCTGTCTGAGTAAATTCAGGAGGATTGCTGTTCATGCCTAGTACCTTAATTAATACTTTTGCAGAAGCTCTTCTGTCACTTGTCACAACTTCAAGTTCAAAATGGGAAGAGTATTGTGCTTTTATGAGTTCTGAAGTGGTAATAAGACCAGTATGAATGTTTAAATCAAATTTTTCTTTGCCAGGTGTATTTTTAAATATATATTTTAAATGTGGGTAAATAGGCACAGCTTTCACCATTATCACAGGTGTGTTTGGAGGGGCAAATTCACTTATTTCAGCTCTATATATCTCTTTTTCAAATCTGGCGGGACCAGACTTAAATTGTGGTGATGTCACGTGAACAACTTTCACAGATGAAAACTGTGGTGGATTTCCTTTATCTTTAGCTTGAAGCGTAAGGTTGTAACCAAAAGGGTGGCTCTCCCAGTCAATTGGACCAATGGCTTTGATTCTATATTCTTTACCTCCTGGAACAGATCTCACTGTTCTGAACTGTTGAAGTGGATCACCGGCAACAATATTCAATGATGCTATTTCTCCATTTGAACCCTGATCATTGTCCTCTACGGTTATAATGGCATAAGCTGGATCTTTGTCTGATTCTGATGGAGTCAGTGTAAAAGCTGTAATAACAGGCGCATATTCATTTGCTTGCTCTACATAAACAGTTAGTTTTGCCATACTGCTGATGCCGCTGCTACCATACAGCTTCAGTCCACGGTCCACAGCAAGAATTTCCATCTCATAAAGCTTAGTGTCCAAGTAGTCAAGCCTACCAGTTAGAACTACCACACCACTAGTAGGATGTATAGCAAATACATCTGTTCTTTCTTTAAAGCTATAGTAGAACTCCCCATTAGTTCCTATATCTGCATCTGTTGCACTGACTCTGGCGATACTGGTCCTTATTGCTGTGTTTTCAGGCAAAGAAACGCTGTACGATGTCGGAGAAAACAAAGGTCGCAAGTCATTTGTATCCAGTACCTGTATCCTGACTTTCGTGCGTGTTTCAGCATTTGTATTTTTTTCAACTGCTTTAACAGTCAGCATATAATGGTCTTTTACCTCCCTGTTAAGGATAGCTGTGTTTCCTCCTTTGGTCCGTATTCTCAAAAAGCAAAAGTTTCCAAGTACATACTCTTCAGCTTTGAACAAGTTCTCATTGTCACCAGAAATAATTTTGTACCTTAGGTCCCATAATGGATTTACAATATAAATGCCCATTTTCACTGGATGTCCAACGTAAGTTTTGGCTGCAGAATTCTCATACACGGTAGCATTATACTGTGGTTGTGTAAATTGCATTGATGAAACATGATGTGGTATTTGATTTCCTTCACAGTTTCCAATATGCTGCACCAGCAGCATCAGCAGCAAGAGCATAGTCAAGTATCTTCCCATCGCAGCAATTACAAAAGAACCTGAAACAAGAAAAAAAAAGCATTAAGCCTCACAGATGTTCAAATATTACTCAGATAAGTTTTCTATTTAATTTCAAACTCACACTTTGAAGAAAACTATTAGATACATATCCAGGCTACATTCTTTTTGCAGAATGTTTCAACACAACTTAGTGTTAGAAAAGCAGGTGAGTTAAAATTCCCCCCAAATCTCAAGAAACCCCAAGACAAAATTTAAGAGTTACTATTATGATACAAAAAGAACACGCTGTTAACTGTATCTGAAACACTTCACAAAGCAAGACTATTAGAAGAAATATATCAGTGCTGTCTGCTATGTCAGTAAACTTGATCTGAATGAATCTGGAGTACTGAGCTTTCACTCCAGACCTCTAGTTCATATGAAACCTTGCTTTTTTATAGAAAATTTTTCTCCCTCATTTCACTTAAGACTGTAAAACGAATTATGGCCAATGATGCAGAAGTAAACTGTAATATGTAGCTTGAAACTACCATGGATTTTCTCTTGATTCTTCAACATATACTATAAGCACCTGCTGTAATAAGTACAGACAGAAGTTATTAGTAGAGAATTATTCCATACATGTATTCTCACCTGCTCTGAGTACCTGCACAAGAGTAGTGGATAACAGTGCATACAACTTAAAAAAAAAAAAAAGTGAGGCACCACTAAGCTGTAAAACCATCAGGAAGGAATGAAACAGAATCCTTTACTCCTCTCTCTGAATAGATCCTAGAATTTATCATCGAGAGCTATTGGAAAATGAATCTATTAAAATAACTGGAAGAAATATTAAGAAAATGTGTTTCATTTAAACACACTCCAGAAATGGCAGAGAAAGAGCCAAAAACAGTAAGATAGACATGGAGACAGGCCCTCATTAGCACTATTTTTTTGAAGGAGTAGCCATAATATTCATTGTCTAAATCCAGGCAAGACTATGCATAAAGAAAGGTAGAAAGCTCAGAAATTTGACCTTTCAGGACTATACTCTTTATCGGCATCTACAGTCTAAGTCGTTACTTCTGAAAGCCTTCAAAAAGAAATGTATTGGGATAAAAATTTATTTCCTGCAAGTGAAAAGCAATTTAACTTGAACCTGACTAATTTGATTAACCAACACACATTCTTTCACCTTCTTCCAAATCCTAAACATTTTTCCTTTACCTCTTTTTTAGCATCTTCCTCTCTGACTGATCTTTGTCATACAACCAATACACTACATCATACATACCAATACTAATTCATATCTGTGCTCTTCTCTCATTCTTCCTGGTCTTTTCTCCCACATTTTATCCCTAGTTTTCCCCCCTCCCTGCCTTTGTCATTCTCCTCAGTGCCCATCCTCACTGCCTCTACTCATCTCAGCTCAGAAATTATCCCATTATGTTGCCTTCTTCACCCACTCACATTTTCTCTCATTTTTTTTTTCCTTCTCTCATTCCTACCTGCTCAATTAGATAACCGAAAGATTACATTGGCTGAAACTCCATGGACCACTTCTACCCACTAGGAAGAATTATAGCAAATTAACCTGCTCATGACAAGAATTCACTCTAAATCTTCAGAAGCAGCTAATTTGGTCACAGCTAATGCTAAATGAGCGACTTGGATAAGGACTTAAGACTCAGATCCACAAAGCTATAGGAAATCTGAAAGAAAATAAAAACCAAGTCATTCTCCTTCAGGAAAAAAAAAAAAAGTGGTCTGCCCTCCAAATATTAAGTTTCTTGATTAAGACTATGGCTATAGCAAACAACAAAATATAAGTTACTAGCTGGAACCCCTACTTAAAATGTCTGGGAGAACAAAAAGTTGCTAGGGCAAATGAGTGTGACACTGAAATAACCACCATGTCAATGGGTTAACAATATTACTACCATTTTTCCTACACTATGGTTTGTCCTTAAACAGACACTTGGGTCTCCAGGGCTTCATTCTTAACATGCTCCTAAATAAACATACTAAAGTTATTTCTTCCATGAAAATAACTGATACCAATACCTCTTAAACTCCAAGCAATTTAAGAAGTCACTAGACTTAGCTAAAAGATACGTCAGAAATGATTACATCACTTTAAGTAATCAAGAGAAACAACTCTCACAGTGGAAATTTTGATACCTGCAATCATAACAGGTGAAAGAACCTCCACTCAAACCAAATAAATATAAGGCGTTAAAACCACCCAGCTTCCTCTGTGAAAGCCTTTCAAAAGGAGTGGGAAGCAGCTGCTCAGGGGAGGAGTACAGTTAGGCAAACAGAAGTTACTCTCCTATCTTTCCCACCTGTAAGAACACTTCTCTGTAAACTTCTCACGTTCTCAGAGCCATGGTAGCTTTTCACAAATCATTTCCATGCAATTCCTTAAACTCTCATCACTCATTTTGCACTCTTGTCCAAACTGGATGTATTTTGGGCCTACACTCTATTAAAATTCAGTAGCAGAGAGTACGTATACCTCTGGTGTTACAACATTCTGTAACTCACAGCTGGCAACAGGCTGTCAGAATTAGTGTGTTTATTAAGCAAAACACTACCCGTCTGTATTTTTTATCTTATGCTCCTCTTATCTCAGGCACATTTGACTATGATGCATTGGACTGCACTAATATTCCCAAGCTCTTCATTAAAATCCTAAGTTGAACACGTGTAGGTTTTACTATTACAAATATTTTCCTGTTCTATAATACCTTAAGTACTCTTTGCTTATTTTCTGTAATAACTGCATGCAGAGTCTGCTCAGAGCTGGCAACAGGCAGGCTATTAATGCAACCACCAGTAAGGGTCCATTCTGTAGCAGCAAATTCCAAGGTCTGCTGAGTCACAACCCACAGCTTAATAGCATCCCTCAACTCAGTTGCTCAGTGGAGTACAAAGATGAGTTAGATATTTGCTACACTTCACTTCTGCCATCTTGTATCATAATTTGCAGCTACCAGAAACCAAAAATTCTTGAACCAGGATTATCAACATATAATACAATCTTGATAAATATCCTAAGTATTAAAAAATGCAAAGACAGGTAATTACAAAGGGAAAGTAGCATTTTATCTGAACGTTCTCATAATGTGTTAGATATAAACTCAGACAACTCACAACAGTAATCCAGCATAACTGAATTTCACAAACATTTCAGCCAAAGGCTACACTTCAAACTCTTCAATTTCTTATCTTTGGAGTAACACCACTTCAAAATTTTCTACATCTATTTTCAAGACATAATGCAACTACTTGCTTAACAAACATCACAGCTCAAGGTTTCTAAGAAGCACATCATATTTATACTGGAATGCTGCATTCCCACAAACTTTGATATTCTACATGGAAGGATCATCTGTATATTCACTGTAGGGAAATCTATGATAGTTTTATGAGCTACTACATTAACAAAGTGATATAACTCATTAACATAATTTGAACTGGGAAAAAATACAACTTAAAAATATGCAACATCTTCACGATAAAGACAACAGAACACGAGAAACTGGGAGGACTAGCAGAACTCAGACTGAAAACTTAGAAGTGCAGACTATTTGGATAAGATCAAGGTCTTATATACCACTGCTCCTCTTAGCAAAATGCTTCTCGTAGCAGAATGTTTGCAGGATAAAGATTTCAAACTTTAAGCTGCAAAAAAAGTAAAACAGAAACATGCCAAACAGACAAAACCAGCTCTATGTGAGGTACTAACAGGATACATTGCAGGAGTTATTCCCTCATCAATCACATAAAAATCACAGGCAGAAAATGACCCTAAACTGGGCCAAAAAGGCTGTCAGGATAAGCCTTGGTGCCACTGTTCTTGCTCTCCTACTCCCAAGGTCGGCCAGTTGACACTGCAGTGACATCACCTACACTGGCAGGAGATGGCCTTAAAGCACATGGCTTTAACACTGAGCTCGGGAAACATCAGAGCACTAGAAGAGGCACCACTGCTACAGTAATTGTCTTCTGAAAGCCACCACTAACTTTTAAAAAATGTGGTACCACTTTGGTGTTGTCTTCTATGTCTTTTGACATGTGTGCATCAGCTTCTCTAATTTGCAGTGCTTTTAACACTAAGTTGTGTCTACGAATCAAAACATCACCAATTTACTTTAAAGTGAGTTTTGATCAGCATGCGCAAGTAATGCCATCTGATACAAATACAGTGTGAAAAGTTATTACTGCAGTAACTAAACCATCATGACAAGGCATCTATTGTAGCAGTGAAGGGGAGATCACACGGCTTTGTGAGCTGTACAACTCTACAGTTAGACCTTCTCTTCCAACTGTTTAAAAGCAATTATTCATGTAGCCCCATCAGAAAAAACAAAAACAAAAAACAAAAAACAAAACAAAACAAAAAACCTGTTCAACTACTTCAACATCTTCAAGCTTCCAATTAAAACTTAAAACTTTTATTTTTAAATCAACACTGAAAAAGCTTTTTTTAGGGCTTTTTATTTTTGGGAGGAAGAAGAGAGACACCAGTGAGGCGTTTCTGTGCCTTGGCAGACAGAAAAGTAACTCATGAGGAAAGCATATAGGAGTACTGTATTAGTAAAGCTGGTAAGTTATTCAAAAAATGTACACTACTGTAGAGATTAACGTAACAGTTTCAACTTGTGACTGAACTTGAGAGTTTCATGGTTACATTCACCACCTTAGGAGTTAATCTCATGAGGTGCTTTGATTGAGATCTCGAGTTCTCTAGTGTTAAAAAGGAAAACACAACTGTTGTATTCAGGCAGCACTCAAAGACACTGACTAAAATGATTTCACACTGAGAACTGTGACTATTTGCACATGACAATCAGTAGTGTATCTTGTACTGAGCTCTCTCCACTGCACAGGGAAAAGCAGACCTTTGGGAATTAAGAAATGTGGTCAAAATTTAACATGATGACACTAAAATTCATGAGGACAAAAACAGCTTTACGGAGCCAACACTCAGCTTTAACTAAAATTAACAAAATACACAAATCTGTTGGGTTTTATACTTTACTCTTGCTTGCTTTCACTGAAACCAGTGGTAACTTGGCCATGTAAGTTTCTTTCTCATACTAGGTTATCAATCCAGAAGACTGATGATGTACTGGAGCTCATCATCCAGTGCCCTAAGCGCGAGATCTCAGGATTTCAGAAAACAAACAAAACCCTCTGAAATAAAGTCACTTCAGCACTGAAATAAGGTATTTCACTGATTAAACAGCTGAATATTTCCACGTGTTTCGACAGGTACACAGCAAATACACAGCAGATCGACTGTGTAATAGATGCAAGTATCCTATTTCCCAAGCAACACCCAGGAGCAACTCACATCTAAGTTTTTCAACTTCAGGAAAGCTACTGGTGGAAGCCAAGACTACTTCGAAATGTTTTAACGCATTCTCCTCCCACCAAAAAAATAAAATTTACAACCAGGGGGTATTGTGTACTGCCAACGGGGAGATCTGCCGTCTAAGACTGCCACCCTCAAACAGAGGGTGCGGAGCAAAGGGAGCGCTCGTTATCGCTCAAGGGAATGCGGGCGGAAAGCAACGAGGGACGCCGGGCGAAGTGCAAACAAAGGGCCAACACCACCCCGGGACGCTTCTCCGCCGCGAACCACTCCCGTTGGTTCCCGGGGGAATTAAGTTCACAACGGCCCACTGAATGCAAACGAAGACAAGACACCTTGCCTCGGGGGGAAATATTATCCCCCCCACCCTTTCTTTTTTTTTTTTTTCCTCGACAGAACTTCCGCGCAACCTGCCGCCTGCGTCCCGCCCGCTCCTCTTGCTCCAGCCCCGCCGGCTAACACGCGCAAGCAGCGGGGCTCCCCATACTCCAGCCTCCCACCCGCAACCCAAACGCCGAGCCCCCCTCCCCATTCTCTTAAGCACTACTGCTCCCAGCCCAGCCGTCCAACTCCAAACTTCTCACAACTTCCCAGCCCCCACCTCACCGCGCTCAGTGCCTCCGGAGCGGTGGGGCAACCCGGACCCAGCCCCGCATGCTGCCGCCGCCGAGCAGCTTTCCTTTCTTCGCCACCCGCACGCCTCTCCGCTGCCCTCCGCCCCCTCCATGCCGCGGCGCCGTATTCTTCCGCCGCACCGGACCGCGGCCGCTCCGGAACTCGTTTCTGCAGCGCTTCGCGGACACGGCAGCGGCCCCGCACCCCCGGGTCTGCCCCGCCCGGGGCTGGGCCGAGCGCAGACGGGCGGGAGCATGCCTCCAACCGTAGCCCCGCCGGGAGGGGCGACGGGAACAACGGCGCCTTCAAGTATAGCGAAGCGCCGAGGAACGAGACTGAGAAACTTTAGCGAGCCGGAGCTCGGCGGCGGAGACTGGAAGGGATCTCTCCTGCTGCCGGCCGGCCCAGCGTTAAACACTGCCAAACGTTGCTCGGAGAGTTCCCCGCTCATTAATATAAGTGATGGCACTTCGCAACCAGCAAACGTTTGCCCGGGGAATCCCAGCACAGCGTGTCGCGCCTGCGGGGGAGGGAAGCCGGCAGGGGTACATTAGCCCCGACACGGCTTTTATGAGCCGCATAAATAAATAAAAGCAGCTGCGGGGGGGCGGGGGATGGGAACGGCGCTGTTAGCAGAGCCCGGCGCTCCCCGCAGCCCCCGCGCACGCTCCGAGGGCCGCCCCGGCCCCCGGCACAGTTCAGCGGCGGCCAGCAGGGGGCACCACGGCACAGCGTAACGCGTGGAGACAGCGCGGCGCCGGCGGGCAGCCCGGTACGGAGCGAACGAGCTCCGGCCCCCGCCGCGCTGCACTTGGGTCGGCAGCGGTGCGCGCAGGGCTCCGGGTAGATCCTGCGCTGCCTCTGGCTCCAGCTGCGAGCTGCACGGACCAGTTCTGCGTGCAGATACAGACACTGTGTGTGCACGCACATACGCAGGAACATAGGTATGCTACAGTTTCAAACTGCAGCGTCTACGGGGTTGAAGCGCAAACAGCCTCGGCCCTCTTTCATTAAAAGCCGCTCACTGGAGGACCGCGACTCACGAGAACCACCTTCCCGAGCATCCTGCTACTGACAAACTCATTAAACAAAGAACTCACCAGACCAGCTGGACTCGGCGCTCTCCTCTTAAAGTCCGCTCCAGCTCAGTTCATCTCCGCACACACTTTCCTCTCCCACCCCTCCCTCTTTTTCCCGTCCTTCGGAGAAGCAGCGATCGCAGCCCCGCTGCCCGCGCAGCACTAGCGCCTGCCCGCAGCTCCGGAGTCCAGCGCGGCCCCGGCGCGCAGCGAGAGCGGCGCCCGGCCCTGCCGACAGAGCACGGTGCTCCGGTAGCCGGCCATCCGCGGCTCCGACTCCAGCGAGAGGAAAAAAAAGAGACAAGCAGGGAAGAAGGAAAAAAAAAAAAAAAAAGAAAAAAAAGAAAAAAAGGGAAAAAAACCAGGCGAAATGAGAGATCCAACTTTCTCAAAACATGTCCAGGCAAAGAACGGGAGAGTTGAGGAGTTGAGCAGCCTAGAGAGTGAGTGGGAAAGCTGCGATGGTTCGTTGCTCCCTCCCTCCTCGCTTCCTCCGCCTTCCCCCCTCCCTCTTTCTCCCCCTTCTCTCGCGCTCCGGCCGGCCCTCCCGGACCCCAATCCGGAGCACCTCCCCTCCTTCCCTCCTCGCCTCCTCTCGCCGCGTCGCCACGGCTCCGCGCGGGGCCGCTGCCGCGCACCTTGGCCCAGCTGCCTGCAGGTGAGGCGTGGCGAGGAGAAACGTCCCCTGCGCTGCTCCCAGCCTCTTTCCCGGGGCTCTCATTTGCTGCAGGTTCGGGGCCCGCTGGCTCTGCCGCCGCAGCACCCGGCCACTCCTTTGTCGAAGCACAGCCACTGGAATGAACGGGCAACTCCGAGAGCGCTGAGCAAGAGAACAGCCCGCTTGCGCCTAGCCACACTAAAAATGGAGTAGCTCTCTACCCCTCATGCCCCACCCCACTCTCCCCTTCCCACTTTGTTCCCATATTTTTCTTTTTCTCTGTTCCTTTTTTTTTCTCTACTTTTTTCTTTTTTTGCTTTTATCCCTTTTTCTTTTTTTTCTCTTCTTTTCCATTCTTTCATTTCCCCTTTTTTTTCCCTCTTTTTTCTCCTTTTTACCCCCCTTTTTTACCTCATCCTTTCCCCCATTCCCCTCCTTCCTTTCCTCCCTCCTTCATTTTTTTTTCTGTTTTCTTTTCTTTCCTTCTCTCCTTCCCTTTTCTTCTCCTAAGGGGAGCTGCATTTTTTTAAAAAAACATAGCAGAGGATTTCCTGTGTACTCCTACCTCCCCTAAAGAAGGCAAAATGACAGTGATTTCTTAAAAATAGTAAAGCACTATCAAGCAAGGAATACAGTGACGCTCCCTCATTCAGTGTAGTCCCCAAACCATCACTACCAATATGGTCCAGGAGAGGTGGCACTGCTGTGAGAGAGGGTCAACTGAAAGCATTGCTGTGCCAGTCCTAACAGAAAGGTTTATCATATGTTGGGAGAACTACAGAAATAGCTTTAGAAGTTCCTTATCTGAGAGACAGAGTATAACACTAAGTTTGCGAAGCACACTGTGATTCTCAGAAGGTAAAATCTTACTTTGTGGCACTATTTATCAGTAAGGACCTTAAAGTCATGAACTTTCTCCAAAAGTCAAACTGAGTTCTGAAGATATTGGATTGTTGTTTCCTACAGTTCACACCACTGAGATATACCAAACAAATTCTGTTTTAAAGACCAGATACACACCGCAGTATAAAAATACTAAGTATATTTCCAAATAATATATGCAAGACGTTCACCCTGGGAGTGATCGCTTTGGGTGAATCTGTCTGGAAAGTTTAATATCAAAATTCTTTGGCATTGTAGATTTCCACAGCAGACAGAGCTGATAGATTTACTGAGTATCTCTGAGGTACTTTTTGAAGACCCTAAATGGAATTATACTAAGTCCTTATCCAAATGGTTCTGGGCCAAATGGTCTTTCCTTCTGTGAAGACTGCTTCAAAGTGATTTTTATAAAGTAAACGTACTGAAAGTAGCATTCCTGAAATGAACTAGAAAAGGGAATGTTTTAAAGGTTTTGTAGGTAAGGAATAGAAACAACTGTAAACCACACTGCTAATAGTACAAAGTGTAACATTAGCTATCATTCAAATTCATGGCCATGTTGCAGCTGATTTGTGAGGTAAGCAATGAAAGGCCAGAGCAGCATGTTGTTTACTGTTAGCTGTTGTTTACTTCAGCTCTCAGTGGCTGAAGAAGAGCGGTAGTGGTTCATCGCATGCACCTCCCATATGTGGGACAGAAGCAACTCTCAAAAGTAGCTGGTAAAGATAAATAGAGGGGCTTTTGATTTAGATTTTCTACTATATTCATACTACGCTGATAATAAGTATGATAATACTTTAGATAAATAATAAAGAGATGTACTATCACTCTTTATCAAATGAACAGTCTTAGCTTTTCAGATAAGGCATCGGAGCAAAGATGTCCAAGCAAGTGTGTTCAGAAGTCTTCTTGATAGGTATAATTTTACCTTCTGAAACAAGACTCTAATATCATGATTAATATTGAGAAAGTCACTCTGATAACATAGCTTCCTGATATAACATTTTCATATTTTCTCTATTTTTTTTCTTCAAAATATGTCAATAAAGCTATTATGATCCTTGTTACAAATGTAAGGGTAAATATTCCCAGAGTCATTTTTGATAGGCTGTACTAAAGAAAATTACTACATTTTGTGCATAGTTATTTTACTGTGCTAACCTAGGGGACAGTTATAAAATAGAATACTTGAAATCATATTTCAGTGCCTGTGGCACTTTGTGCTCCTGTGGTAAACTTCCAGTCTCACAATCATTGCGGGAAAATATATTCTAGATTTGGTGCTCCTTAGAATCTATTAACGTATCCTTGCACTTATGATACCACCTAAAATGAAACAAGTTTTAGCTCAACTGTTAATAATAAAAAATAATAAATTTTTGGATTATATAGTTTTCTTCAAAGAGAAATGTCTATCTATAAAGTTTGGATTTAGTTTTAAAAACTGGAATAGAAAACTGATATGAAACTGCCACCAAACAGTTGTATTTGAGAACCCTTGCTTTAAAAGAATAAGACAGTCAGAAGTTACATTCCCTCTCAGTCATCATCATAATCTCTCTGTAAGGCATTTTGGCACTAACACTCTTCCCACTAATCTATCACAATGCTTAGCATTGTAGATCTCAACCCGTTTGCCATATATTTAATAAACAGGAGCTGATATATGAACTGGGTCAGTCAATTATTAGGAAGTAAATACTGAATGCAAGTGTCCTCCACCCCCAGAAATGCACACAAGGAATGCTATCTCAAGTACTTGGGACTAATATCTCAGCTCCTGTTTTGGAAAAGAGAAGTTAATCTCACTACATAGGGACTTCAGCTACATAAAGCTTTAAAGACTGAAATCACAGTTTTAAATTGCTCTGTCTCATAGGATAGCAAAGATAATTATGGCTTGGCCTCTGTGAGAAAGAGACAGTTACAATTGCTACACCAAGTTCAGCTTTAAAAAAACAAAACAAACAAACAAACAAAAAAAAACTAGGAAAAAAACAAAACCAAACCAAACGCTCCAGCCAGCAAACCAGACCACTTCTGAACACAATTGCAGTCTGTGACTCAGGGGCAATCAAGGGCCCATAAACATTGAGCCTCTGTGGCAGAGGGCAAACACATCTTCTCAGTAATGGGGTCAGGAGCAGTTTCAAGCAAGTTCTCAGCCAGTTAAATATGAACCGCTCTGACATTTATTTTACAGTAAGCATAAAGTTCTTTCTCACACAAAAAGTGCAGAGCCTATGCCCTGTATAAATCTCATTTACAAAGAGAGAAGGAGGCTAATAAGTAGAAGCTCTGCTTCAGTCATCCTCCTTTTCCTCATCTAGCCTCAATTTCTTAAAACAGCACTTTGGGAAGAACTCCCAGGTATCTAAATTGGTTGTAGCATTTGGGAAAAAGAAAAAAACAATTTCATCCTAGATTTTTTTTCCTGTAAATGCAGACATGGCAAGTAAAAAACAATTCAGCCTGCTCATTTTGGCTGTTCTTACTTCTGTTCTCTGCAACTTTGAATTGAACAGACCTGTTCACTTCCCCTCCCCTCTGCCCACCTGTCTTCAGAGGGGAAAAAATGAGTAGTCTGTATAAGATGCATATTTGAGAGTGCTGGACTTTTTCTCCCTAAACCAATTTTATTCAGATCTTCTGAAATTATTTAGAATTGCTTTTGAATACATATCTTTTACCTGGCAAAATATGAGCAAGAATATTCATCTTTTCATGGGTTAATTATTTCTATTGACTTTCTTTTCTTACCCTAGTGTACTTACTGTGTAAAATAACATCAACTATTTGATTAGGTACTCTTTCATAGTGCTTTCCAAGACTTTCAAAGCTGCAGTGTGAAAATAACAGTCATATAGCAGCACTGGTACAATCAAATGCTAGATAATCTCATCTCCTTGACAGTCCTTTGTGTGCCTTGTGAACCTAAAAAAGGAGTTTACTGAGGCAATTCAATCCTTAGACATATGAGGTACAGCTATATGTGGACATCCATTAAGTGCACACATATGCAGTAGCAGAGAAAGCTTGAGGCAGCTCTAGAAAGGAAAAGAAGTGAAAGAGTACTTAAAATATTATCTAATGTTTCAATGTACACCCTGTTTTTCAAGGAGGGCTGCAGGCAGAACAACCAAATATTTGGATGGTTATTTTTTGAGTTTACAAACAGTCAGAGACAGCTGATGTGAAAAAGAATCATATTATTATTTTATTACTTTTTATTATTCTTCTTATTATTTTAATTTAGGAAGAATGATAAACACATTCTCAAAATGAATGTGGGTGAGGCACCCTCATATTTACAGCATTTTGATCCTACAATTTGACTCTGTGTATGTGAAGTTTTGAGACACATTTTTGATTCCCTTGAGAAATGAGACCTATTTCCACACAACACTTTTCTTCACTAACCTGTGTCACGTTAAGAGCTAGTCAAATAGATTGTTTTAAACCCAAATAATAAATCATCAAAAACCCACCTTAAGTGAAGTTTGCTTTTATGTTGTTTACCTTTCTTTGTGCTTTATTGGTTGACTGGAATTAAATCAACTACAAGGTTAAGGACAATACTGGTATTTTGCTTTGAGATTTGGACAGAAATTACAGTAATGGTTTGTGCCAGTGTATGAAAAATCAAACCGAAGCACCTCACTTATCTTCAGTGTTTCCAAAGATGGAATGTATTTAGTGCCCTAATATACATGTTCTATATTTAGACACTGATAATTCAAATCTAATCAAGACTAAGTATGAGTCTTGTATAAAAAAATTGTCAAGTGCATATGTGAATGCAATATTTTCTGGGAGGCAGTAGGAAAATGTGATAAATAAAGAGATTAGGGCACTGATTTAAATATTCATAGTGCTGATATAAGAATGCTATGGGGAATCCCTCTCTGTCAAACAAAAAGGGGTGAATGAAATCTGCTCTTCTTTGATTATAAAACTCCATTTTCTTGAGCTGTACCTTTAACTGTAAATTAAGAATATTGAGGCTTAGGGATTTCAGAACAAAAAATGTTGGAGTCCAGAAGATGTTAATATATCATAGTGCTAAAAGATGGTTATGAATAGGGAACAAAATTTCCTTGGTTTTGAGTAGCTGAAATTAGTCCTGTGGGTTACATTAATCCCAAAGCTGGTTGAAATTCACTGAATTAAAGTTTTCAGAGATGGGATGCTGTTAGTATTGCATAGGGCTGAATGAAGTGAAAGAAGAGTTGATGTTTGTTGTGGTTTAACTTAGCAGGCAGCAAAACACCACATAGATGCTTGCTCACTCCCCACCCGTAGCAATGGGGTTGGGGAGAAATCTGAAAAGTGAATGAACTCTTGGATTGAAAAAAAACCAGTTTAATATGAATTAAAAACAACAACAACAACGATGAGAGAAGAAGAAATTAAAATAAACAGATGGGAAAACAGTAACAACAAAAAGAATAAACAGAGCAAGTGATGCACAACACAATTGCTCAGCACCCTGCGACCAGTGCTCAACTACTCCCCAAGTAGTAGAGGCTGCTCTCCTGGGCCAGATCCCCCAGTTTATAGTTCATCATATGGAATGGGCCGTCCCTTTGCCAGTCTGGATCAACTATCCTGGTTCTGTCCTCCCCCAGTTCCTTGTGTGCTCCCAGCTCTTCACTGGCAGACAGCATGAGAAGCTGAAAAGTCCTTGGCTCTGTGCAAGCACTGCTCTGACGCAACTATAATATCCATGTGTTATTTACATTATTGTCATCCCAAATCCAAAACACAACACTATACCACCTACTAGGAAGAAAGTAAACTCTATTCTGGCTGAAGCCAAGATCTGAAGAAATGTAGAGAAAAACAGAGAGCCTCAGTGTCTCTGCTACTAATACATGTCAAGAATAAGGTCAATCATTGCATAAGCCATGGACTTTCTTAATGTAATAATGGAATAGTAGCCCAGTTTTAATTTAGTATAGAATGATTAATGATTAATGCTATAATACTCTGAATTACTTAAAAATTTTTCATAGGCCTCTACTGGGACCAAATCATTCTTCTCTGTTTATTGTGGGCACTTGTCCTTTCATAAACACTAGTTTCAGAGTCACAGCTTATAAATCCACAGCACTTATATATATATATATATATATATATCAAACAATTCTAGAACCTAATTGAATTCAGTGTCCTATAGGGCTGAAAGAGATTTTTATTGAGCTGGTGTCTACAGTGTTGTAAGCCTCATGCATTACTTATTTCTCCATCTTTAATTAATCTCTGTTTATGTCTTAGTTTAGGATTTGTAAATCCAAGTAGTTAAAAACGTAGATGACTTCAGTATTTTGTAAAACTGATAGCTGTTTCCATTATCACAATGGTCTGTAGTTTTATTAAGTAGTTAAAAATATTATACCCAATCCTTCTGCTGCTGTAATTTCAACTAGTAACTAAGCTTATGACTTTCAAAAGTATTGAATTGAGAATCTGGTGCTCACCTGTAGAACTCATTGAGGTTTAGTCCTGTGTGTATAAGTATGTATATCTCTTTCACTCTGGGCTCTGAGCCCTTGGATCTCACCACTATGAAGATTCCTTGTTTTTACTGATGATTTGATCTCATTTTACTAATATCAGGATTGATTTCCAAACAAGTGTCATATACTTGAAAGAAATCTACAATCTTTTTTGAAAGCTTATTGTTCTACATTGTTCCACTTGGAACTCTACCTGATTGGGTTTCCATCATCATCCTCCTCACAGAACTTTGGCATTTCTTTTCTGGTATATGCAAAGAAGTTGCATTACTAAATCTAAAGATTAAAATAAAAGGGTTAATATGTTCAACATAAAACTTACCAATTTGTTCTCATTTTCCTGTGTGTGTTCTGTATTAGTGAATAGGATTTGATGACCTGTTTCTTCTCTCAATTTTTCAGCACTTCAAAATTTCTACTTCTCTTTTACTGTAAACATAGATAACATGGTTTGATGCCTTCTCCAGCCCTTTTGTTTTTACAAAGCTGCATTTTACAGACCAGTTTCACATTTTTGAATGAAATCATAAAATACTTGACGAACATCTAAGATGAATCTAACACATCATCTTCTGTAACAGAGTTGTGTCTTATATTTAAGTTTCAGTCTCGATATTATCTTCACTATTCTATACTATCTTTAGCAGAGTTATAGCACTTCAGATAGGGTCACTACTATGTAAATTATCCAGATAATGAACACTGTGGAAGTATTAATTCAGGCCAATATTATAACACTCTGAATATACTGAAGAATACAGCATATTCATATAACTGGGATCACATTAAGGTCAGTGCCTGTAAAATAAAATTTCAAAATAGTATCTAAGTAAAAATCAATATCAGTGTATCCCATTTTCAGAATGTAAACATATATAAAAGTGTCAGTCACAAGACATATATTAAGTCCTTTTCTGTATGTAATTGCAATATCATCTTATGTTCACCTACAGTAAATTACAAAACATGCCTTCAGGCATGAATTGCCCTTAAAATAAAATTCTACTATTCTATTATTTTATGTTGACAATTTTTATAAAGCTAGTGTCTCAGAAACAAGCTATGTAATAAAATGCGTATGCCACCTATGGTCAACTACAAACCAGTTTATCAGAAAAAATTACTCTGGTTCAAACTGAATAGAAGGACGTTTGTCAAGACCTTATGCATAGAGAAGAAAGAGGAAAGAAAAAGTGGATTAGGGAGGTGGATAGGGTTGAGTTTAATAGATGGTGAATAAGAAAGAAAGGAGGAAATGTGTTTACTTTCAGAAGTGTACAGAGATATTATTCAGTTAAGATGTTGAAAGTTACTGCTGTACCAGGCAATTTTTGCAGATTTTTTAGATTGGCCAATATATCTAGACATACCTTGATAGCATCATGTGGACAGTAATAAATGCTTCATCTATATATGTCTCGTACAGATGGAGTTTTTCAGACCTATGGGTAAATCTTCAGAGACACTGTTCAAGGCTGTTTAATCAAAAACCCTACCAGGCTATTTCCAGTATTCTGAATCAGTTCATGTGCTGCCTGAAGACTGAAATAAAGAATACATCAACATTTATTTTATCCAACACAAACTGATCAATTAATATCCATGAGAAAGTTTGTTTCAGTTAATTTGAGATCAGTGCAGTAAGAGAGAAGAATTGAGGGAAATTGTTTTCCTACACTTTATGTTTTGTGTTTCCAAGGCAATGTATTCAATGTGTTTTGGAGAAAAATTATATGTAATCCTGCCTTTTCTTGGCAGACATTTTACCTGTACTGCCTATCTTCTCCTCTGTTTTTAGCAGGTTTTAAGAATATTTCTGTTGTATTTTTATGCGTACTTATCATCTCATGGCAGTAATAGGAATCATGATCTCAGTACATAATAAAAAGCTGTCTTTGATAACTTCTTTGCTCTCAAATTACTGACTTTTCTCTCTGATCAGATTTCTCTTGTATTACAGCCACTATCTTATGTGTCTGGGAATGGGGCAATTCACTGAACCTTTGAACTTTTACTGAAAATCTACCAACCCTCAGCAGAATATCTTATCTAATGTTTCCTCAACATAAATAGGAGGTCTTTCTTTTTCAAGAGGCCTTCGTTTTGCAACTTTCTTCCTATAAATGCTGTGCATCCAGGATCTTTTTTAACCATTTTTCTGCCGTACAGCTCATTGCTCCTATTTATATCTGATATCATTAAGACACTATTCAAATGAAACATTGTTAAGGAGAGGATGTATTAAGATAGAAACATTTTTACACCAGCATTTTTAACTTACAATGCAAAGAAGACCAGATAAAAAATATGCAAGAATTTATCACCCCTGTCAGAACTGAGATACGTCAGGGAAGCAAAATCAATTGTTTGTACCTCATGAAGTGATTGCTATAACTCTCACGTAATCAGTTGCAAAATGAAAGGAAAAACACATGCTGGAAAAGACTCATTGCTTTCACAGGAGTGGACTAACTTTTAATATTCAATAAGTAACTATGTTTGAGCTGGCAGGAGCTAAGCTTTTAACTCAAGTACTTGAAATATTCTGGTTATCTCTATTTCATTACTGGGCCGGGGAGTGGGGGAAGCAGAAACTACATTAAATAAACTGCATGTATTACTGTATACAAGCCTTCTCATTTCATTTGATTTAGACAGTCAAAGATACTGTTACACTAAGTGCTTAGGCTGCATGATGACAAGGACTGTGAAATTATGTTACTGCATAAATGAAAATGCTTATAAAAATGATTTCGATATAATTCACCTGGACTTTCTGATGAAGATGGATGTTTTCAATCACGTGGGGTCATTTGAAAATGATTCTCCATAAATAAGTTACAGTGCCTATAAGAATGCTACTTGATTGCATTATGGCAACTGCAAAGTATTTTTAAAATGTACTGTAAAGATCTTGTCCTTTTTTAAAATGTGTCAATATTGACTGCTACCTTTAGATCAGATTAAAATGTTTTGCTTACATATCTTCATACAAAATGGACAGTATTTCCTCTCTTGTGTTTTCTACAGTTGTGTTCTAATTACAAAGTTCACCACACAGAAGAAAAAAAGCTCCGACCACGAAAGAGTTTTCTGTATTTTGATGAAATATCAAATACAAAAGTTAAATAGCCTGTATCTTACCAAGCATCATAGGAGACATTTGAGTTTAGTGGAAATAAATAATTGCAGAGTAAAAAGGCTATCTGGGATGATGGATGCCCAGGGGAGCGAGAATAGATTTTTCACTGCCAGGTCACTGGCTTGAAGTTGACCCATTTCAGTGGAGACTAAATGAGGTTACCTTCTACTTCTCACTGGCTGTAAGAAATTTGTTTGTGGATTAATCTAGTTCAGCATAGATTTGCATTTAGGATGCAGAAATGGCACAGTACCCATTTAAAATTTCAGAAGAGAAAAATAGGTACTTCTAGAGACTTGCTCATTAGACTAACATTTTAGCTGAAAATACTGATAGTAAGAGGGAAAACAGCAATAGAAAGAAGCCTGTACTGCCTTGCCACCATATATGCTCTGTAGATCAAGGGCTTCAGTTTGTCATGCTATTCACGGATTACTACAAGTTACATTTATTTATTTATTCTAGAATATACCTATTTAAATCAAAGGAGAAATTCTGTAGCTACCACAAAAGAAAACTGCTTCCTAAGAAGCGGTTGCAAAATTGGATCCCCAGCAAAATTTACACTCAAAAAATGTTTACATTCTGTAGAAAAGTACGGACTGTCTTTCTTAATTAAAATGAATTTGAGGATAAAAAAAAAGTGTTACCTGCAATCCCAAGGAAAACTTTCCCATAGTTTATTCCTTAGGAAGACACCTTTCAGATTTCCAGTTGTGAAGTATGCAGTTAATAAAAAGGAACATAGCAAATGACTGATGTTTTTTTAACTGCTTTTTCCCTTTGGTTAAATTCCTCAAATACTTCTTCAAGCTAGTCTGTGTAATAGAGTCTATTCTAAGCATTACATCCATGGTTTATTTGTGTATGCACTTTATTCTGCTATTAAGTAAATGTTTTGCTTGGCTTCTTACTACCATGGTGACACTTTCACTAGTTAATATATTTTCTGAAATTAATGAAATACTAGACAGACTCACACAGGTATGCCCCCTCAGCCCCTAATACTTTTATGAGTGATGTATCAGGAATGAAGAAGTTTTCTCTAAAAAAGAAAAACACCAGTGTTTTCTTTGATTCCTTTTTCCCCCTACAGAAACTAAAGAAAATCTTGCTCTAAAGTCTCCTTGGTGTGTATGCATCTTAGTGTTGTTGTTGGACAGAAACTTTTGGCAAGAAATACTTAGCAATGAGACTGTGCTGGTTAGCAGAGAGGACTAAGACTACAGGCTAAGACAATTTTAATACTTCCTAGATATTCTAAAAATTGAACAATTTATGTCCTTAACCTGCTTACATGAAGAATTGCAGGGATTGGCTATTCCTGGAAATAACTTTCTTTGAGTTCTCCTGTATTGTCTGTTTCCTGATGGCAATGTGAGAACAACTGGAAAAGTATGCTAAATAGAATTGGAAAATTCTCTATATCCTGAAGTGCTAAAAATGGTCTCTGTGATTTCAGTGGTCTCAGCCACCAAAGTGTAGAAAAGATGTCAGACAGATGAATTAAGAGGAAGGACACACCAGAGTGCTGATGAGGAAAGTATGAAACCAAGTTCAAAACACAAATATTACTGTTAAATTACCATCACTGTGACAAACAGCGGTCCCAAAAGGAGTTATTGTTGTGTATTAACTGCTCAGCCACTTTGTCTATCTTGGCTTATAGAATTCATATTTTCCTCTGTATAAGTAGATTTTATTTGTTCTTCTTAATCACATCTCTGTTAACATATCCTACCCATTTTATCAAAATAAGTATTTTGGTTATGACAAATAGGAACAAGAAGATCCTTCAAGTAAAAGAGATGTCCAGTTCTAGATGGATTATTTCATTATCTCTCATGGTGTTATTCTTTCTAAATCTATGGCCACGAAACTCACTTTTTCACTGCTGTCATTAGAATCCACATGAATGTACTCTAGGCATGGTGTAAGACTCCTGAGTATTTTTTAGGGATCATGTAGAATAAAAGAAGGTTAACACTGCAAAGAAAATGCTCCAGCTGTGAACTTTGTTTATCTGAATATACAGTGCAAAACTTAAAAAATGAACTTTTTGAATTGTTGGCTAATCAGATAAATACATTCAAGTAGTGTGCCACTGACACCATTGACATTTGACCTTACTCTGAAAAAGTAAAGTATGTAGCAGAACTGTACTTCTGATTAAGTCATTTAAGTGTAGAACAGTCATATGAATCATATCTATCTCAAAGTGCAATGCTAAGAGTCTATCTAATCCTACTTTACTATACAAACACTGTTTACTTCAAAACTTCGTTGTGTTTCTGTGGTTAGAAGGTTTTAGTATTTTCATTTCATACCCTCAGTAGAGCAACACAAAGGATACCTTTTATTAGCATTCTTAAGTCCCATTTTTTAAATTAATTTGATTTCTAGATGCCAAGATCACAGAGTAACTGAGGGCCGCATTTTAAATTACTTGTTGTAAAATTCTGAGGTATAAAAAGTAGGTTAATGAAGTCAGAACAAAAATAATTAAAATTTCATGAGACAGCATCAGAATCTAATGCATGTTCCTACACTCTCTTTAGCTGTTACAGCTGGTGCTCTACCTGAACCTAAACAGTGGAAACTGTGCTGACTCTTATGTACTCAAAGCTACTTTGCAAGAGTGGAACTGACACATGACGTCAAATCAAGTATTTTTGTTGTTCTATTTTTAATATCAAATATCATTTAAGAAGATGAAGTGCTGTTGCATTGTATCAGAATTCTTAAGAGAATTTTTTGTGTTTTAATGTGTGCCCATTGGCTTTTGTTCTGTCACAGGCCACCGCTGAGAAGAGTCTGGTTCCCTCATCTTTGGTTCCTCCCGTGTAATAATAATAATACATATTGGTAAAATCCCCACTGAACCTTCCCTTCACCAAGCTGAAAAATCACAGTTCTCTCAGCCTCTCCTCCCATGAGGAGTGCCCAGAATTATTAGTGAACACATTAAACAACAACGGCCTCAGTATCAGCTTTTGATGTACAAAATGATTTGCCTCCAGCTGGACTTGGTGCAGTTGATCACAACCTTCAGGGCTCAGACATTTGGCTGTTAACTTTATACTAACATTTATCATAAGCACCTCTGTTGTCTGCTATTAGAACACAGGATACTGGGCTAGATGGACTCCTCATCACCATTCTTGCAGTCTTGTTTCAATAAGAAGAGTGTAAATAGGTACATTTTTAAAAGACACACCTCCAGGATCATTCACTTTCCCAAGTGCAGTCCCGGACCCAGAAAGCAAGAACTGTGATGAAGGGACTTCCTATAACCATATTCCAAGCACATAATGAGAACGACTAGGACAAAAATGCCCTTTTCTTGATATTAAAAATGTGGGATAGCAATAGTTCTGTGATGTCAAGAGTCTTGTAAAAAACAAAACAAAACAAAACAAAAACAACCAAACAAACACAGAAATTACTCAAATATCCATTTATTTAATGTTCATTCAGAACACCCACATTTTTATGCTGTTTTGACAGTCTTAATCCAGACTTTGACAATCCTAACCCATGAACAAAGTTCATTTAAAGAAATGCATGTTCTGAATGGTCTTCTTTAGCATATTTTTCTCTAGGATTCATATGGAATAAATCAGTGTTAAGTTTTCTTATTTAGCTTCAACTTGAGCATGTGTTGCATTAACTCATTGTGAACATTTATGGTCACATGTCACATGCCGTTCTATTATTCTTTGTTGGCACAAAAAGAACATTTAAAAATACATTATTAAAAAAATCATCAAAAGGAACAAGTAGCTTTGATCCTCACATCTAATTAATAGCACATTGCATAGATTTAGCTCATACAAATGTGGGATAGTTACTGTACTGTAAATAATTAATAACTATGAACAGTTGTTTGTTTTCGTCATCTTGCCTTACAAGTGGAAACACTCTGACACCTACAGTTCAAGCATCAGGAGAGAGGCTAAGGCATGCTATGTCTGACCTCTTCTTAGTTATTTACACTACATAGGGTTTGAGAAGCATTTTTCTTCCACGAGCTTTTCAGTGATTTTGCTCATAAGGAGGTAGTGCATCTATGCACTTCCCTGAGCATTATTTGTAAGTCAATATAGACACTCTCTCTCAAATCAGTAAAATGTGATCAGGTGTATTTTAAAAAGCTTAATATACCAAGATCCATTTATTATACTAAACATCTATACAACAATTGATGTATATTGATGTAATTCCTTTGCAATATGAAAACCATGGAGACAGACAATCTTATTTAGAATCATAAGGCACATTGCAAGCTTCTTTGATCTAGGTATAAAGTGAAGCATAACATAAACCTCCTTCTTTTTAATGAAAATGTTAATGGAACTACCAAACACGTTTCAAACTCTTCCATTGTACATAAAGTGCTGCTGTGATATATGTGGTGTTATTCATGCATAATGTACATTCACTTTTTTCGATTACTCTTTGACAAAATCCTGCCGAAAACAATAGAAATGCATTGTCCATGATGAGCAAAATCTTACCTTTGGTTACACAGCAGTAATCCATTGATTTCACAGTGAATGAATCATAGTCTGCTGATCTATGCTCTCAATATGTTTGAGTGTATTTGTGCGTATATACGTATAACTCACACAATGCTTTCAGAGCTCTGTCTATTCTGCAATTTCTCTGGGATGGCTGACACTAAGAGAGTGAAAGGTGCACATTTTCCCAGTGGGGATCAAACCAGAAAAATAGTACTTAGATAACCTTTCTGCCAGGCTCCCTGTACAGTGGAATTCACATTTGAACATATTTCCCAGAGCTGCATCTCCTCCCTCTCCCTCCTTAACTGTTTCTACACCAATGGCTGTAAGTAGGAGGTGCAGTGAAAGGTGAAACCAAAATGTTTTGATGTTGGGGGCTTTGATCCTTCCTGCTCTTTTAGGATGTCTTGTATCTGAAGCCCTCCATTGAGTTCTGAGAAACTTCTGTGAGTAAAGATGGTCTTAAAGAGTTTTCATTCCTTTTTTGTTTCCGCAGTTTTTTTTTTCCCACAGAAGGGCGTATTCAGATTCCTAAAGAAGGCTTTGAAAGGGATCCAGCGAGGCAATCACATGCATGTGCAACTATTTTTTCCACCAGGCAAGGATATATGGAATGTGAATGGAGTTTCAGCATAGCTCTGTGAGTGTGAGTATGAATTGAAACTCTGTGCGTAAATTCCATTAAGTTCCAGGTAAATTAATCTGCATATAGCCACTGAATTGCTAAATTTGTATGACTGAAAGCAGGAAAACTTGTTTGCATCTGGTTGTTAATACGATGTTTAATTAGAATTAAAATCTTTTTAAAAGTGAAAAGTGGCATTGAATAGCACAGGCTTTACACTAACTCCAGAACATGATTCTGTCAAGTATATGATTTTTGAAGAGAAAAATGAATATCAGTCATTCTTTTCTTGCACAAATAGTAATATCTTGAGTCTTCCTAACCATAGATTAATCCTGAGTATGAATAAATATATCCTAAAGACTAGGCAATATATTCTTTCTCCTCAGGGAGAAAAGATGTAATTGAAATCTGTGTAGCTTATTAAGACTTCAAAATGTAAATTAGTTCAAATAGATCTGATTTTCACATTCAAAATAGCTAGTAGAAATTAGAATTTTTGCTCTGCATTTTTGCCTGTCATTTTTCATTCATTATCATCCTGCTTAATGACTTTCAGCTCATCCAATAAGACAAAAACAAAAACACCATGTGAACTTCAGTGACTAATGGCTGGCAAACTGATCCAGCAGTCTTGCAAAGAATATGTTGCCTATGCCAACAGTTCTCAGACTACAGATCCATACACTGTACCTACAAATAAGGGTTACAGTCACAGCAGCTCAGATTGATTAGTGGATAAGACAGAAGCAGATGCATTATATGTTCAATGGATACATCATTAGCTATAAAAAAAAATTCATAATTTTTCACTTACACAGTTGTTTTTTTAAGATAAAACATTCACCTTTTGTTATTTTTGTTTCTGTAACTGTATTTCCACCTTTAATTTCTAGGTGTTTCTGTAACTGTATTTTCACCTTTAATTTCTAGGGTTGCCCTCTATTCCTGTATTCGAGACCCCAAGTAGAATATCATAATTCATATAGAAACTTTACTAGTTACTTCTCCTTAATTGAATTTTAGTTTTGAATCTGAGACTTCAAACTGTAAAGAATATATATGGATATGAAAGAAAAAAATAACTTGGTGCAAAAACATGCCTTTTGTTTTTATGCCTCCCTCTAAACAATATATATTCTCAGTGTTTAGACAAGAATACTAATGTTATTTTTGTTTAAAGGTGTTTACTAGATGTAGTTTGATGGACTACAAGTAAAACATGACCCATTCACGTTTGCTTGATTTTTCCCAGTTTGGCATGACCCAGTATTGTGGTATCTTTATTTAAACTTTGTTCCTCTGTGAGGAGCTGTGGCTTCTGTATTTCTCAGCATCACTGTACCCCAAGGGTGACATTTCTCCCTGATCCTTAAAGTGCTCTATTTCAGATGCTATATCACACCTCTGAATACCAGCTTGCTAAGGAAAATACAGCTATATTTTTCAGAAGGAACTGAAGTTGCATCAGGTTGAGTTTCACCCTCTAAGTTACTTAAGCACAGTATGATATACAAACTCAAAACAAAGAGCAAAATCTTGCCTGCTACTAAAGAGATGTCATTGTAGAGAAAAAAAAAACAAACAACAAAAAATAAATCCCATGCCTCTCAAATTGCTTCTGTAAATATCTTAAAGGCAAGGTTCCATTTTACTGCTACTGGGAATACAATTTATTTCCAAGAAGCATGACATACAGATAATTTGCCCTTTGCATTGCAGCTCAATTATATAAAATGAACATTTCACAAAATCTTGGTCTCATCTGGTTTACAGAGGGTTGGCTAAATATTTTTCTTCTTTTAGTTTTAGCTGATTTTAGATGTCCATTCTAGGCTCAGATTTCTAAACAGTAGGGGACAATGTGTCTTTACATTAGGTTTTTCTTTTTTTTTTCCCCAGTCTGTGTTTCCTTTAAGGCTGGCCTTTTTTTTTTTTTTCCTGCACTTTTCCAAGTGCTCTAGGTCACCTGTATTTTCTATGGAGATGATCTAGGTTGAACTACAGAGAGTAAGCAAGGGACCGGTATTGGCAGCAGCACTTCAGAGGCTGTGTATATCTTTGCAGAATATTGCAAAGCTCTGTGTAGGATCCTACTGCCTGTATGCATAAATGGCTGGGAACATCTGAAGAGAGAGAACACAGAACTGTAAGAAAATCAGAGGGCTGTAAGAAGATCGGAGATGATCTTTAACTTTTGTGTAGCCTAAAAAAGTGAAATACCTGTAAAGATCCCAGTGCTGAGGGATGTGAAAGCTGCATGGGTCAGGTTCTTCCATACCTGGATGAATGTTCATTCACTTGCCCAAGATGTTTGTCCCTCTTCAAAACAGCTAGTTCAGCTCAGTCTTTAACCTTTATTTTCAACCATAGTTCTGTAATGCTTTCTATGCAATCAAATGATGCTACTTCTCACTATAAGCAATACAGTGAATAACCTGAACTGTTTTGTTTAGTATCTTTTAGTAGACAAGTGGCTGTGAGAAATACCTTATATTATATGTGTCTATACATATATCTCGGTGTATAGACATTAAAACATACAATTTTTGATATTGATCTCCACATTTCTTTATATTCAGAAAATGAACACTGGTGAAATTCCTTACAGTAATTAAAGCATACAAAGTATATATATAAAGCTTTTTTTTTCCTCTAGAAACGAAATGTTAGAGAACTCTCATTTCAAAACAATTGGATAGATACATAGTTAAAGAAGAAAAGCAATCCTAGAATCAAAGTCCGTACTCTGTAGAAATATTGACTATAGAAGTAGTTAGCAAAAACAAGAAATCCAGGACCTCTAAGTGTGGTTAACCTGCATCTGGTTAATTGCTAGTCAGGGGTATAATGACAGGCATCTTTTTTATCTGCCGCTTTCTCTAGGGCACAACATAGATACATGGTTTTCTTCATTCTTTTCTTAATTATTTTTTAAATATTCAAATTCACTGCTGTAGATCTACATCGTTATTCTGTTAATTGTGCTTGTTGATACACTGTTAAATTATCATAAATTTAGGAACATTGTTTTGTGGTGTGAGATTGTGAACATCTAACTTCACCACTGAAGAACAAAATGTACTTTTTATAGGAGGCTTGAATTCACTTGTTTCCTGGAAGTCCCAACTAATTTTATCCATTCTTACCAAGACAGCTGAAGGTCTGTGTTGTTTAATATGATTGCAGTGGTGCATAGTGCCAGCTGGGGTGGAGGTTACTGCTCAAAGGACAAGAAAAAAGTGCACACCTTCTGAGAAACAGATGCAAATCCCTTCTGCAGACTGGTCAAGGTGAAAAATTTGAATCTTCCAAATTATTTATTTTGTCATAGTTGCAATCCTACTATTCTCCTTTGTCACGAAACTGAATTTAATCTAATTTTACTTTTTCTTTTGATGTTTTCCTAGAGAAACAAGATCTAAAGGAGATTTTTTCCCTTTAAATAACTTGTAATTTGAGCACTCCTTCAGAACAACTAGAGTTTCATCTTGAGGAAAACAGTATTTAAGTGAGAAACTCCAAGCTATTAAAAAAACACTTTTCTGCATGTATTAGCAAAACCAGTATGATTTTGGAAAAAAAAAAAAAAAAGAGGTTTTCTATGAATCCTGATTTCATGCACATTTGAACCACGCCATGTTGTTGAACATGGCGTGGTTCAAATGTTATCTCATGGCATTGTTGAACCACGCCATGTGGACTAAACATCTGAATAAATAAAGTGCCTAGATTAGGACCCTGGTCTCATTTAACAACTGCTGAGAAAGATGCTATGATGTGTCAGGAATGGAGCTCCTCTGTATGCTGATAAAAAGAAATTCAGGTGTTTTGCAAATATTAGTACCAAAATTTTGTGACTATGGAACTTAAGTGCTTTTAGTATAAGAAGACTTGAGAAGGTTCTGGGTGGACACTGCAGTGGCCTTTCGGTACCTGATGGAGGCCTACAGGTAAGCTGGGGAGGGACTTTTTAGAAGGACATGTAGTGGCAGGATGAAAGGAAATGATTTTAAACCAGAAGAGAGTAGGTTTAGACTAGATATTAGGAAGAAATTATTTCCTGTGAGGGTAGTGAGACACTGGGACATGTTGCCTGGCAAAGTTGTGGATGCCCCCACCCTGGAAGCATTCAAGGCCAGCTATATTTCTGGAAGTGTGTAGTCTTTTGGGGCAAGTTGCCATGTATTTCATGAGTAAATTATCCACTTAGCTCAAACTCTGGATCCCAGTAGATAAACAAGTAAGCACCTACAAATGAAACATTGCCATGAAAAATGGCCAACTTAAGACTGAGTCTTTTGTGTGGAGCCAGAACTGACTGCTATTGATTTCAGTGAAAATGCGACAATTGGCTCAGGAACTTTTTGAAGTGTAACCTACACTGTGAAAATCTTAAAACTTTAGATAATTCTTTAGAGAGTTTCTAGTAATTCTAAAGATTAGAATTACAATTTTTCCTTAGAGATCTCCTTTATAGAAATTGTGTACTGCAGAATTCTACTTTTCTGCAACATCAAATGCATTTAAAAGTAGACAGATCCTTTATTTCTATAAAATATTTGGATTTATGCATATATTGTTTGCATATGAACATTACCTCAAATTTGTACATGTTCTTTTATGTATATACCTACTGATTTTCTTTGCAAAATTATCTGGTTTTGCCCCATCACACTTTATGGCACACACATGGCTCCTTATCTTGTCTTTTGGAAATTTAGGCCTGCTAGTCCTTCTTAAGACATAAGAAGAGATTAAACTTCACATATCAGCTTCTATCTCTTTAAATCTTTTTAGCATCTAATCAAGATCTGACATGTGGTCAGACTGCTGGTGGAGGTCTGTCAGCAGGAAACAACATGTGGAATACAGTGCAAATTGTGTCATATCTGTTCGTCATAATAAAAGCAGCAGAAAGGCTGCTGGAAAGTAAAATCTGAATGAGAACTCCAGAGGGGGTTCTTTTCATAACTTTTTCATTCCAACAACGTCTTTTTTTCCCCTCCTTCAAGAAATCAGTTTGTCAAATAAAGCACAACTAATTTCTCTAAAATATTACTGTTAATACAGTTCTAAAAAACAAAGTTTTGTTGATTTGGTTTCTATCATAAAATTATCTATTAAGCTGTTGCTACAAAGTAAGTCCTGGAAGAATTCTAATAGATGTTATTTGCCAAAATATCTTTCTTACCTAGAGAAAATGCTATAAAATATTCAAAATGAATAAAATATTCAAAATGAATAGAATTTCATTTAAAAAAAAGAAAAGAAAAGAAAAGGATAATCTTATTCTTAAGGATATAGAAACATGCAGTAAGTTGTACAGAAACTTAAAAATGGCCCTTATCTTTCACTATTACTCTCCCAAACATCTTTTTTTTTCATAAACATATAGTCCGTACTTTAAAAATAAAGCTAAAAATAAAACTTTGCTACAAACTGTGATAATATATACTTCCCTTTTCTACTAGAATCCATACATCCCATTTGACAAGGGTTTACCACAAAACCTCTCTTAAATGACTATAATCTGTAAAGAATGCACACATAAACACTGCATTCTGCTCTGAGAGCTTTCTTTATAAACTATAATATTCTTAAATAAAAACTATCACCACCACCAAAAAACAGCCTGTGCATCCTTCCTTTCTCTTACAGTTGTATTGTTTTTTTTTTTTTTTTAATGCTACATTGCTTTAGGCACTATATGTATTGACAGATGCAAAATGTTGACTTTAAAAGGAATGTGTCAAATCGTGTAAGTGTACAGTTCTGTATAGCACGGGGAAAAAGAAATAATGTGTGCTCTTCATTTCCTAGCACACTAGGTATGTATTTAAAAACAGTAATTAATTTTTCAAGACAACTACTTCTGTCATAAAGAGAAATTCCAAATACAAAATCTTATGTTTTTATTCACTCAACCCTCCTCTGTGTAATGTAATGTCTTTAGTGTAGTAAATATTAGCAAAATTTTTTGATTAGTCTTCTATATACACTGTATCACCTACAAATAATATGAAGTTAAAACAATTAGAAAAAGATCAAAATCGGTAAAATTCAGCTGTATTTTTTGTGCCAAACCCAAACTGCATTAGCTCCTCAGAGTGTTACCATTTTTATATGTTTTTCCTTTGTTTTAGAAGGTGTCATGTAATTTATTTGAAAGATAGGATATGGTTGTTTACATCCAATCTATATTTAATCAGATTCCTATCTCGAATGAACAGATCATCTGGACAGATGAATGAATCACATGGAGAGTAACTACAAATCACTTGTTGAGTAAACACTACTGTGACCTGTTATTACATACAATTATAACGTAGAGTAAATTGTATTTAATATGCAAAAATAAGTAAAAACTAGAATAATATAAGCAATTATTTTCTGTAAGACTTACTGCCTATACTTTTTCCTAACTGCCCATGAAAAACCATGTCATGAATTGAATTTAGTAAGAATATTTATTCCAATTTGGTGTGTTTAATCTGCATTAAAAACAGAGTAAAACAATTATCCTATCCACATAAACATAAACATCATCTGATATTTCTTGGAACAGCAGTGTGGTATTGGTATAATTTAGAAAAATAAAATAAGTTCTAAGGAATTAATTATACTTAAGTCTTTCAGTCCTACTGATTTCTTTAGCACTGAAAGAAAACAGGGTTAGTGTGAGTAAAAACATTTTGCGACAGGAAATACAGACATAAACTTGTTTAAATTGTATCAGAATTTAGAAAGCCTATGCATTTGCTGAATTTTATTCTTTTCCTCACTTTGGGGTCTTCTAGATGAAAGCTCCAGTGCAAAGATAAAACTGAATTGAGAGTGATTCCAATAAAACTTAGAAAAGGTGTGACTAAATAGGCACATAGAAGGGTGGAATGAAGTGCTTGCTTTAAGTCATAGAATCATTTCACAGAATCTAGAATGCTTTGGGTTGGAAGGGACCTTTAAGATCACCTATTTCCGTCTTGTTCCTGCTATAGTTAGGGATACCTCCCACTAGACCAGATTGCTCAGAGCCCCATCGAGCCTGGCCTTGAATGCTTGAAGGGAGGTGGCATCCACAACCTCCGTGGACAACCTGTTCCAGTGTCCCACCACTCTCACAGTAAAGGAGTAGTTTAGTTTAGTGGTTTATTCTATCATTTCTTTTCAATAGAAGGAATATATTAAGTAAAATCAGATACATTGCTGTAATCTCCTATGTGCTTTATTTGAAAATAATGATTGCTATTATTAAGATAAATTGGAATGTACCTATTAAGATAAGGGTTTGATTTCCACTAGAATTGCCAAATGAAAATGGTGGAATAAAAGCAAAACCAGGCCTAATAGTAGTTTCTCTACACTGTGGTTTAGATAGAGCAGTTTTTAGTCCAGGACTTTAACAGTGGAGATAGCCTTGTTACTGAAAAAGTTCTTATTTTCAGCATCTTTTTGCATACGTTCCTCTTAATGTAGTATCAAATTGGCATTCACCAGTAAATATGACTTAGACTTAGCCTTAGAGTTGTATAATTTATCATCATTTCCTTTCAATTATTTCTCCAGATTATGGGAGGAAAGATAGCAAAACTCAGCTGGATTCTGGATCAGCATCTGTGACATACAAATGTCTTTTTATTATTAAAAAAAAAAAAATGTTCTATAGAATATTTCCCATTAACTCACTTATAACCCAAGACCAGACATGGCAATTGAGCTTCCACTCATAAAGAACAAAAGACGATTTTACCCAATATATCCAGAATATGGGGTATAATATAGTGTCCCTCTATCTATTCTTGAGCTGTTATGTCTAAGAAATCTTACATAATCATCTCGCATCATCTTCCAGGCAAGAAAAGCTAGGGTACTCTGAGCCCTGTTTCCCATGTCTGGTAGGCTTACTGGTCTGACTAAAAGGGAAAGTGAACAGCAAATAAAATCATTTTGGATTGAATGTTATTGATATTTTGTCTTCTGTTATTCAGATGCTTCCAGCTCTTTTTAAAAACTGAATAACAGACTCATGGACATTATTTAATGAACGTGAAAATAATAATTTCATTAATTTGAACAGTAAAAATAATATAAACAGTGTTGTAAAAGAAATTATAACATAGAAGATCTTAATACTTTTTTACTATGAAGATGCAGTGAGTATCAGAATACTCATTCAATTATGCTCATTCACAATTAATGAATCACAATGTGTTGTATGACAGAAATGAGAATTCCATTAAAAAAAATCAGGGACAACTGAAGTAATAACTGATAGCTAACATACTGCAGTGCCAAATCTAATTGTGAAGAGCTAATAATCCTCAAAGCATATGCTTCCTTTCATACATGCTTTTTGCCAATGAAAGTACATAGCTTGCTCCAAAAGTAACGCCTTCTATTTATTTCCATGGAAACTGCAATGAATACAAAGAGCACAATAACACTGTCTGATAGAGCAAATTTTCAGCCACAGAACACTACTTTTAAACACAGTTATCAACTTTAACTATGCATTTCACCAGTGATGAACAAGAGCCTGAATGCTGCGCACATAAAAATTTGTTGTTGCTGTTGCTGCTGCAGTGCAACACCCACTGCCTCACTGTGTTCAGATCCACTGTTTGGTCTCCATAAACATTTAGGAAGTGTCAGTGAATGTCAGTGGGTGCTGTTTTTTCCACATATGGTAATTCACTGACACACTTTTGCTTCATACACACTTCCACGTCATATGTCGCTCTGTCAGACTGCCCCTCTGCTACCATCTGTCACATGGCAACAAAATGTAATTGGGATATTGTCAGGGAGGTTCATCTTCTACTGCCAAACCAGCATAATCTGTCTCTGATATCACGGACCAACATGAGATAGGAAGCATTAATTTCGGAGCAGCCCTTGTATTTCAGCCATTCCCGGAAGTTAATTTTCTTTTTTATATGACATTTAAACTATACGATAGTTGTGATATTTAGAACAAAAGCTGCAAGCCTCAAATCAAAGGTTTACAAATGCAGTATCAAAATCACATGCTGTATTACTCAATTTTCTTCTGTTTAAACACAAGTGTACATGCATTTAGTGAGCTCTGTTTTTCTAGGAGACATTCATTTACTATTTAGATATTTCTTGGCATTGATGCGCTGTAATTCATAAAACTGACTGCCTAAGTGTATACCAAAATATCACAGTATGGAATGTTTCATATATTGTCCTTTGTCTCTGTCCTTTCTCTGTCATTTTCCCAATGAAACAGGGCAATACAATAATGATCAGTTTTTTAAATCATCTGCCTTAATCAATAATAGCTTGCAGAAATGAGCAATTAATTTAATAAAATTGAGGAATAGGAATTGTTAGGGAATCATTTTACTTTCAGGAATCTTGATTTAAGTTTTTAAAGAAATGCATACGGAGACCAAACAGCTCAATTGTACAATTGCATTTTTTGAGGAGGGACTATTAATGGTAGGATCAGACTATGGTGCCTTTTCTTTCCTGAGCAATATATTACTTTGAAAATAGGTTTAGACATATTTACCTTTCAAAATGTTCACTATTATTCTTCATGAGTATGAGGATCCCTGCAAACATGAAATACAAGTAAGAATGAACAGATACACAGAAAACATGATTCTGCAAGCTTTCTTCATGGGAACAAGCTCACAAGGATTCTCACACATGTAATCTGTAGCATGAAAAGGTGAAAATGAATTTCTCACACACAACTGTCAATTTCAGCCACTTGTTTAACTTACTGGCTGGGCATCTGTTCACATATTTTAGAGGTAAGTTGCTAGTTATTAATAGATAGAGAATTGAATGATTTTTAGCTACCAAAGTAGTTTCTATCTTGAACTCTTGTGATACCTAGAAGTATTAGATATGATTGCATCCCTTTATCATAGGTATATTTTAACTTTCAGCTACATTGCGTATGCATTTTATATTTAAACTCTATAAAATGAAAAACTGTTTGAGTAGATTTGTTGAATGTTTATGATTTTGTTTCTTAGCAGCTAATAGTAGATAAAGAGACTCAGTTTGAAGATCTTAACAGTAAAAATGAATGTGTATATATATATATTTATACACATGCAAATAATTCTTAATTACTTGATTTCATACTCCTATGCTTCATTAGAATGATACTCCATGTATCAGTAAATAATGTGACAAGGGAACTTCTTTATTCCTGACACAAATCAATGATTGCTGCCTTAATTTTAAAGTTGAGTGATGATAAGATTCTGTGACTCAAAAAATTTGAGAGTCTAATATTACGCAGGAGAACATAAAACCTGTTTGTGCATTATGATATAGCAATAATGTATCCATTCCTAATCATTGTCATACCTATCTTTTCTAGCTTGCCTATAGCATGCATAATGAAATGTTTGCAAAATATGGAGAGATTCTAATTTTTCATATACTTGCTTTATGAATCCCTACAGTTATTAAAATAAAAAAAAGTTAAAATCTTTATACCATGAGGTACAATTTACAGAGTATATTTTCTTATAATTGCCTTTGAAGATAGCATCAACTGTCTACACAGACCTGTAAAATCTTTTAAGGGTTGAAAGAAGTGCCTAAATGCACCTAACTTTCTTTTCTTAATAAAATATAAAACAACAACATTCTGAATGATCAACAAACAAAAGCAAGCAATAACTTACTGCTTGCCTAAGTTGACCTTGGTTTTAAGAATTAAGGATTACTTTTTGTTGGCTCTGGCATCAGCTAAAGTAAATCCTGAAGTGTATTCTTAGATGGTGTGAGTTGGTCTAATTGTATTCAAGTAACGCAATGCCGACCTGCACTCGCTGCGGATCAGGGCCATTACCAGACCAACCACCTGCCTTTCAGTGTTTCAGAATTAACAGGGGATAAGACTGATTTTTTTTTTTTTTTTTGTAGCTGTTCACAGAGGATTGGCTACTGATTAGTTCTTTCGACCTTGTCTTTTAGCACAGTTAGCAGGAGGAGATGGGGAAGGTGGGCCAGGGTGATAAGGAAATTGTGATGTTTTCTAGTGTACTAAATTAATTATTTAATATAGTTTCAATGAGACCTTTATGATTTATGGGCAACATCATGTTTCTTTTAGCTTTCCAGAAACACAGCTCCCTCAACCTATAGATCAGCTGGAAAAAAAGATTATTGTAATATATCTGTGAGTGAGGGAGAGCAGCATTTTATCCTAAACTGGAATCACTTCAGAAGGAATATTTTTGAAAGATTTCTTCAATATATATCATGCCTTTTTAGTTCAAAGCAACAAATCTAAACAAACTTACAGAATATACAAACTAGTACATTCAGGATGCTAATTTAGATATGTTTGTTTACATTCTCACCCCATTTTGCAAAGTGTGAAATGTTAAAAGTGACTGTAGAGACCACAATTGTTTTAGTCCTGGCTTTAAGTAAAAGAAACACTGTAAAAAAAATTGTTGTTTCCTATCTTAAGGAAAGTTTTTGCAACACCGACATTTTCTTTTGAAGAAAAGCTACACACTTAAAAAATTGTTCACTAGTGTTGCAGATTTATATATTTTTTTCAGTAGAAGGGAATAAGGGAAATAATAAATATGCTTACAACAAGTCTTTACAAAATCTGCTAGTGATCTTGCTAGCACACTAGTGATCTCCCTATCTGATCCACGTCAATAAATATCTAAGAAGTGGGAAGCAAAGGGGCAAGACTGGACTCTTCTCAGCGCTGTGAGGTGATAGGACAAGGGGAAATGGCCACAAACTGAAGCATAGGAAGTTCTGCACAAATGTGCGTGGGAACTTCACAGTGAGGGTGACAAAGCAGTGGAACAGCCTGCCCAGAGAGGTTGTGGAGTCTCCTTCTCTGGAGACATTCAAGAGCTGCCTGGATGCCTACCTGTGCAGTCTGGACTAGGGAGTTGCTTTGGCAGTGGGTTGGACTCAATGATCTCTAAAGGTTCCTTCCAACTCCTATGTG
Source organism: Odontophorus gujanensis (assembly GCA_013399175.1). Taxonomy (NCBI): domain Eukaryota; kingdom Metazoa; phylum Chordata; class Aves; order Galliformes; family Odontophoridae; genus Odontophorus; species Odontophorus gujanensis. Next base: position 90,645 of record VXAB01010282.1, on the reverse strand, counting down.
TTTCTGTGATTCTCTCTATCTGAAACTATCTGTTGGCTTTCCTGCTTCCTTTGTCACCCTCACTGTGAAGAAGTTCCCAAGCACATTTGTGCGGAACTTTCTATGCTTCAGTTTGTGGCCATTTCCCCGTGTCCTGTTGCTACACACTGCTGAGAAGAGTCCAGCCTTGTCCCTTTACTTCCTGCTACTTAGATATTTATTGACGTGGATCAGATCCCCTCTGTGTCTTCTTTTTCAAGGCTGAAGAGACGCAGGTCTCTCAGCCTTTCCTCATAAGAGAAGTGTTCCATGCCCTGTATCATCTTTGTGGTCCTCTTTCAAGGATATCTTTGTCTTTTTTTGTACCAGGGAGCATAGAATTGGACACAGTGCTCCAGGTGAGGCCTGACCAGAGCAGAGTAGAGGGGGAGGAACGCCTCCCTTGACCTGCTGGCCATGCCCTTTTTAATGCACCCCAGGATGCCACTGGCCTTCTTGGCCACCATGGCACAGTGCTGGCTCATGTCCAGCCTATTATCCACCAGAGCACCCAGGTCTCATTCCTCAGAGCTCCTCTCCAGCAGATGATCCCTCAACCTGTACCAGTGCATGCAGTTATTCTTCCCTATGTGCAAGACCATACACTTGCTCTTGTTAAACCCCATCCTGTTCCTCCCTGCCCAGCTCTCCAGCCTGTCCAGGTCTCGCTGAATGGCAACACATCCTTTCAGCATTTTAGTCATTCCTCCCAGCTTTATAACATCAACAAACTGGCTGAGTTTGGACTCTATTCCCTCATCAAGATCATTGATGAAGATGTTGAACAGGACTGGACGCAGCACTATTCCCCGAGGAACTCCACTAAGTACAGGCCTCCAAATGGACTCTGCTCCGCTGATCACAACCCTCTGAGCTCTGACAGTCAGCCAGTTCCTAATCCACCTCTTTGTCCACCTCACTTCTAGCGTTTTCTGTACTACACTTTAATGTTTATGATTTTTTTCCTCAGGGAATATTTATCTTATAAACCACCAAAGAAAATCATCGGCCTCAAAAATCACAGGAAAGGACATAGCTATAAAAAACTGAAGGAACAGTGGTGCATAAAAAAAAAAAAAAAGGAAACAAAGATTAAGTTAAATAAGTTCCACACTTAAGGGCCGAGAAGTGGAATCTCTACTGATGATGTATGTATGTATGAATACATGTAAATAGTAATTATATATCTTGTTACATTTAATATAATTAGGAATTATAGTGAGTTAAAGGTATACATTTAGAAAGAGATGCAACTAAAAAATAGCCCTGAAGTGTGTACTCTGACCAATGCATTAAATTTAGGATGAATGGAAGGTTTTCTCAAGCGATTCTGTAAATTAGATATCAAGTGCAGAACAAATCTGAACACTCTTCCCTTTGTATAAGAACAATATACAAAAAGAAAGTTACTGAAATGAATGTTAGCACAGAATGAACAAGACACAGCATAATAGTTCAATAAATGAGGAGCTGTATAGTAAAATGCTGTTTCCTGCTTACTTGACAAAAAATCAGGATGTTATTCACTGAGTTATGCAGATACTTGACTAAATACAAATACTGACATCTTTATTCATTATTTTATAATGTTAGTATTTTTTACTTCATTAATCAAATCAATACCGGTGGTATATCACTAACAGAGAAAGTAGGAGGAAAAGCGAAATGTTTGAGTGGTCAGTGTCCATTTCATATTCACTGGACATTCTCTGTAAGTAGGGAAGCATCCGACCATCTAAGTTTGGATATGCTTGCAGAGACACAATAAAATGCATGCAGCTTAGCAGATAATCAAGATTAATGACTACCAAGTGTATAAGTCTAGATTTTTTCGTATGTGTATTTTTATTTGTTTGCTTGTTTGCTTGGCACATTTTCTCCTTTTCTCCTCCTTTCTCTTTTAATTGATATACATTGTTTTTATTTAATCTGGTATAGTTACACATATTCATAGGAAAAAAGTAAAATTCAGTTTGCTTAGAAAATCTTCCATCTTCCATCGTCTTGGTTTAGGGAGAAAGATGATCCTTGAAAGAACATTTTTTTTACTCATTTATTTTTCAATCTTTCTAGTAATGCTATTTTATCTGTGATAGTAACGCCTCTTACTTCTGCTACGTAAGTATGTAACATTTTTTCCTAAGAAATGGCTAGATGGTTTTGAAATTTAGTACAGAAAGGTCAGAGCACACTTGATATTCTGGTATTTTGCCATTAGCTCTGTACAGAAGCAGTGCTTTGGAAAACTGCTTCTTCCCAAAAACTGGGTGTTGTGCCCATTGTACAGTTGTGAGTAGGTCTGATCTTCTTGACCCATCCTTCCCATAACTTCTCAAGAGAGTAGTGACCATTACGATAAAAGGCAGATGTATTAGTAGTGGTGGCTTTGAGGATTCAGGAACCTGATTTAGTTCCTGGTTTCCGATACAGACACAAGTGGCAGGTCTCATAGCACATGATTACTTCATGATCAACTATGCTTCTCTGGGATTGTCAACGGTTTACCAGGCTGGTTCAGCCCGGTTTCACGACAATTGGTGTGGGGGACCCATGGACCCATGCCTCAGGAAAGGGGAAGGGGGAAAGGGAAAAGGGAAAAGGGAGACAGGTCTAGAAACAAAACTGTGGCAACGATCTGAGGAGGAAAGCTAATTTACTAAATAAGATATCAGAAAGCAAAATAACACAATATAATACAATATAATTGGAGTTGAAGCTAATAAATCAAATAAAATGAGCAAGAGAGAGTGTCCGATAAACCGAAGGCCTTACGCTAACACTGAAGGCGAGACGGCAGTGAGCACCCACTGCTGAGTCGATCCCAAAGGAAAGAGAGTGTCCCATGACCACAGACAGTTTTTATCTTTCCCTCTGAGCGAAAACACGTAAAAATGCAAATCATCGCAAAGTCCTCTGGGGAATGTAGTTCTTCTCTTCTGAGACAGGTATACCCATAACTATCGATGATCCATGGAGCTGGAGCATTAACTCTTTAACTCTCAATACACTACATGATGTTATGATGTGGAATACCAATGCCAAAAATCATAAAACCATGACAGGGATGGGCAGATAAAGCACGTCTTGCTTGAAACAAAATGCTTAGAATTTACCTTTAGTATCAATGAGAATACTGGGGCAACCCAGAAATGATGCCACAGAGGAGAAGAGATATGTGTATATTTGCCTGTGCATGTGTCTGGACACACACATACAAATGTTACAAGGAATTTTCACTGCCTTAGCAACAAGGCTGTGAAAGGCACCAAATTCCTTTTCCATTTATAAGCCACTTTCAGGTCTGCTTTGTGTGCTGTATACTGCCATGCAACACTGGATACATAGTCCTTGTTTTCCTGAAAGGGTCAAATGTGTTTTACTTTCATTATGAAAAGTAATTTTTAAAAAGTGATGTTTATATAAACAGGGAAGGTTGTACTTGTGCAACCAATAATAAACTAATTTCTGTTGCTAAGGAATATAATATCTTGAGAGAGGAAAAATATAAGAATATTTAGGGCTTTCTTAATGAAAAAAATAATTGCCTGATAACATTTTTTTTTTGTGTGTAGTTGCAGGGAAAGAGTACAAAATACACAATTTCTGTATTTTTCAAATTGATTTCTCACCCACTTGTAATAAAAGTTGACCACAGCGATTAATACAAAAATAAGTCAAAAAATATGTAAGCTCTTTTAAAGGTAAAAAACCCAATAGTTTTCTGGTAACTTTTAATTACGTCCAAAATCCTTTCCTCTAAGTACAGGCTTTTAATTAACAGTCATGTTATACGAGAACCTAAGTATACATTTGTTAATTACAAGATGCACTGTGTGATGTGTCAGCCGTGTGCCATGAAGAAAAAACACAATATTCAGCCTAATAATTAAAGACAAAAGTACTATGTGTTATACTGGGTGGATAGAATAGCTATGGTGCACGCGCTAATAGGAAAAATAAAGCTCTTGCTGAAAACAGCTCTTGTTGAGTTCTAATGACCAATGTTGACTGGTAACACTGGCAAGAATAATGTATCTGAATAAAAAAAAAACCAACATACTATAGCCAAAATTTCAGCATGAAATAAATTTCCAGTACAGACAGTTTTGATGTTTTAAGAAATATTAAATATAAATGACTGCATCTCAACTTCACAGCCAGTGAACGTCCTCTGTGACCTATCTCAGTGCAATACATTTTCTTTAAAATGTCTGAGGAAATACTGCCTGTAGGGTTTCCCTATATGCCTACAAAATAAAAATATATACAAGCTTTAGAGGCTGAGAATGAATGCTTCTTTTGGATTATTTTTATTATTTTAACAACTAATTGAAATCATACACATAAGTATTTTGTGAAGGCAGTTGCCTCTACAGGAACAGCTAATTACAGATAGAGGTGGTTAAGAAAACAACAAAGGTATTTTTAGCCATGCCACAGAAATGCTCAGATGCTTGTAAGTATTTCATTCATGTGTTACTGAGACTCTATGGCAGTCAGTAAGTCTCAGGACATAGGCCCTCTGACCGCAACTTTTCACTGCATACATGATCTTCAGGGTTACTGAAGATACCTGGGCTAGGCAATACTGATGGGTATGTTCTCCCAGAAGTTTTTAGGTGTGCTGGATTTGCAATTCATTCTCCAAGCCTTCTGTTAGCTGAAAGAAAATACTCAGACTTTCCGAGACATTTTAACCATAATTATACTTTACTTTAAATAGCAAAGAAAATAGTTGTAGCCAAAATAATAAACATATCATTCTGCATGGTTTTGTCTCTCAGGAAATTGGTCAGCTTTTAGGAGGAGAGCCAAAGTCCTCTAGGAGTCATTTGTGCTTGGAACCTAAATCACAGAACCTGAGATGCTAAGTCCTGCATTGGTTGTCCTATTTGCATTTCTTTTCAAACTTCCACAGCTTAAAGAACACTTTTTAATAACTCCTACATATACCATTGTTTTATGTTTCTTCAGTCAGCCTACTCAGGTAATTAAGTTCCTTTCTCACATGCTGGCTACCAGCCCACAAAGCAGAATAAGACTGATTTATCTACAAAACTGCACAGTTAGAACTGTTCAAATATCATCAAGCTTAGATAGCTCACCCTTCAAACCTACACCTGGTTGTGTGCCATGCATTAGCCCATTGACTGTCTTTTCCTCAATCCCAGGAAGTATCTCTGAAAAGAAGTTAATCCCTTGAAGTCAGTTAAGCAACCAAGATCACACAGTTACGCTAAGTGGCACTTAATTTTTCATAAAGATACTGCAAAAAGAAAAATCCCCTGTGGTTTCCAACAGCTGACATTTGTTAGAATAATTTATACCTAGGCTTCTAAAGGTGTAGCCATGTTCAGTGAAGAGAGGTCTGCCCGCATGAGGTTTTAAACATATTTTGTCTACTTCAAGGATCTTTAAACATATCTCAAAGGCTATAGGTTTGCCTGTGAGCACATCATTTTTGCAGGATTTGGGAATCCAGCGATAAGAAATAAATTATCATAGTATATTCAGCAGTGAGAATAACAGTTTCAGGCTTATTCTTTTCATCACGCTTGCAATAGCTTTGTTGTAAAGAACTAATTTACATTTCCTGCTCTTTCTGGGGTTGTGTGTTATGTGAAGTTCTATTAGGCTTTAATGTTCTTTCTGTATCTCTCCTCTTCCCCCATATCTGCTTTTTTCTGTTTCCCCCGTACTCACTTTCTCTCTCGCCAGTACTGATCAGACAGACGGCTTGTTGGGACATGAGAGTTAGTAAATGTGAAGGTCTTCTCTCAAAGTGGCATAAAGACTCCAAGAAGAGTAGCCTGGTGGCTGTGGTCTTATAAGGAGCTGGATGATCATATGAGGCCTCTGTTCTCTGTTCTCATCAGCCTCTCTGCAGAAAAAATATGAGAGCATAAAGAGTAAGCTGCACAACGTAATCTGGACCATTTAAAACAACAGACACTCAGTACATAAAATATATGTTCCCATGATAGAAAATCATCCTTTAATGTGGAATTTTGCTTCAGAGCTGATTTAAAACACTGAGTGGGACCTAATAGGTAAATAGGTAGCACCCTTCTTGTAGCACCTTGATACTACAAAGGGCCTGTTAAAACACATCAATACACTAGAATTACCTTGTTGGAAATTTTGGGAAGCAGTAGTGTTGGAATTTATTTAGGGTATAATGAAAATTAAAATGTATAATCCAGCGTTGTAATCTTTGGAAAAAATCCCGTCTTCATTAAAATTGATGTAGCATTTCTGTTGGCATTTATGATGCCAACTTCACTTTTTCTTATCTTTCTCTTTTCAGCAAAAGACATGGTGTTCAGATGTGTTTATGGTTTTGATACATAATATTCTGACCACATTAAAAAGTTTCATTTAAAATTTTCAAAACACTCTGTCTGTAAGGACATCAAAAGCACACATGGAAAAAGATGAGATCTGTTTATCTGGATTTTTTTCTTCTCCATTGACTTTGGGAAGATTTCAGAAAGGAGAAGGAATAAATAAAAGAGCTCTTGACTTAAGCTACATCTGACTTTTATTTTGTTTTATCTGGGAGTAATATGCTAAATCTTTGCAGAGTAAAAACCAATCTTGTTTCATCTTAGGACAAAATTAAAGAAGATATTGTTGAATATTTCTGGTTATTTTTATGAAGGAAATTAAGAATGATGAATGATAATAGAAATGCTTTATTATTTTCAAGATTTGGGGCCAACTGTGTATTTTGATAGAAACTTTTGTTCTATTTAATGAAAGAATTATAGCAGAGAAGAATGATTGAATTGCAAGCATCTACTACCTTGGGCTAGTAAGCCAAAGGGGAAAACTGGTGACAAAGTTAAGCTTTAATTTTCCAGATTTATTTATTTCTGAAAATCCAATATTTTGCCATTTCCTTCTTATCCAGTTTCTTTTTCTAATACTGGTCAGGCTGTTATATCTCACCTTCACTAATCCAAGGCCACCCACTGGTAATTCTGAAGCCAAAATAAATCCAAATGGGAAGTTACTGATATAATAAAACAAAGACAAGAATAATGAATACACTACCAGTAATTCATTTATTTCTAAAAAGGAAAATAGAGACAGAGAATAATCAGGAGAGTTGCTGATATCTCCCAGCCATAGAAGAAATGCTCTTCCCAGGTTTATAGTAGGAACAAATATAAACAATTATATATGAAGTTGAAAGAGGAGGAGGAGTAAACTTGTCTTTTAATCCCTTCAGGTAAGGTAACATCAAGAGTAAGAACTCTTCAAACTTGTGAATGAAAAAAGAAGCATTATAAACAAAATTAAAATCTCTTGGAGAATATCCTCCATGAATTATCATACAGCAGTTTTCATCATCTCTCATTAAAAGATAATGGAAATGAAAGAATGATTCCAAATAGAATATAGACAAGTGAGAGGGAAGTGTAGTTCTGAAGAGAAAATAAGTATAATTAAAGGTAAGAAACAAAAAATTAACTTTGTTTTCTGACATATTAAGCAACACTGGCTCATTGCCAAGTATCATAGAATCGTAGAAGTATAAAGATTGGGAAAGACCTCTAGGAATATCAAGTCCAACTGTCAACCCATCACCGCCATGTCCACTAAACCATGTCTCTAAGTACCACATCTATATGTTTTTTGAGCACTTCCAGGGACAGTGACTCCACCACTGCCTTGGGCAGCCTGTTCCAATGCTTAACCACTCTTTCCAAGAAGAAATTAACCTCTCTAATCCTGCTGACTATACTGTTTCTGATGCAAGCCAGAATGCCACTGGACTTCTTCGCCATCTGGGCACATTGCTGGCTCATATTCAGCTAGCTAACACCCCCCTGATGCCCCTGTGTGGGAAGTTCCATACTGTAGGGGAACTGCTGAATCACAGCCTGAACCACTGATTGATCACCTGAGGTGAGCATTGAGTCAGCCATGGGAGCACAGGTGAAGGCAATGATACCTGTGTGATTGGAGGGGGGTGGAGACTGGCTCCACCTCTCCCCAAGCCCCATTTAAGGGCTGACCACCACCAGGAAAGGATCTCTTCTTGGAGATCCCTCCTGTGTGGAGTCCTGCGAGCCTTCTCCATCTAAGGTGAGCCTTTTTCCTTTGTATCATCTTGTATACTACCTGTATAGATCCATTCAAATATACCATCTTCTATCATTCTTAAGATCTCCGGCTCTACACATACCTTCATGCAAGAGACTGTGTCCTGTAGAAGTGTGCTTATCATGAGATATGCTTATATTGGGCTTGATCTGTGTCTTGATTTCCAGAGAAGTTTGACTGGTCCATAGATCTGCTGACATGAACCAAAAGAATGTGACAGCTAGCATAACTTGTAAAGAATATCTTTCTTTCGAAGAATGTAGCGGCAGAAGTAATATTCTGTGTACTCTACTTGGATACTGTGCAAAACTTCTCTTGAGCTGACAGAAGTTTGGATACTTGTTGTGGTTTTGTGTTTTTGATGCTGGTATTCCACATCAGAACATCATGCTCGGAGTTAAGGAGTTAATGCTGTGTTGGGGATTGGCAGAGGGTCGGAGCACATGTGCTTCCCCCGCAGTTTTTCCCTAATGTAAGTTCACAGATTTGGTTTGGAAACTTTGTCTCTCTCAATTGTTCGATTTTATTAGATTTAGGAAAGTTACCGTGCTGTCTCAAATCGTACCGTTGTTTATTGCAGACCCGTCTATTATCTCCGTGCCCCCCCCACCCTCGGAGAGCACGGCTCTGCCCGGGCGGCCGCATGGCCACCGACGGTGCAGTTTTTTTCCTTCCCTCTTTCCCTTCTTTGTTTCCTTTGTGTCCCTGTCACGTATAACACCTTGACAATACTTAAATTACATAATCACCTTCACATAATGTAATCACCTGCCAGCTTCCCTGTCAAAACTTGGCACTTAATTTGGAAGGATGAGGAAAATGTTTTTCAACAAAATACAGTCTCACCCTGAAGCCCATGCAGTACAAAACACCGTTGCCAAAACAAGGATTGCCAGCTACTGCAGGCAGGTCCTTGTAGGAACTTTGTGATGCTGATCTTTAAAGCATTTACCTTCACCTCTCACTTTTGTTGCATTTTAGATAATTTTTGGTTTAGCTTTGGGAGCAAGAACAGGGACTTACATGAATAAAGACCTCAGCAGACTGAAAAAAATAACTGGATCTACTTGCATTCGTTCTGTGATTTACGATAAAAACTTGCATGTATCATGTACGCTGTCAAGTCACATGTACTTGCCCTTGAAAGGAAGGTTTATCACAAACATCTCAGAACATGGTTCTGTATGTGGAAGCAAGATGAATGGGAACAATCAGAGAACAGCTTAAGTCTGTAGCAATTAAGAAGTAATCCCAGGCTCCTCGAAGTTGGCTGTAGAGTCCGAACACCACATGAGATAGACTGGGTTCAGCATACAGCACACAAATGTTAAGAACCAGCATTCTTATTAGTAGAGGGCCAGTTCATCAGATGATACAAATCAGTACAGCTCGACTAACTTCCATGAATCTCTGCTGATTTATGAGTAAGGACTTCAGTTTTAAATCCTGTCATAGTCTGAAGAATAGAATGAGATTTAGAAAGGTCCAACAGATAGGTTGTTGGACATTTAAGGGTAAATGAAACAAATTCAAAGTCATCTTGTAATAGCAGAACTAGAAAAAGAGAATTCTTATGTTCAGACACAATCAGAGGACAACTGTTTTAGAGAAAATGCTGAAACTGATTCGATTTCAAATTAATTCAGGTCAGTCAATTCAAAGCCAGGCTAGCAGAAAGGTACAAAGTACAAGGTGAAAGTTATGACAGATTCATTTAAATCCATGTGTTAGGTGAATAATGTTTCAGATACTTCAAGTAAATTTGTTTAATGAAACTACCTAATGATATTCTACTGTTTCTTATGAGTCAATTTTGCTTCATAGCTAACAGGAGATGAGCAGAGAACTGAGACTGCCTCTCATCTTGGCTATGTTACAAATCAGTCACAAGTGCAACATCCAACTCAAAATGACACAGCTGGTTTACAGTTATGCAAGCAAGCACTTCAGCTAATTGCATAATGACATCTAAATTACTGAGGTACAGTGATGTTCACCTGCTATGTTCAAGGAAACGTAGTAAAAACTATGTCACACTGTGTAATTTTAGTGTGTAACTGGATAACTAGCTGAAAGAGTCGTAGTAAGTCCTTAATTAGTATTAAACTGGGCTGAGTTATCTATTCTGGCCATTATGAATTAAATGCTCACAAATATTTATCAGTTATTACTTTTCTCCTGTACACTTCAAAGCTGGTAGCCTACAGAGATTCTTTAAATGTAATTATTATTACTTGGCATAAGTCAGACATTTTTTTTTTTTAACCAAAAGCAGAGCTTCACCTTGCCTTCTGCTTATGTGCACATTTCTGTTTATGCATTCAAACCATAATTTCTCAACTAACAGCATTCCTTCCTCTGTACAATTTGTCTCCACCCATGACAACAGCAACAGTTCCTGCAAAATATAGATTTGAGAAAATTAACATAAAGCCCCCAAACTCTGTGGGGGCATTCTTTTGACCTATATCCCATTTCTTAAGTATAATAATACTATGTTTTGGTTTACCTTCTTTTTTTCTTATAATTAACTGTAACAAAATATAATAGTTTCTCACTGAGAAACTTGGTGGTTCAAGGCCCATGAATCTGGAGGCAAATTTGGTTGTTGCTATAGATTATGCTCAGTGTAAAAAGAAGAAAGAAAATTATTATTATTATTACTACAGAAAACCATGTATTGTGGAAATTCTGGGAAGGGAAAATGATAAAATATCAGTAAATATTATAAAAGTAAAATCTTTTGACAACTCTGAAGATTTCTGTAGCTGAAAACTTGAAAGTTGTCTTTATTTATGTTAAACTTTTTCCTCTGCTCTCTGAATAATGCTATTTTTTCAACATTCTTTTGCCTATCACTGTTCTAGGAATAGTCTTGTTTCCTGACTGGAAGGAAAAAATTGTTAACGGCACAGAACAAAACAACTCTTCCATTTCAGCAGTTCTAATTAGAAGTGATCAGGTAATGAATTAGATGCAGAAGAAAACAAACTGTGTAGAATTCAAATGAGCTGTTTTCTCATCTGGATTCAAAATGATCATCAACTGAATGAAAATGTGGTAGGCTAAGCCAGGTGCATAGGCATGGAGCCCTTAGTATGTAAAAATAATATATATGAGGGGTATTTGCTTGGTGTTTTAAGTCATCTGTGTCCCCCCCGGAGCCAGAAGGCCTTCAGTCACCAGCACAGGTGGGCAGTGCTGGCTCAGTAGCTATGGATCTGTGGACTGAGTAGGGAGAAGTGAGGGGCATACTGTTTAAGAATACAATATCTGTTGCTGCAGCTAAGGCTCCTGTAAGTCCCTGGCAGATGGTGAAGTTTTCCTTGCCAGTGTATAGCATAAGGCAGCCACAACCAGCCTGCTGACTGCATGTGGCCTGTCCTGGCCCACCCTGTGGCCACCCCCTGCCCCATATCATCATGGCAGTGGCTCTTCCCACTGAGCAACCTGGCCTGTCCTTTGGTGTGCACACGTTGCTCAGCACTATTAATGCTGGCTGGGCTGAAACCAGGGTGTGTGGTGGGTGGGATGGGGTGGTAATTCAAGTTACGGCAAATAATTGTATGTGTTTTTATACACAGTCCTGTGAGCACTGACAATTCCTCCTCACTCAGTGCAGCCCAGATACGCCAAAAGGCTGAAAAGCATTGCTTAAGAGCACCAAGCAACATATACAGTATTTGTCCTACCACGCAAGTAAACTGCTTTATATTCCCTCAGGGTTCAACAGCTTTTGACTGATGCCAAGGAGCACTGTTTACATCTAACAAGGTGTTTGATTCCCAAGGGGAAAGAACAGATTAAGACAATGTAACAGATCATTTTGCTATCACTCTCATGTATAGGCTGGTTGTTCTTCAGTGAAAACAAGGTGCTTTTGTCAGTGGGAACACTAAAAAAAATGTTTCTTAGTGCAAGGGATCAGCATCTGACTCTGTTTAACTAAAGTAACACCCAAAGGAATGACTGTCTTGAAATGAACAGAACAGAAGCTAGATTCTGGTCAGACCTATGCAGTAATACTGGCTTCAGCAGAGCTGCTTGGGAATAAGTCAGTGGAAATTATCTTTGGGAGTCTTTGGTGCAAACTGTTCAGATACGTAAGCAGAATTTAAGTTAAGTTCAGCTCTGGCTTAAATAGTATACAATTCCACTATATAAGGTGGAAAAGAATTTATCTACTTGTGGGAAAAATGATGTGCATGAACACCAGTCTACTACTTATGACTGAGCTTTAAACACAACTGTGTTTTACTGGTGTTTTGATTCATATACACTGGTGATAATGTGCAACAGGTATTTAATTCAAATTCGAACTATAATTAATGAGAAGACTGCTATAGTTTGAAATGTGAATAAAAAAACTCTTATTTCAGTGACAGTACCAACTATTTGGAGACAAAAATATTGTGTGATACTGTGCATGAAGGACATGCCCAGCAGGAGAAGTTTTGAAGCAATCTGAGTAGGAGAGTGAAATTATATAATTAGGCTGGAAAATAAAGACAGTCTGAGTCAAAGATGCAATTATGCTCAGTGATTGTATTTTTTAACATATATCAGAAGCAAATAAAAATATTGCCTAAGGGACAGATCTTACTGCTATTCTTTATACAAAGCCTCGACAGACTTCTGTAGGCATCTCCATTGTAAAAGAATGATACGATAGGGAATTTCATGTTGATAGGCAACAAAAGAGTTAATTCCAGAGACCTCTTACAGTGCAGATAATGCTGATTCAGCCACATTGCTTCTGGATTATCAATAAATAACTAAATGGTGTTGAAATCACACATGATGTTTTACTCTTGTCTCCACCATAGAGCAGTGGGGACCACCCAACTCAGCTTTTCAGTTGTGCTGAATGCATGAATATTTGAAAGAAGTCATGAAACAATTTAACATGAAATTAAGTTCAGAACATATGCTTTTATTATAATGACACTTCAAAACTGTGTAAAAGAACGAGTGGTAGATAGTATGACTGAGTGGGAAGCTGCTCTCAGCAATACACTTTATTAAGAAGAGATGAGTTTGAAATGTTAGCCTATCAGATCCAGAAAATAACAAAAATGTTTAGGGGCGTATATTGAGACAGGCTGAAGTGAATAGAAACTGAGGAAGATAATAGGGACTGAGGAGATCCCAATAGCAAAAGGTGAAATAAAAACCACAAGCTCTTTATAAAACAAGCAAATAATAACAAAATTTCACTTTATTAAAAAAATGATAAATATTACATAGTTAATAAGTGAATAGTAGCTACATAAGCATAAACCAGCCTTCCCGCTCATCATAAATTTCAAGCATGTATTTAAATTATCTCCTGATACTAAAAGTCAATATTCTTCTGTGTTAGAAATTGAAAGAAGAATTAAAACAAAACAAAAAGACAATACGAAGGTGCAGAGGAAAATCTCTATGAGAAAAAGTAACTAAAATAAATGATGAGAAACAGTAACTAAAATAAATACAACTATTAATTCAAAAGTGGCAAAAACATTAGGCATTTTAGGGATTCTTTGGACTGCAAGTACAAAAGCAACAATAGGATTGCAAAAAAAAAGAAAAGGAACAATTCAGACTGTAAGATGATTAGAAATGATCCTTGAAAATATTACTGCAAGGATGGGGATACATTTTCCTTAAGGTGACTCAGAAGTATGGCAGGAAGCTGATCTTATCACTTAGAGAGGCTACAGGCAGTTAGAATTTTTGTGGACCTATACTGAGCACCATACATCGTTTTGTACTGAAGGAGTGAACGGGATTCTTAGATGAAAAAGGTCTTTTTTTATGTCAGTAATACTGCGATAGTGTAAATGTATCTGCAATAGTGTAAATGTATCTGCAACAGTCTGGGACTGTAATTTAGCCTACCAGCTTGTCTCCCATGCTCCAACTTATCAGTTTTGTCTAAGAAATGTACTACTTTTCCTGACAAATTTTGTGTACTCTAATCAGTCATACAGTGATTTCCTCATATTTGCCAACACTGACTGTATTTAATCATACAAGAAAGACTAATTCCCTATAACTCTAGGGTAGTTTTATGCATCTCAAGTTTTGAGGTGAATTATGTGCTTACTGTAACATTTTTTCAAATCCTCTTTCTGAGTCGGTTTGTACTTGATTGGACACACATACTGCTCTTTATGTATGCCTTCCTCCTCAAGGAATCTGTGAGGAGGCTTTGTGGTTCACATCTGTTTTTACATATTCTGCTCTTTCTGTTTCTTTCATACCAAAGGAACATTTGACTAAAAAAAAAAAAAACCAACAACAAAAAAATGAAATAAAAGAAATTCCTTTACATCTTTTTCTTCCCCTCTCTCTTCACAGAATCACCCTCTCACCTACCCCTTATTATTAAGATTCAGCATTGTTAATAACCAGATGATCCAACTGAGCTGGTGGGGCTATCACTCATATATCCATATATCTCATGGATTCACCCCTTGTCTTGCTGAGATTTTGTAAATAGACCAAATGTTCTTTTCTGCAGGAAACGATAAGGCTGTAAAATGAAGATATGTACATTTACCTATGTCACGTTTCATGGTATTTGCCTGCCCTATGAATCCTCCCTACCAATGACCTTTACTTCAGGCATCAAGGCCATGTGACATAGTGTTGTCATGTCACAGCATTACAGATGATAGAATCACTAAGGTTGGAAAAAAAATCATTTAGTCCAACCAACCTTTCAAGCTGTTGTAGAAAGCAAAATCGTAGTTCATTTACTAAGAACCTCCTCTCCTCCAAATTAAACAATCCTTGTTCCCTCAGCCACTCCCCATTAGGCACATGTTCCAGACCCTTCATCAGGTTTATTACCCTTCTTTGGACACACTCCAGGACCTCGATATCTTTCCTGTAGTAAGTGGGCCAAAGCTGAACACAGTACTTGAGTGTGGCTTCACCAGTGCCAAGTACAGAGGAAAAATATTTTCACCAGTCTTGATTGGCTACGCTATTTCTGATTCAAGTCAGAATGTAAATGGCCTTCTTGGCCATATGGGCAACTGCTGGCTCATGTAGAGCCCACTGTTGACTAATAGCTCCAGACTGTTTTCCTGCACACAGCTTTCCAAACACACTGCCCCAACCCAGTAGCACTGGATGGGGGTCGTTGTCACCAAAATAGAGCACCCGGCACTTGGTCTTATTGAAGCTCAACCTGGATCTCTACTGTCAGAAATCATTACTAGCTGAAATAATAACTTCATTTTGACTTGCATTAAAGTGGTTTCTGTTTGATTTCAGTCTCAAACATTTCTAGCTTTTTATTTTCTAATAAGAAAATCCCAAACATATTTTTATTTGTGGATTTAGTCATTAATATTGTATGTGAGTGGTGTGCCTTTTCATATCTAACTATACCAAAGAAAAGTGGCAAGCTTTCACCCGGAATTTTTGCTTTTACACATTATATGAGTGGCTCCTCAGATCAGCGTGCTCATAACTACAGATCTCATTCTTCAGTGTATTATACAGAAATATTGAATATTCTGTTCATGGGGACACATAATTCTCTATTAAGCAGAACATGTCTAAGAGCCAAGCACTGCCATGCCTGGTTGTTCAGATTGCTTGCGTAGATTTAGCTGGTAATAAGTCAATATCATGAAAGGTAATCAAAGCAAAGTTGGTAAAGAGAAAGGAAAAGGCCTTTTTTGTTACCATTTCTTCTGTATTACAGTGTTCTTCCCATAACCATAGTCCCTTTCATTTTTATGCTAAACATTTGTCAGAGTGTCTTTCCATCCTCTAGCTTCTTCAGAGAACATTTAGTTATGTATTTGTATCGGTTTATACATGGAGCAGCTAGGAATGTTTCCCAATGACAAAAAGTTCTTGAACTTTTAAAATAATAAAATAATAAATCTTGGCTGAAGAGCAGTTCTAATATGAGTCATTTTATTCTTGGATAATGGAGATAGAAGGGTTTAGAAGAGAATAAAACAGATCTTTTTTTCCCATATTGACATGAAAAATTAAATGAATAAGTGAATATAAACTGTGTGTTTTGCCTGCCTTTAAGTGCCGTAATTTAGTCAAAGCAAAATTGTTGTCCATATAATTTCAGTAGTGCAATGTGAAAGAAAGTAAATGAAGGACAGAAGTGCAAGTTGTAAGAAACTGTGTGCATCTTTCTCCTCTTACTAATACTTTTACATTATTAAGATCATGCTAACTTAAAAAGCTTTCCTGAGAAATCCAAACTCCAAGTGTTTACAAATATTGGAATCTTTTCTAATGAAAAGCATTCACAAACAAATGTTTATTGGGAAAAAAAACCACACATATAAAAACCAATAGCTGAAGGTGCAGGATAGGAACTAGAAGGTGTTGATTTCTCCTGTAATTCATATGAAAACAATGAGGAAAACAAAATCTTAGAGACAATTAAGATTTATTAAAGAGTAGACAAAAAAGACCTTCCAGAACCATTAGGAGTGAATGCTACATGGGATAGAGAAGAGTAATGACACAGACAGACTGCAGCATACACATTTTAAGTGCCAGTGTTATTGCCTGATAGAAGGCTGATTCTGAATAGATTCAAGATTTTTGAGACATGAGATAGAACGGCCTAAGTTTCACAGCAGTAACACATTGCACCTGTTTTCACAGATTACCATGCTATTGTGCATCCCTTAATTTACTCTTTATGCAGTCATAACTCATGGAGAATTTGAGTTAAACAGAAATTCTAGTGAAGTTTTAGTTTAGATTTATACTAAGTGCTTGTTTTGTTATAGAAACTTCTTTGTATAACTGAATCTTCCTTTTTTCTTGTTGAAGACATAACTAAAATTTCTGTTCCTCAATGAAATAATTTTCACGCATATATTCATTAGATACTTTGTTAAGGGATTTAAAAGAATAAATATGAAACAGATGAATCTCATGTAGATACAGAATTAACTCTATTTCCTACACCGAGAAAAGATGTTCCTCTTTGCTTAAGGAAAGTACTGCAATCACAGGTTCTGATTTACACTCAAAATAATATTGTACCATTCAGAAGGCCGAAATACTATTTCCTCAAAGCCTGAGAAACCTTTTCCATTGGGAAAGTAAAGCTATTCTTACTGGGCTGCAAGATAGTCAGGAGAAAAGGGATTTTGCCAGGGGAGGGCTCAACATCTTGGCAACCTCCTTTTGCTGATTGGCTTTTTGTTGGCGATGTAATGACTAGCTGTTTCAAATAGCAGTCAGGAGTCAGCAATACACAGAGCAGTTCATAAAAAGTATCTTGTAGTTGTGGCATGTACTTTGTCCTTTTATTTTAAGTTAATTGTTCCTTGAATGATAATTCAGGGCATGGTCATCTGGTATCAGTAAATCCTTAACGTCTAGTATCAGTATACTCAGCCATGAACTAAAATCTCTTCTATATGTTGGTGTACAATGTTTTCAAAAGAGACAATCTATAAAAAATAGCCGACAGTTTCAATTCAAAACTGCCAAATGAATATTCATGCTGGAAATGAGAGTGCCTTAATTCTGATGAGACATACCTATTAAAAATAAATTCAAAATAAAAATCTGTTTTTGAATCAGAATAGGGGGAGCTTCATAGAATGTTTGAAAGCATCATATTTAGTTTTCCTTTATTTTAAAAATACAAACAAACATTTTAATACTAAACAAAACTGGAACTCAGCTTCTTGCTCTCAGTCTACTCTACTGGAGTATTCCTGAAGATACTTTGGATCAACCACTCAAAAAACAAATTAAAATAAAGAATGCCAATTAAATATTATAAACTACTAATTAATAGATATATCTAGAAGAACAAGTCTATCAACTTCCACCAAATCTGTTGATTTGTGAATTTCAGACTTCCAAGCAGCCCTGGCAGATAGCCAATTGCCTCACCAGGCTGAAAACATTAAGAGGTCAAAAGATTGGTTGAAGTGAAGGACTTGGCGAAGTGGAAGCTACACTCAAGTTTTAATGAACATACAAGTGAAAAGCAGTAGAGAATCAGGCTTTCCATCTTAACATGTATAAATATTATCTTATCCGGTGCTCCCAGGTATTTGGGAGAGTCCTTAGCACTGGTTAAACAATTAAACTGTACTTCGCTCTTTAGCAAACAAGCATTTAACGGCTTTCACTGAAATCAATAGCTGTTTTACTAAGGCTCTCAGTGTGAAACCCAAGAAGAGGAACAGGCTTTAAATAGCCTATAGTACTTCTTCCATAATGTCATGACATAACGGCTATCATGAGCTTCCCTTTAAACTGGCATTGCTGTTTCAGAGCTTCGTGATATCCCAAGCAACCTGAAGTATGATGCAAAAAGGAGTATGCATTCCTGAAAACCATTTACGGCAGTTCCTTCATTTCTGAAGAGTCAGGAATGAAGACATCACTGTAACCAGCTGTGCTGTAAGAAATTTAAGCTACATATTGCTACCTGTGGTGTTTGTTCTCAAAACACTTTAAACACCGAGATTACAGATTGTAAGGGTAAAAAAAAAAACAAACAAAAAAACAGGCTAAATTTGCTCTAGCAATGCATTATTTCTTGCTCAGTATTTTATAAAGGACCACTATTATTTTTGGCCATGCATTCATTTATTTCTTTACCCTAATATATTCGTAAGAAATTAAAAGCCTGTATATGTTTTTTTTTTTGTTTGTTTGTTTGTTTTTCTAAATACTAATACAGTGTGTCCTGAAGATTTTACACAGAATGTAAAGAGAATAATAGGAATTATGTTTCCACTACACTAGTAATGATTTATATACTCACTGTCTGTTTTTCTCTCCCAGAACAAAATTAATTGTCCTGCTTGAAACAGATTTTGAAAAATACAAGCTAAAAGCAGCAGAGTAAAAGCCATTTACAAAACTTGAAATGGCTGATGATGTAGCTCACAGGCCTCATTTAATTGCATCTGTATCTTCTATTTGTAATGTCAGCTGAAACACAGAAATATTAACTCTGAGGTCAAACATCATTCAGTTTCAGAGGAACCAGAAGCCCTCTGGTATATTATTCAGCATCTAACACTGTATCTACTTTCTAGACAGTGCTGAACGAACTATGAGAGCACTACGAAATAAGAGAGGAATCCTTACCTCCCCTTTCCATAAATCAAGTTTTTACAGTTTGGGAAGAAATCTAAGAAAATGAAGTAGGGAAGAAATGGTGGCAAACTTCTCTACAGATGGCATAGTATTTCATGGGAATGGTTGAAAATAAAATAATACCTATGCAAACAGAGAATGGTGTTCAGACTGATTTTTTTTCCTGTTAGACTACCCAGTACCTGATGACTGTGTGTTACCTCTATGAGAACAGAAAAAAATTATTTTACAAGCATTGTTCTTCACACGTTGTGTATGAGCAGCAGGATCATTGCCCAATGGATTTTCTGATCCTACTTTCTGATTATTGTTTGACAGAAACATCTGGTTAGGAGCTTTAGCATTTCCTTCAGTGTAGAAGGTTCCAGACTGAACAACATAGGGGTTCAATCTGTCCTCATCTCTGAAAAAATGTCTGCAAATATCTGAAAAGGAGGACTAGGAATCAACTACTTGAGATTTGCTCTGGGATCCTGTTGCTAAACACAACTGAGAAATTAGAAAAATGCCATAAGTATTTTGTGCACTAAGTAGTGAATGTATGTTTTGCCAAGGTTCAGTCTTGCATTCTTTCTACAAATTGCACTCTTTACCTGAGTAGTAGGTTGAAGTGTCCAAGAATATGAGACTACTGTAAATCATTAAGACATTATGGGAAAACATTACTAAAGCAATTATGACTACAAGCTTTAAGTGGTTATACTTGGATTAATGTTGCCACGGATTGCAATATTATTTTTATTACTAGCAGAACTTCTTAGCTTTTAAGGAAAAGGATTTTTTTCAGTAAACAAACAATATCATATTTGCTAAATTACATTTATTTAGATTACTTAAAGAAAAACAAATCACTGACCAAATTCTAATAAACTGGTGTTAGTAGCGTATTATATATGAATATTATTTTTTGTTCCACACTGTGTTAAAATATTCTGAAGAGATGTTATTTATATTTACCTCTGACTTATTCCTTTTTCTGGTTAAATGTCTTCGAGGTATTATCTTCAATGTTTCATATGTATAGTATCTAGTGAGTAAAGTCTGCAGTGTTTTGATAATCACTGTCATACAGTCTGTTTACTTTACCAGTTTCAGTTTCTTAAGAAGCTAATCGGATATGGTGTGATAATATTTTATTTCTGAAATGGTAGTGCTAATTAAGAAGCTTCTTGATTATTTTTTTTAATTTGAATTTTCCTAAAGCACTGAGTAGTTCTCATTCTTGACAAGGGAGCTTTATAAAAGAATTTTTTACTTCTGGAAAGAAATTTGAATCCTGTTATACCTGTTGAGCAATGAGAAGATAATTTAGTTCTTTAAAACATGATTTGACAAAGCACTTCTTAATACAAGAAATATGCCTTCAGAAATGGCACATAGCAAAGCTAGAAGAACTTTGCTCTTGATATGACTTTATCTGTAGTATAAGATATAGATTGAAACAAATACCAAAATATTATGTAGTGTGAGGACATGTGGACTGTTTCTTTAAAACTTTAGCAAGAAGCTGACACTGAAAAGACATTCAAGTAGAAGAGAGAAATAAGTTCTTTACTAGTAAGTGAAAAGATAATGAAGAAGAACTAAAGAAAAATGCTTTATTTCCAGTTTACATTCTGTTTCTGTTATATGACTTGTACTTACTTCACATAAGAAGTATAGAATGAGCAATAGGGAGCCATAACCTATACAAGAAAATAAAGATTCTTTTTTCTTGTAATGACCTCAGGACCATCATCTAATGCATTCAAAATGTTTTTACTTGGCAATTCAGGCAACAATAAAAGCAGAAGAAACATTATAGTTTCTTAGTGTGACCATTTGGTGAATTTGTCTGAAACTTTCACACCGTGATTTGTTCAATCACATTGTTCTTTCTTTGCATGTTAGAGTGTGAACTCAGCCAAATTTGGTACCAGTAGTTTTTTTTTCTTTTTTACACAACATATTTCCATTTGTATCTTAGAGCAGGGACAAATGACATTCATTAATGTGTCTCATTCACATGGGAATGCATTGAGAAATTAATGTGGACTGCAGTTTAAAAGGAAAGGATTGGAGTAACATATATTTTTAGCATAAATAAACAACAGTGTAGCTTGTAACAGATTCTCCCTTTCTCAGTGGGAGAATTAAGATCTGAGATGGGACCACAGATCCCTGCAGAACATGGAATCACTCAGAGTGATCAAGGATCTTGCTAGGATCTTCAATTGAAGAATTTCAAATGACTCTGGGTAGAGCTTTTCAAAACAGTGACACGGGGAGGCTGTGATTCCTACAAAACATTCACTTAAAGCTCACAGAAAAGTTTCTGGCATACAGAAACTGGATTGAGAGTGGCACAGATACAGATCAAGTACAAGAGTATAAAAGCATCTTTTATATGTTTTTACAGAACTGACTTAGAGAATCACAGAACTGTAGGGGTTAGAAGGGACCTCTAGAGATCATCAAGTCCAATCCCCCTACCAAAGCAGCTCCCTAGACCAGATTGCACAGGTAGGCATCCAGGCAGTTCTTGAATGTCTCCAGAGAAGGAGACTCCACAACCTCTCTGGGCAGGCTGTTCCAGTGCTCTGCCACCTTTACTGTGAAGAAGAGCCCATGCATATTTGTGCAGTACTTCCTATGCATCAACTTGTGGCCACTTCCCCTAGTCCTGTCACCATGCACTGCTGAGAAAAGTGCAGCCTTGTCCCTTTGCCTCCTGAACCTTAGATATTTATAGATGTGGATCAGATTCCCTCTGAGTATTCTTTTCTCAAGGCTGAACAGCCCCGGGTCTCTCAGCCTTTCCTCATAAGAGAGGTGTTGCACCCCCTTTATCATCTTTGTGGCCATCCACTGACTTTTTCGAGTAGATCCCTGTCTTTTTTGTACTGGAGAGCCCACAGTATTCCAGGTGAGGCCTCATTATGGCCTCGACTTGGTGGCCATGCTTTTTAATGCACCTCAGGATGCCATTGTCCTTCTTGGCCACCAGGGCACACTGCTGGCACATGGCCAGCCTGTCGTCCTTCAGGAAACATCTTGGCTGTGTTGTAGACTGACTACTGCTTCAGCTGCAGTCCCCTGGATCATTTAATACACAAGTCTTTTAACATTTAGCATGCAAAACTAGCTCAAATCCCTGCCTTTCAGCATTTAGGCATTTAGCACTTAGGCCAAGTGCCGGGTCCTGCACTTTGGCCACAAAAACCCCATGCAATGCTATAGGCTTGGGGCAGAGTGGCTTGAAGACTGCATAGAGGAAAAGGACCTGGGGGTGTTGGTTGATGCTCGGCTTAACATGAGCCGGCAGTGTGCCCAGGTGGCCAAGAAGGCCAACGGCATCCTGGCCTGTATTAGAAATAGTGTAGCCAGCAGGAGCAGGGAGGTGATCATCCCCCTGTACTCAGCTCTGGTGCGGCCGCACCTCGAGTACTGTGTTCAGTTTTGGGCCCCTCACTACAAGAAAGACATTGAGGCCCTGGAGCGTGTTCAGAGAAGGGCAACAAAACTGGTGAGGGGTCTGGAGCACAAGTCTTATGAGGAGCGGCTGAGGGAGCTGGGATTGTTTAGTCTGGAGAAAAGGAGGCTCAGAGGGGACCTTATTGCACTCTACCACTTCCTGAAGGGGGATTGTGGTGCGGAGGGGGTCAGCCTCTTCTCCCAGATTACTAGTGACAGGACGAGAGGGAATGGCCACAAGTTGCGCCAAGGAAGATTTAGATTAGATTTGAGGAGAAACTTTTTCTCTGAAAGAGTGGTCAGGCACTGGAATGGCCTGCCTAGGGAGGTGGTTGAGGCACCATCCCTAGCGCTGTTCAAGAAGCGTTTAGATGAGGTGCTAAGGGATTTGATTTAGTAGTTTAGTGGGTAGGGATGGTGATAGGAGGATGGTTGGACTAGATGATCTTGTAGGTCCTTTCCAACTTAATGCATCTATGAATCTATGAATCTATTTCCAGGTCGCTCTCGTGTTTCCTAAGCTATCTGAAGCCCACATCTTTCAAAGGACACCTAATTTGTCACCTTTCCATTCTATAATGGGAAACTTAAAGTTGCAGAAAGGTTACAATGAAAAATGTTGGTAAACTTGCAGCACTTATTCTGTTCAGGGAATATTGCTGCTCAGAGAGGTTGTGGAGTCTCCTCCTCTGGAGACATTCAAGACTCACCTGGACGCCTACCTGTGCAACCTGGTCTAGGGAGCTGCTCTGGCAGGGGGGTTGGACTCCATGATCTCTAGAGGTCCCTTCCAGCCCCTACTATTCTGTGATTCTGTGAAAGTGGAGTGCAGTCTAGTTCTCACCAGTAAGAAGGGCTGACAAGAGTAACAAAACAGTCTTTAGCCATAATTTGGACAAACACTGCATGACTTATTACAGAGACACAATTCTCTTGAGGCTTTGTTTGTAGTGTCGCTAACTTGTTAATTTATATTCAAATGCAGAATGAATGCACATATTTCCAGATGGCACCATAACAAATTTCTTAAAAAAATAAAATAAAATAAAATAAAAATAAAAAAATCCTTGATGAAGTTGTTACTAAATCGAAAATATTTCTGCACATTATTAATGACCCACAAATTCTTCTAATGCTGCAGGAAGTCATGAATGTAACTTTCAATTTTTCTGGACAGAATCAGTAATATTAATTAATTATAAAAAAATAACACTAGATGAATACTAAGAAGTAAAACAAATTGCAAATTATTTTGTGAACAGTGGAAGATCAAAGTCATTAATATTAAAATACCAAATAATGCACTTTTTGTTGTTATTACTTCTATGGCCTTCTTCCCAGGAGAGAGCTCTGTACTAGAAACCTGAGTTCCTGGGCAATTCCTGGATAAAGCAAGACTGACATTTAGAATAACACGATGTGTGTTTAGCTGCTGAGTAATAAACAATTGGATGGGAGACTGAGTTATTAGTTCTGTCACTGAGTCAAACTACCTGGCACCTCTTTTGAAGAAAATAGCCTGTGTCTTAAATACAGTTGTATGAAGAACTTCAATTTAATAGTCAGAGTGTTTGGTCTAGAAACAGAAGCCTTGACTTAATATCTCCTT
Source organism: Odontophorus gujanensis (assembly GCA_013399175.1). NCBI lineage: Eukaryota > Metazoa > Chordata > Aves > Galliformes > Odontophoridae > Odontophorus > Odontophorus gujanensis. Next base: position 66,341 of record VXAB01010282.1, on the reverse strand, counting down.
ATTGTCTTGAAAAAATCAAGCCCACTCCTCTTATTTGAAAAAAAACCGAACAACTGGGACTAGAAAGGTATGAGACAGAACATGATTCCACAATGTTACAATTTGGGTACTAGACAAAGAAAGTGGTTGATCTAGAGGCAGCAAACACAGACTGTGTTTAAAGGACTGGAAAAATTCTAGAACCTGCTCAGGGAAGAATAGGTCTTTAGGAACTGACCTAAGTATTGAAATACTCTAGTCTAGATGTTTCCTCCATCATTTCCTGTTTCTTTCTAGTCATACTCAAGAAAGTAAAAGATAGAAACACTCCTTGCAACTGGTTTAGGAAGGGACTGAGCTAAAACTTCACAGTGGTGAAGAGAGAGGACATGTTTTGAAAGATTGTAGCTACTTTCAGCTGCATTTGTGTTGAAAATAAAAGCTGAATGTGTATTAAATATGCTCAGATGATATCTCTCAACTTATTCTGGGAATGTATGTAAGAAATACCGTATTTTTGAATTCTAACTTAGATATGTAAGGAAGGCGTGGGCAAGGCACTGTGACACTGCTCAGCTGTGTCATTCATAGGCATTTCTGGAATTTAATGTTAAAACATGAGTCAGTGTGGTAGTTTGGATTGCAACACACTGAGGGCTATTCTGAGTGTTCTTTAAACTTAATTTTCAAACTACATTGTATACGAGGTACCTCATTACTTTGTTGCATTTGGCCCCTTGCTGGTTTATTTTCAGGGAGATTACTGAACAGAGGAGTAAGTGTTGGTTTGCAGTGTATGAGAGTAAGCATATAAATGGATTCAGTTGTGTATAAAGCCACTTAAAATGATAAGTTTTCTCTTTGGCTTTTAAAGTATTAAGGTATCAGGAAGTTTTTTCTTCCAGTTCAGATTAAAGATTTAATGTGCTTTTGTGTACACAGCAAAAAGATATTGTAGGTAGCACAAAAAGAGCATTGTTTCTAAGCTATTTTTCTTTTGTCAGAGCATGCCTCAAGATAATTTTCTTCCTTCCAATTAGGAATCTGGCATGTTCCAGAGACATGGAATTTACAATAATTATAATGATCAAATACTTGAGTGTTTGAATATGTGCCTAAAATGTATGGGTAATTGGTATTAAATGCACAAATATTTGACTAAGTGCCCTTTGACACTGTTCTTTGTATCTTCTGGCAATTGTAGAGTATCAGGACTTCATGCAAATAACACTCTGTGTTATTTGCTTTGTTCATATCTATTACAGTTACATTAAAATAGTTCAGTGAAATTTTCTTAAAGTGACTGCTTGCCATGCTTTAGGAATAGAAACTAGTAAAGAAACATGAATGTGTACTGCATATGTCTACCTAATCATCAATATATGCAAACTTTTAATGTAATGCTGGAAGCAACACACTCATGTCTGTGATGTGCTCTTCAAATGAAAAATCTGTACTTCTGAACCTAGCTGACCTTTACTTTTTCCTTTAGTTACATTCTCCATGTTATGTTTTTTAGTTTGACTTTTTACTTCCTTCGCCATATCCATATTTTGAGATTATTCAGATTGTCAAATCTAACCATTATTCCATTTGAGATGTAACTGACTATTCCAAATAATGTTATTGTGCTGGTCCTGCCATTGGAGGCTGTCCTTTGCTGGATGCCATCTTATCTCAGAGACCTTCCCAACTCCTCTTCCCCCTCAAAAAAATCATTTAGGGCTTTACCAGAACAAATACAGGAAAACATGGTGGGGGTGGAAGATAAGGCATAGTGCTTTGAAGAGGAAAAGTAAGTAGTAGCTAACACACCTGAAAAACTCATGGAACCAAATATATGACTTTGGATAAAGACAGATGAAAAGAACACCCTAAAAAGAGAGGGAAGCATACTTCCTTGATTAAAAGATGAAGATATATTATTTTGATTCTAAACATTTCCAAAGAGACATCTCAAGAGTTATTTATTTCAGTACTTTCCAAATCTTTTAAGTTACCTCAGGACAGCTGGGTAATTCCTGCCAAATAACTCTGAGAAGTTCTGTATTCCTTATGCAAATACCATTTCAATTGTGATGCCTCCAGAAATGATGACTCCTTGAGGGAGGTTTTCACTGAAGAATGTTGTAGTAAATGAATACAAAATTCCATGTTTTCTGAGGTTCCATATAAAACTATGAAGCACTTTTTATATTACTCTTATTTCTTACCCTAGAATGACAAACTCTCTTTTTCCCTAAATATTGTCAAACCAAGAGATATTAACTCTCTTTGCTCCTTAACATTCAGTGGATTTTTCTAAGTTTTTTTATTATTATTATTTGGTGGGGAGAGTGGGGTGAGGGGACATGGCCAACATATTATTATTTTTTTTTTTTATCACACCATTCTGAAAAGACTGCGAGAAAGAGACTGCTTTAGTGATAGAATGTGCATAGCATGACTATTAATGGTGCTAGAGGGTAGTCTCATTTAGAACGTATCTACCAGCAAAATTCTATCAGGTTAAATAAAATAGCATGTGACCTGTCAAAATGCACATGACACCAGACTCAGCATGCTCTGCAGGCTCCTTCCCTGAAGATCCTCTGTGACAGAATAGCGTGACAACACAAGTACTCTGCTGTTATGAAATCAGCTATCCCCATGATACAAAAGAAAAATCTGTAAACTTAAGCCAAAAAATAAATGTCAACATATTGACTGTAAGATAAATATCTCATCTAAAATAAACACTGGATATGGTACTGGTTTCTGATTGTTGTCTGCTTTGAGGGCTCTTTCAGTCCATAGAAAATAAGAACCATCCAGTAAAAGTGAAGCGGAAAACACAGGAAATTCAATATCCTTGTAAAGGGAGAGAATGGAGTAAAGGAACAGATACAGAAAAGCTAAGTTGTCAAATTACATTGGAGGACAAAAGGCATTTAGAATGGGATCAGTTAAATTCCAGAAATAAGAAGGCTACAGTGGTTGCTGCTAGACAATGGGAGGTTCAGGGTTGGAGTGATAACAGCCAGTAGCAGAGACAAGTATGTGATAAAACTAAATGGATGATATAGGATTAAGAGAGGCATGAACACATTTAATAACTGAAGCTTTACTTTGCTTCTACCATGTATTTATAAGTACAATTATTTTAGTTATCATGAAGCTCAGAAAATTGCAACTATTTTCTACAGACTGTATCTGTATGGAAAACAGCAACACACCAAATAATAAACATACACACTCAGAGGCAATATATGTTTACAGTTTTCTTGACCTGTCTTGAAGTATTTCATTCTCCATTATAAGCTTCAATGAGAGGAAGAAGCCATTCTGTGAATGGCATCATATTGTACCCCTCAAATATTACAAGAAAATTCCCTGTGGAAAACTGACAAACAAAGAAGTCCTTTGGCTGGTTTACACTGGGGATGGACAAGGGCCATTTCTCTTTTGGAAACGAGCTATAAATAATCTACTCATATGTATATGTTAAAATTTTATCTAGTACTCAATAGATTTTAACAGTAGTAAGATTCATCTCAGATAACTTTGCTTGATTGAGTAAGCATGTATTATAGCTCAGTGTCATTAGTCAGTGGAGAGGGATATGATTCCAAAGTATAGTTCATCTACTCAGATCCAGACAGACGAATTCTAGACTGTCAATTTTTAGGTGTTTAAGTTAAAAAGAATGTCACCTAAAGTGCAACAGAAAGACTATTGTCAGTATGAATGGCCAGACACTAGTCCTCTACATGGGTAGAGGATGAACCTTGGATGGATTTTTAAGTAAGTTGTCACAAAGCCATCAGCAAGTTACATTCTTACCTCAAATACACTCATTTGCAGTATGCACTTAACAGGATATAACATGAATAAAAAGGATAGACTACCTAAGTTAGTCTTCAAAAAGAAGAAAAAAAGATTAAATAAATCAGAGATTATTTGTTTTTTCTTCAAAGGACAATGATACAGCAAAATTCTGATTTTAAGTTCAATTACATTGTTAAGATGCCAACAAGTCTTGAAAAAGACCTTAACTTTCTGGTGTCCCTGAGAACAGGTTTGATTTTCCCTTTAAGTTAGAGAAGATTACAAATTTTCTATGGATCAGCTAGGATCATTGCTTTAGAACCTAAATCTAGCTTGCTGTGTAATATATAGGATTTGATTTGCTCATTACAGAAAAAGATAGTCAAAACATCCAAAGAAAAGCCTGGATTGTTGTTCTGATCCGTACTGTATCTTCCTAATATACTTCAGTGTTTTATCTATTTCACTGGGAGGAAAAAAGTGTACAAAACTGAAGATTTTAAGTTTGAATTAAGGAGGCAGGTATTACATGGGAGGATTGATTTGCTATGAGGAGTAGGTAGTACAAGATTACATTCTGAAGCCGTATTTTGTGAATTGAGAGAACAAAATACAACAGATATTGATCTCTGCATGTAGGTAAACAGCAACTGCAAATACAAATTGCTATTTCACAAAACAACATTCAATATATGCCAGGGAGCTTTGTTTTTTTGCTATCAATAAAAAACAATGAAACTAATACTGATCTAGATAAGACTTAGATATCTTTTAAGAAGTATTAAAGTCAGAAAGCCAGCTGATTGGGCTCAGCCAAAGGCTGATGCAGGATTTGAGACAGGGAAAAAGTATCTGTCTTAAAGTGAGAGCCTTATCTGGGATTGGCAAAGGCTAGGTAGTGGCTTGTAGCCAGTAAGCCTACTCTACCAGGGTAAGGAATAGGACAGATGGAACAAATTTCTAAGAGATTCTCTGGTACTCCTTGTATGGCAAAAGAAAGCAATGGTAGTGCCTTCTAATGGGATACAAACACTACAGAGCAATAAAAACGAAAAATCAGCTCACCCCTTCCAATGACCAGTAACAGCTCAAGAGGAGTGCTATCTCTACCTAGAGAGATGTTTCTTCCTCATCTGCTAACCCATAAATGAGAGTGAGGAGGGGTGGATCCTGGATCCAGGTCACTCTGATGCATTGTAAAATAATGCATATGTACTTGCAAACCAAGGTGAAATCAATTTTGAATGGCTTATTAATACGTCATACTTATTTCTTTTTTAAAATATTTATCTCATCAGTTAAATGGAAGCTCTTTAGGACAAAGTCAATCCGTGATGATGTTTTTACACTTCCAGTTGGTCCCCAGTGTTATATATCATAGGTAATATATTGTGTCTAATGGTAGTAGATAATTCTGAGCTTATAGAAGGACTAACATTGGATCAAAAATGAAAATTGTGAAAAATATAAGACTATAATATTTAAAGATAGCAAGCTAATAAAGAACTATTGGGAGTACAGTAAAATGAATTAGTGTCGGACAAGAACATAACTTCAGACAAGAGAATATTGTGTATTTGGAAAAACAGTTGTTTTGGTAATATTTATGCTTGTGAAGCATAGAAGCTTTCAAAAAACACTGTTTGATAAAAAAACAAAGGTAACTGATAGCTAAATGACATCAACATCAAGAATATTTACCTATTATTAAGGTTGCTTGATCAAGAGAAAAATACAATCGAATGACAATTTTACTCGCAAAATTTGCCTGACATAGAAGTTTTCCTAAATACAGTGAAGATCTGTGATGCTTACAAACCACTACAACATGTAAAATTGTCACAAAGCTTCAAGTCTTCCTTCTTTGAATTCTCATGTAGAGTTATCACTTTTTTGTATACTTTTCAGATATGAAAGACTTTCCAACCTGTCAAATGCATGTTATTTGGCTGATTTCAGTTTCCTAATTTTCTGATTAATGCCTTGTCAGCCTGCTTGCTCTGCAAATCATGCAACATTTACACTGCAGGTCCAAACTATCTGCAGTTTTTCCTATAAAAAGGAAACTTACTGATTAAAGAAACACATCTATATTTCATAACATGGAAGATTTCTGTGAGTAGTTCACTCATTGAGGGATCTGAGATCCCTGTGCAAACATCTGAAGTTATACAGTTGGCATATGGATTGGTGATAAGCCTGTTAAACATCCAGGGAATAAGAGTATATGTAATTCTAACCTCCCACTTATTTTGTGAATGATGTTTTTATTGTTATTTCTTTGGCCATTACTTAACTGAGAAAAAGCAGCTTGTAATTAGATGTCTGGGTGGTGCTGGAAAAAGTGACCTCTTGAGGTAGGCTGTATGGCCTGGTAGGATGTAGAAGAGCCCTGGACAGGTAAATTGTTCAGGGTCATTATTGAACAGAGATTCCTTTACAGAAAACTATTCTTTTTGCTACCCATGGGGTCAGTTCTTTCAGTGTCCACTTTTGATAGGAACTGTCTTGGAGAGGGGAGTATAGAAACTGCTAAGTCAAACATCTGGGTAGAAAGGAAAGCAACAGTTTCTTCAATTCGACCAGCAGTGACAAAGAAAACCTTGCTGGATTTTGACAACAATTTTGAGCAGCCATGCATATGAATTTTTCCCATTTAACTAGGATGATGTTGGCTTTAAATTCAGGATAACAGAATTGTTTAACCTACTGAGATATCTAATGCTTACACAGACTTTTTACATTTTTGAAGATAACTATTTTATATTTCTCATGTCTATAACTCCTTTCTATAATACAAAGAACTACAGCAATGAGAGCCAATGTATGGAAATATTTCCTTGTAATTGTTCCTACTTGAAAGATGAACTTGTGTGGATTTGCAAAGGGGACAATGGGCTTTAGAGTCCTGGACAACACAGCCCACAAATATATATATATATATTTTTTTTTCTCAGTGGAACTACAGTAGTTTCAGAGATTCTTTGAAAAATACATCACTCTTTTATAAATATATCAATCCTTAGGTTTCAAATATTAGAGTTGCTATATTCAAATTGTCCAGAACAGAAAACATTTGTTATTTGGAGATGAAGGGGTGTTGTATGAAGATCTGTATATTTTTCAGAGCTGAAAAAGATTCATAGGCTCTTATTACAACTGATGGAAATGAAAATTAGAAAAGCCATGCTTAGTGAAGCTCCAATGCAGCGAAGTTTTCAACACACTGATAGTTTTAACACTTGTAAACATATGGAATAACTCCCTTTTGGAGTACAAGAAACAGAAACTCTAGAATCTGTACATAAATTGGAGATCTTGAAAATTAGATGCTGGTTTTGTTTAATTCAAATAGCAATAAAAGGATTCATCTGTGTGTATACGCAACTCATCCTCCCTACAGCTGAAGCCTATTTCTGGCAAGTAGAATAGAGAAGATTTCTTGAGCTTCTTTAAATATAAGCAAGGTTGATAACCTGCACAAAAGGACTCTGTTAAAAAAAAAAAAATAGTAATTATCAGACAGGACAAGTTTTCTCGAAAGCATTCGCACTCTTAGTATTTAGCAAAGATAATATCACAAGAAAAAGCTGTCCTTTCTTGAGTTTTATTTTTTGAAAGTATTTAGCATTCTTAGTGGCACTCATTTTGAGTGGCAAAACTTAACCCAAGCTGATACCTCTTTTCAATTTATAAAAATGCACTTGCTTGTTTTAGTTGCTCACTATTCATTTTATGTGGAAGTTGGCAATTTTAAAGTTATTGATTTAAATAGATGCATTTAAAGGCAGTGCAATTTTGTAAGAGACTATTATTTTATACCATTGCCTCAAAGTTTGCTGATGAACGTGTCCAAACACGCCCAAGCAAGTCCTGAGCAAGGGTTGCAAAATCCTTGGTCTAAGGGACAAGCAGATGGGCATGTCCTGGGGCATCGAAAGAGCGATAAGTTGCAGCTCAATGGCCGCTGAACACTCTTTTGTGTGGTACTCATCTCCGTGGGGAGATAGCCATCTCAGGAGATGCTTGCCTGGCACCCTAGCACGGGATTTGTCATGTAGGCAGGAAAAATGGAGGATAAAAGAGGGATCGACCTCCATGAGTGGGGGTGTTCTTCCATCAGAAACCTCATGAGCTGATTCCCTGCTGCTGAACTCTCCTTCCTGGGCCTGCTGCCTGAGACATGCTGCTTTCTCCTGGACCTCGCCGCTCCTTCGAGGTGTTCTACCATCTGAACCCTCACGAGCTGATCACTGTTTGCTGCTGCCCCTCCCGGTTCTGACCCCTCGCTGCTTCTCCGGTGCTGACTGACGCTGTTCCTAGACTATCCCCGCGCCGCTGTTCCTGTGCTGACCCGGTGCCGCTTCTCCAGGACAACTGCTTGCTGCTCAAGGCTGCCCGTCGCTGCTGCTGTTCTCCCCGCTTCTGCCACCCCTGCTCTTCTGCCTCGGACCGTCGGAGCCGCTGTAAACTGGACCGCCCCTAGGATCCTGGCTGGTGACTTTCCCCGCGCTATACAAATCCTTGCCTCTTTCCTATCTTTCCTATCGCTCGCCTTCCCTTCCCCATCACCCTTATTGGTAACAGTGTCCGCCTTCCCCTTCCCCATCTCCCTGGTTAATATTGGTAATAAACTGGTCGGACCAACATTTGAACCGTTGCTTCTTAATCTCATGCTGGGTATACACATAATCTAAGAACCTCATCTCCCTCCTTTATATTGGAGCATGACAAATTTGCAAACATTTCCAGTAGCTAAGTTAGAACTTGGAAAGAATGTTGCAAGCTATAATGAAAATTCCAGTTTCTCTCACTTCTTATCATGTTGTCACATTCTGCATTCTCAGTGCAGACTGAAAATCATTATGCAGCTCTTATGATTCAACCACTATTTTCTCAGGAACTATAGTGCCATCATTTTAACAGCAGATTTATTCTGTGCTATTTATTTCTTTTTTTCCCCCATCAAGGATCTGCAAACATTCTCACCTGCATATTTGGCCAAGTTTTAACTCTAACACACAGGTTCCAGTGAAAAACAGGACAAAAGACAGTCTGATCAACAGCTATAAGTGCTTGACTCACGTAGGTTAAAAAAATCAGTGACCATTTACATCCCAAGACATCTAATTTTCTTCTTTTTGTAATTCAGATGTAACCAGTTAAACCCCCTCCCTCCAAAATAATAATAATAATAAATTAAAAATGCGCCTCTTTTATTCTGATTCTTGGAGGTGCAAGAAAGGAAAGGAAATTAAGACCTAAGGCCATTCAACTGGGCCCATAGTGCAAATTCCTTACTGACCATTAATTTCGTTATTGGTGGGCCTTTGTAAAAGCAGGTAATTCCATTCACATTAAAAAAATGCTTCCTCTATATTATTCTGCAAATATTCTCCCCCACCACCACCAAACCGCCTTTATACTTGCCTTCTTTTTCTTTGCATTTTCCCAGGAGGGGTATTTAAAACTACTTCTCATAACCTGCTGAATTTTACATTACTCTTAATTTATGAAGTTATTCAAATGATTAACTTTATTGGTATGCTGCAGAATCAACCTGAGGGCTCAGCACAGGTGTTAGCTCCATGGAAGAAAGGAGATACTGAATGTGACATTTGAGTTAATCACTCCTTGCCTGAGTGAGCGGAGCACTGTGGGTTGGTGGATCTTTTGAGGTCATTTCATTTGTTTCTTTACAGTATAGTATGTCTGAACTCCCCTGAGAGAGTGTAATTCTTCTTTGAGAGCACAGAGGTGGGAGTTTTGGGAAGGTGGTGGGTCATAGTGAACACAGAAGTATTTCATTGTGCACCCTGTTTGTAAGAAAGACAGTCAGACTGAACACAGAACCAGGGTTCTGTACCAGGCAAGCAAACCCCCATTTGATTCAAGGTCCTAGCCACTGGACAGGAGAATAAATAAGCAGAGAAACTACCACAAAAAAACAAGCAAAGAAAGCCCTAACTAAAATTTCAAAAGAAAAAAATCTTTTAATCCCAAATGACACAGTGGATTTTTGTTTAAAATCAGGAAATCAGGAAGTTACAGCCTGCTTAATCTGTGATTGTTGCTACTGGTTTCTTCTGACTGAAGGCGTCTGTGGATCCTCTATAAGGGAATATGCAAAAATCTCCTAATTTACTTAATCACTCTAAGAGATAAACACCTACTGCCATTTAATGATGATACAAAGTTGGGAGGATTGGCTGACATGCCTGAAGGCTGTGCTGCCATTCAGCAAGACCTGGACAGGCTGGAGAGCTGGGCAGTCAGAAACCGGATGAAATTTAACAAAAGCAAGTGTAGAGTCTTGCACCTAGGGAGGAATAATTGCATGCACCAGTACAGGCTGGGGGATGACCTGCTGGAGAGGAGCTCTGTAGAGAGGGACCTGGGTGTCCTAGTGGATGACAGGTTGACCATGAGCCAGCAGGGTGCTCTCGTGGCCAGGAGGGCCAATGGCATTCTGGGATGCATTAGAAAGAGTGTGGCCAGCAGGTCAAGGGAGGTGATCCTCCCCCTCTACTCTGCCCTGGTGGGACCTCATCTGGAGTACTGTGTCCAGTTCTGGGCTCCCCAGTATAAAAAAGACAGGGATCTCTTGGAAAGAGTCCAGTGCGGGGCCACAGAGATGGTGAAGGGCCTGCAGGATCTCCCCTATGAAGAAAGGCTAAGTGAACTGGGTCTCTTTAGCCTTGAGAAAAGAAGACTGAGAGGGGACCTGATCCAGATTTATAAATATCTGAGGTGTGGGGGACAAAGTGGTGAGGCCAGGCTCTTTTCAGAAGTATGTGGAGACAGGACAAGGGGAAATGGACAGGAACTGCAGCATAGGAGGTTCCGTACGGATGTGCACAAGAACTTCTTTGCGGTGAGGGTGACGGAGCACTGGCACAGGCTGCCCAGGGAGGTTGTGGAATCTTCTTCTCAGGAGACATTCAAGACCTGTCTGGGTGCCTACCTGTGCAACCTGGTGTAGGGAACCTGCTTTGGCAGGGGGGTTGGACTCGATGATTTCTTGAGGTCCCTTCCAACCCCTATGATTCTATGATTCTATGATTTCAGTATTTAAACAAATGCAGCCACTATTTGGAATATACAGCTCATAAGACTGGAGATAGGTGGATACAGGAAAACTTCTGCAAACTGCCCATAAGTTAGCACTTTGTTTTGACTACATTCATGTTACTTTTACAGCGTATTTTGCATGTTCTTTTCTGGAAATAGTTACTGTTAAAATACTGCTTTTGGTTATTTGTTTATTAATTTATTTTTAAGCAAATGCTGCAAAATACATGAGACAAATTAAAGGTGAATTTTGTATGAAAGTATTCATGCTTGAAGATTTCTACTTAGCAGTATATTCACCTTGCACAGAAAAGAAACAATGCTTCTGCAGACATGCAGAATAATATTCAGCAAATAGGAACTTATTTAATAGGATACAATCAGAAAATGCACTTTTTCCACAAACAAATCATCCAACTGAATGTGACTGCTACGCTCCAGACAAGCTCAATCTTCAATACGGAATATTGCAGTTTTATGTATCACAGTGAATTACAACAGAGTTTTGGGTTTGAGGTGATCACTGCTGAAAAGCTAGGAAAAAAACAAATTTAGGTTGACGGACAATATTAATTCCTTCCGAAGTTAGCTTTCTATGTAGTTATACAATGTGAGTCTGTCTACTACTGAGTAATTCTGAAATTCTTTCCTTCCAGAGTCCCTCTGTACATGCAAAATTGTTTGCAAATAATGCAGCTGGTTCTCTTTATCTGTTTTCTCTGAAGAGTTTATGAAGTAGTATGTTTGTTGGGCATTTTTATTACTTTTTTTTATTATTGTGAGGACAGTATTTGCTGGTACCATTTTTTTGTCATACTACTTGATGAGATAATGAAGGAGGCATCAACACACTTTAATATTCCAAGAGATCTTACAATAAAGATGTTATTATTGCCTCATCCTGTCCTTATAGAGCAGGAGAAGCAGAAAAATGAAGATGAGAATGTGGATTCATCAGCAAGGAGATCACAGGGTAGTACTATAGCCCTGGCAATAACAGAGTAGATATAATAAGTAATTATTACCACACTGGTCACAATGTACAATGAAGAGCACTGTGTATTTGTACTCCAATTTAAAAGTTATGTTTCTAGTGCCTGAAAGGTCATGCAACTTTCTTTGAAACACTACGAAAGAAACATCTTACTACAACCAACAGCTTTTTCGTCCCAAACTATATAGCATCTTGTTATTTGGCAAATGGTACTATAGTTTATCAGCAGCAGTGTGTTTGGGAGAGAAGTTGGATGTTTATGGCTTCATGCAGAGCAAAGCAACATTTTTGTTCAACACACTTGATGAGGGGAAAGAAAACACTCTGAAAAGAAACAGCAAAGGAAATGATTACTTTACTTACACCGTTCCTATCAGTCAAAAAAAAAAAAGAAAATGAGTCATTAATGCTGCTGTATATGGAAACTGAAACAGGTAATAGCAGCTGCTCTATCAGATAATTTCTTAGCACAAAGATACCACATACTAGAGGAAACTGAATTGCAGAAAATTTATAATATTCCTTTCTTCTGTATTCATAAGAGTAAAAAAATGGTTTCAGGAAAGAGGATGGGAAAACTTAGTATACTGAACTGGAGGTCTACAGAGGTTTGCGTTAGTCGGAAACCAATTGGTGGCTGACAGTGTGCATGTGTGACCAGCGTTGTGTGATTAAAAATTACTCAGTATGGATCTGTCATTGGTGCTACCTCATACATTTAATGTCTCTCATTAGGTCTTTCCTGTCCAAGACATTCAGTGTAACTTTTTAGAACTTTTAGTTTTTCATACGGATTTTTTTATGTTTCTTCCATCAATAGGTAAGTACAAATGCCTGCATGAAAATAATTGTAGATCTTGGGGAAACAAGTAAGCGTTTCTATCCTTAAATTACAGAGACAAACCTTTAAATTGGGTTGGTCAAACCAGACCTTTTACTTTCTATAAAGTAAATAAATGTAACAATCGACCTAACAATTCAATCCAAAAGCAGTATCATGATGCCTGAAATGCACTTAATTGTACTGTGAAGCAAGCCAAGCTTGCAGGAAGTGGAATGAATTTCAAGGCAAGCAGTAACACTAGTTATTAAGAAAATGAGAAATACTAATACTAAAGGCTAACTATCTTAGGAATCATTCTAAATGCAAAAATAAGTGTCTGAAAAAAAGAACCTTGCTAATCTCCTTTAATTCTGATATAAATAAATTAAAGAGGATATGAGAGAAAATAAATGCATGAAAAATTTGAATTATGTGTCACTAACATTCTGAAATTTTGAAGATATTCTCATCAGTTGCAGAGTAGAATGGAAAGTGGAAATAAATAAAAAAAAAGAATTATCCTTAGCCTAGAAAAGCCTTGAGCACATAAACATGGCGGTTATTCTGTGACCATTCAGCGTGACTGGGAGAACATAATTTGACCAGTTGGAGCTGGAGCACACTTCACTTAAAGAAACTTTAATGACCAGGGTTCTGGAAATGAATTTGGTATCTAACATTTGTGAGAAAAAGGTCTTAATTTTAGTTCTCTTTCCTATTTCTAAATAAACTGAAACCCTCTAGGATGTTGCTTCTGAGGGCTTATGCTCAAGTATGGTATTTGATCATGTAATGTTTCCTTGAGTTATACCCTCCAGACTGCAACTTTGCAAAAGTAAAGACATTACTCTTAGGGAATCAGTCACAGCTTTTACGGGAGGCCCAGCATTTACTCTGGACACAAACTACAGTTAATGACTGGAGAAAAGTGAGTGTTAAATACAGGAAAGAATCTGAATGACAGAGAAAGGAAAGACCTTTAATGAAGGAGTCGTCTTAAACTGAGAAACCTCTCTCTACTTTGACTTTCAGTAATATGTGGATCAATGAACATGCAAATGTAAATATACTCACTGAAGTCTTTTCAGAAGTCTTTCTCTGGACTGAGAACCATTTAGAGTATAGGAATGAAGAAGCAAAATGTACAGGCTTGTGATATAAGAGATCAGATTCTCAAGCATGCTCACAAAGATCTTTTCTACCATCTAAATGTGATGAAATCAAGGCAAGTCTAGCAACTGAACAGCCACTGAATACTGTCAGCTTTTTTTATTTCTTTACAGTCTGATAATGTGAAGAAGACAGAAAATGTTCCAATTCTTTTCTGATTTCCCTTGTTTAAACAACAGACTCACATGTAAAAATGGAGGAGATAAAATTACTTTAACCCTTAGAATCTCTGCAAGTTTTGGATTTCTGTCAAAGGTATGACAAAGTTTTTGATTATGGAATTATTTTTTCTCATCATGGAGTTTTTATATAGGATAAATCTGATTTCTTCATCTTAGACTAGTTTTTTGGGAACACAAATTTATTCTTTGTGATTACATATATGTATGTGAAAGATTAGAATATATTTGTTTCCTAATACTTGGTTTTCAAAGAGCAGATCCATTCAAGATGTACTGATACACAGTTCCCTTTTGTAGGAGAGCATAATGTGTTTGTCATTAAATATGCTCAGATGATTCCTCTTCTTGTGTTGTTTTTTTTTCTTTCTTTCTTTCTTTTTCTTTTTTTTAATATAACTTTGTTCCATATTCCCACAGCCATGAAGGACCACACAAAATATTTGCCTAACAATCAGTTAGCATAATATTACAGAAATTATCTTAGTTAATTTGAAAAGAGAACTATTGTCAAATATAGTATTTGTTTTGAATGTGAAGTGTTTATTGTATTGCCTTCTCTTGTTTTTAAGAAGAAATTAGATGTTGCTTTATCTTAAAAATTAGAGCGTAAATGCCAGCAACAGTTACATGTTCTGCATATAATTAAAGTTCTACTGTAATCCAGAAGTAAAAATGTATTTACTTACTGTAGAAATAGAGGGTCATCCTATCTAATACTATCCAATTAACAACTGAGCAGAGTAAATACTGTGAAAGAAACCAAGTACATGAATACATTAAAAAAGTACCATTCTTTTTATGTTCAGTTTCCATAAATATTCCAACAACAGTGTTTTCTGTCAGAAACTTGTATGAAAGTAGCCAAATGCTAGTATGAGATTGACATTCCAGTGAATTTCTATGCAGATATTTTTCATAATTGTAGATTAAACCAGAACCCGGACAATACTGTATTTGAAGGGATAAACCTTAGAAAGTGAGCATTATAGGTACTTTTGTTTTTTCATTCAAAATCGATTTAATTCTCAAAGTCTCATAATAGACTTGTAAACATGCCACAAATAAGATTTTTTTGATAGATAATACTCGGTAGGTAAGTTTAGAAACCTAAATGTCAGTATGTTCAGAGTTTGTGAGCAGGACAAAAAAAATCAGATCAGCTTTCATGATTTCTTTTTTTTTTTCAAATAACAGCAAGTTATTCACTAGAAAGAACATAAGGTATTGCTACTTTTTTTTTTTCTCTCCGTATTGTGGGTTTTTGTTGTTGTTATTTTAATATAACAATCTATTGTTTTTTAAAAGGTTGCAAAATTTAAAATGCAAAATTTATTTCTAAGCTTTTCTTGCTTGGTAGTAATAAGTCAAAATTCTGTTAAACTGGTGTATTTTTTTAAATTCCTGATTCACTACATTCAGTTTTTGACATTTCTTGCATTTTTACTATTGTGGCTTTCGTTTATTTTCTGCTTTAAACAAAATGACTCCAGTTGTTACAAGACACATTCTGGTGACAGGCATTAGTGACCAGTGCCAGCTCAGGCCAGGGCTGCAAGTAGATAACATAACTAATTTGGAGCCTTGTTTTTGTCAATAATTCAGTCAATACCTGTTTTTAAGTGCTCACAAAATCTTCAACTAGGCTTTGGCTATCCTGAGAAAGGAGTTTTTATATTTTCTTGGGAATTGTGACTTCACTGAGGACTGAAATAGTTGTTGGGAGAAACATTTGTGAGTTCCTCATTCTCTGAAGTCACTACATTCTTTAATTAAGACTCACTTCCTTCATAAATTCATTACTCCTCTTGGAAGATCATTTCATTTTTATCACAAAAAAAAACAAAAAACCCAACAACCAAACAAAACCACAAAAAACAGTATTCTAAAATCTTTTTCTAAAATTCACATAAATGACTAAAATATTAAAGTTCTGCTGTGTGGTCCATATTTGTTTCAGACTTACTTCAGTTCTGGGTGGAAAAAAATCCATTAAATTATACAGTGAGACCAAAGTGGCTACCCTCTCACAATTACGGAGTATGAATTTCAGTAATTTCGATGCTTTCTTATTATATTTAAGTGCAGGTAGTACACAGACTTTTCTCAATTCCTCTTCTCTCCTTTCTTTTTTTTTTTTTCCTTTTTTTTCCTCATGTATTTTTGTCCTTGTATTGTGTCTTTACTTTTTCACATTCTTTCTCTCCTATCTTCTCTTTCTTCCTCTTCATTTAAGAACCTGTAAACAATTGTTTCTTATACTTTCTACGCAACACTAACAATTGTTGCTTGGTATATTTCCCTTTTTTGGGGGAACAGGCTGATATGATATTGCTCTGGTAAAAGCAATTGGCTCTACAGATCTTAAAAATGAAAGCACTTTTAAAATAACCAGTGATAAATCTCTTGTGTTTATTTAACCATCAAAATAAAGAAAACACAGGGTAGGCTTTTTAAAGCTAAGCTAGTGCACAAGCCATGGCCTTTGGGATATTTTCCCATGATATACTTGTACTGGAATTTTCTAGTTGAAATTCAAAAGCTGGGAATATCTTTTCTTATTTCCTGCTACTGAGAGTAGAATTAATGCTTCCCATGTAAGCATTTTCAGCTCATGCAAAAGTGTTTATAACTCTGTATAGTTGCTACCACATTCTGTATTTCCACAGTATTATGGTTTTTCAAACTTCTTTTTTATGTTTTAGATTCTGAATAGTCCTAAACAGTTACAGCCATCATATAATTTAACACTGAGTCATCCCACATTCCTGCAAGAAACCTTCTCTTATGCATGATTATATATTGTGAAAAATGGATAGGCTAATTTTGCAACATGAATTTTCTATGGTAGCTGTCCTGCTACTATTTTAGTGCATTTTTAATGATATACTCACTTCAACATACGTATATAAAATTACAGTTCTGAAAAGTGACTTATCTTGGCTACATTAATTCAGATCCCCTCCTGTGAAAGTGCGTGCAAGGACATTTTTGTGTGTTTGTAGACCCAAACAATGATGGCTTAAAGAATACACTACACTATGGGTGTTACTGTTAGTAAAAGTGAAAATGAGAGGGCTCTTACAGCTCCTCTGCAGTCAAACATTTCTTTCACCTTTGCTTACCTGCTCTGGCTTCAAGAAATTGTGCAATAGGAGAGAGGAGCTACTTTGTATATATATATCAGGCAAGTTATGGGTCTAGAAAGTCAAGTTGTCTCACAATAGCCAAGCATTTATTTCTACTGTGCAGCAGAAGGCACAGCAAAAGAAAAAAATAGACTATTTTTGGTGTCAAATTTAATAAAACCTGAGTAAAAAGAGAACTTAACATTTGGTAGTCATCACCTACTTGCTCAGAAAAATTGAAGGATATGTTAAAAGAGTGTGACAAATGTGGAAGCAGATATATAAGATGAAAAATACATAATAATGGAGTTTGAAGATGCTGGACAACACCTACACCAAGGGGTAAAAATTCTAAAAGAACAGTGGCTTTTATCCTCAAACTTGCAAACACAAAATCTGCTTACAAATTGAGTGGTAGAAAAAGAAGAGGTTAGGGAAGCAATGAGGCACAAAGAAATTCCTTTTCTTTCTACAAAGGAACAGCTTTGAACTGTCCCCATGCAGAGGATGATACAGATAACAAGCTCACTGATGGTAAGCATCTGGGATGGAAAGAAAGATCATAGGATGTTGTGGGATTCCCTTTGTTTCTTTCTTCAAGTCTCCACTGTTTTATTGAAGCTTTTCCAAACCCCAAGGCTTCTGAGGTTCTTGCATCACTCATGTTAATGCATTTTTTATAACAATGTCAGAGTAAAATGTATATATGTTAACACAGATGAATATCAGTGTTGGACTCTTAATTAGATTCATATTTATATTGAAATTTTAAGATGTCCCAAGCACAAATGAGTTGCAATAATGATTACTTCCCCCCTGATGGGAGACAACAACAGTTGTTCAACTATGTATTAATCCTGAGACAGGGATAACCACAGTTTCAAGTTTGATTGAAGCTTAAATAGACTGTGAAATAATGAACTTTGACTCCTCAGTGTGGCCCTGAACAAACCAGGGTTTCCTCACTAAGTTTCAGATTGTCGTGGGAGATCCTTGGAAGCTTACTGTGTTTTTGTTGTTTGAAACCAAGTTACAGTCTTCAAATGAAAGTCTTTAGTACCAGAAAATATTCTATATTACTGGAGAATGACAAAGTAAATATTGGAGTGCTGCCATGTAAGTCAAGAGGGAGAAAAATATGCTAATGGATAAAACTTGCTGCAGGGAACTACATATTTAGGGGTGGGAGGAAATAAGGCACAAAGTAACAAACACAAGTATATCTTAGATTCATTCAACATTCTGTAGGTCATTCCCCAGTGGCCTTACCTTCAATGCTGAGCATTTGTTTTGTTTATTTATTTATTTTTTGCAGGTAAGAGCTCAGTAAAGTGACCATTTTCAGAGTATACTCATTATACTTTTTATGTCTTTGATCCTTGGGAAAGAGAAGTAATGTCAATGCTACAAAGCCTGATCCAGCAAGCTTGATATATTCATTTACATTTCTATAGACAAATACACACCAATGGAGATGTATACGGGCATATCTGAAAGGTAACTTATGAAGTGTTAACATATCTGCATGTGGAAACTGATCAGAAAATTGCATTTTCTAATAAGGAGGTAAAAGAAACCAGTAAAATCATAAACTATCAGCTTGACAGGAAAGGAATAATATTTTTGACTTCTTATTTACAGGTAATTGATATAGCAATTTATTAAAAGACTGTGTTGAAAAATATTATTTACTTTTAGTATTTTTAATGTCTTTAGTGGTTTCTCTCTGGAGCATACAATTGAAAGTCAGTATTCAAAATCCTTTGTTTTGTTTTGTTTTTTACACTGTCAAAAAAAACCTGCCTTTCTCATTTCTGGCTTTCTGTCTGTTAAAATAGCCATTATTGAAAAATATGTTTTTTAACTAGTGGGACATTAAGAGGCTTATATTTTTTCAAAAAGCTTAATTAAGTGTGAAGTCTTGAAATATGTTGAAGTATTCCTCTAACTTAATTTCATATAGAGATATGTATGTGTAATACAATATATCTTCATAAAGCTTAAACAAAGGTTGATAGATTAAATAGAGAACTGGTTTGGAATATCTCATCAATCACAAAGAAAAGAAAAAAAAAGAAAGAATAAAGGCAAAATCATGCTAGTTTCGTCTATTAAACCTAAGCTTTTTACAAGACTTCACTTGTAGAGAGAATAATGTTTGTAAAAGCTGTTTTTCCTCAGACTAGGATGAGCAAAATTTTCACAAGATATAACTACATCAGTGGTCATTGTTGATGTAAAATGTTTGAATTTAACACAGGAAGTCATTTTCATCACCTCTGCTTTATACAGTGTCAGATCATCTGAATGTTGTTAGACTCCAGTCATTTTCCATCAGCATTTTCCGCTGGTTTACTTGGATTTTCAATGACCCTACCATATACCAGAAGGTGCTTTTTAATCTTCAGAATTTGGTTTCATAAAGACCATAATTGCTTCGTTTATGTCTAGACTAGCATAAGTAAGAACCAGTGTTGCAACTTCTTCTGGATACAGCTTACAGATTTTCAGTATAAGTAGCTGCAAGTTATTCTAAGTTATAAGTCAAACATTTTCTCACACTATCACTCCCGCTTACATCCCTCATAAATACAATTGTAATAATTGGTCATTTGCCACACTTAGTGGCAGGATTGACTAAATATTGAAGTGATCTTTCAAGATTTAGAGATATATGAAATGAAGTTATGAACAGTATGAACAGCAGAATTTCTACTGTCTGTCTAATGAATGCAATTTACAAGTACATGAATCATAATGGGTTCTTAAGTCAGTACCTTTACCAGTATCCCAATGGAATGACAAATGAGGAACAACATTTTGACAACTGGACATAAATACGTTCTAGGTTTCCAAAGCTGACTTTTATCTTGGCATCTGCTCTGATTAGTTTCACTTGAAAATGTCTCTGGTTGTGTGAGTGGGGAAGAGGAATATGATCCTGGACTATTTAAGAATTTAGGATTTTGTATTTTTTTCACTCTGTTAGCTTATGGCTTGTTAGGGAACTTACACCAACTGTTTTTGTAAAGTGCTTCAATATTTCTAGCTTTTTTGAAGAAGGTGCATACACAAACAGAAGAAGGTGGATTCAGCTACCTAAAGAAACTTTTCATTCTAGAAAATACTTCAGTTTGCTTAGTCTGTAAGCTACAGGGGAATACCATTCACTGGATTGTCAAAGTTCACATGATCCTCTATGTAATTACCTTGGTATTATAATTGCCCTCAGAAACTGCCTATGCTCGAAATGATGTAAGTTTCTGACCAGGGGGGATGTTTTTACATTATTGCATTATTCGTGTTTAAAGCAAGTTGGTGAGGAGTATAATTGAAAGGAGAGAAAACGTGGAATTTAGATTAAAGCCCTATATATTGCAAGGAATTTGAGTTTGGAAGGTTTTTTTTTTCTCTTTTTTTTTTTTTGGATGACAGAATTTAAATGTCTTGGGTAGATTAACATACTCCCTGTCCTATATAATCATTGCTTCTGCTTAGAAAGAAGAGAATAAAATTTACTAACATTAAGTATTTGGGAAAGATTCTTGATCTTTTGAACATTCTAAAGATAATGAACTTTGGAACAAAACGTGTCCTTGTTAGAGTTTCTAAACTTATATATTACACTGCAAAATAGCAATGATTTAGAGAATGAGATTATAACTCTAATCTGCATGACACATAGTTAAACGTGATTCTGTTATGTTTGTGAAGTGGTCTCTACTACTTCTCTTAGGAAAGGGAATTTGTTTCTTCAAATTTCAGAGGAAAGGCTGTAAAACTTGTGATCTGCGTAAAATTTGTGATCTTGTGTAAAACTGTACATCTGCCCTAGCAATCCTCCCTTGTTTTAATAACTTTCAAGCAAGGATATAATTTAAAGTAACATTTATTCTTTCATTTTCTTTTCTATTGGAGTTCATATGAGGCTTATAAATTATCAAAAATGTTTTAATAAACAAATTACTAGGTGTTGGACAATAAATTAATATGTAGAATCTCATCTGAAATATTACAACCTTGCATCTTCTCTTACAGTGGCCTATAGTACTTGTAAAACATACAGTTTTTGTTTGTTACATAGTTCTAAATTTCATCACTGAAATTACCGTATACATGAAGTTCAAACTATTTAAACATTGAAAACCAAGAGTCAGGGCTTTTATTTATTCTGATTTACAGTTTTCTGTATATAAGCTGACAGATTTATCCAGTCTCAACTATTAAAAACTGAATTTGCTGTTTAAAAAAAAAAAAAAGGATATGGTTTTGTAACCACAATAAAAAACACATGCATATTCAACAATAATTAAAGGTAGAACATGTGATAGAATTTTCTGTGAAGGATATACACCATTAGCATCTCTAGCAGTTATATCAAAGAAATCAAAAATTGAGAGGAAGAGGAAGGATACATTACTTTACAGGTCAACAGCCATATTTTAATCTATATGTAACAATGTGTAGTAATTAAGATATTGCTGTATAATATGCAACAAATATTTAAGCTAAAATAAAACTAACAGTGTTCATGTGATTTTCTCTCTTTGCTCTACCTCCGCAGAGGTCTAAATCAACTAACTAACATAATTTACTCTAAAATATATTATTTTATGACTTGACTATGAACAGTTGCTAGGAGTATATGGTACTACAATTTTGAAAGTAATTAAGACTGGTCAGAATTGTGTTTGGTAGATATATAAAATAATCACAAGCACTCTGAAACTCTCAGGAAGAGACCAGTTTAGAGCTGAAAAATATTGTGGAATTTTATAATAGTTTTAATGCTTGGCTCCAGTGGTTTAGCCCGCAGCATCATTCCTGAATATATTAAGCCACTGAAAGATTTAATGACTGAGTGAAGATTTTAGATTAAATTGTATTTTATCACATTCATGTGTGTAATTGTGTGAGCATGCATTGCCTTGGTTGCAAAGAAGAGCTCAAAACCACAGCTGAGTCATCAGATGCCTTTCTGTCAGGACTGCTCAAGGAGTTTTGAAAAGAGCAGTCCTATTCTAAGCAAAGTTACAAAATACATTGGTTAGTGGTGGTGATGTTCTTTTTTTCTTTCTAATTTAAATTATTTCTTGCAGTTTGTAAAGTCATTTTCAATGCTGTGTGAAATTGATCACGAACCAGAGAACTATTTTAATTCAAAATAAGTTCATTTTCCTAAGTAGGAATAAGAAAATTCATCAACTTTTTTTTTTTAAACAGGACTAGTAGGAACTTGTACAACACCGGCCTTTGTTAGCTGGTTTCATACCTGAATCTTTCAAACTGAGAATAATGTCCACCACCTGCACTAACTGTTGACATAAAACAGCAACATGCTTCTGCTTGGTTTGGGCTGAAAAAATGCATGCTCAGATTCTGGTTTGGCTTATTTAGTTACTTCCATAGATACAATCTTCAGAGGAAAACTTGCCTTTGGTTTTAGTTATGAGCATATATTACCACTAGTATGAAAACTTCAATCATGAACTTAGGCCCTAAATTTTTGGACAAGAGGGTGGAGATTTTGGGATCCAGAGGCAAGTCTCTGCCTCTTATGAATGATTATATTTTTTCCTGAAGAAAATGTGAACAGCCTTTGCAAAAACCCAATTTTTTCCCTGTATCCTCAGTTTGCAATAAATATTATACTACTGACAACTTCAGGAGAGCAGCACTCATTGTTTTTATCAGGCTGTGCTGTGTTGTAGAGTCCAATTTAGAAGAGATAAAAAGGAATTGCACTTGATGTAATTTTTTTCCCCCTAATGAACTTTTGAATGTTCAGACATGAATGAAGAATGAATATGAAATAGGCTGATCATGACTGAAAACAAAATGAAATAGCCATACAAATAGTTTGGGTGTGATTCTTCTAATTCAACATTTGTTCATATTCTTATTGAAAAATTGATGGAGATGGAATATTCTCACCTAGTTTCCCTGCTGGGATTCCAGCGTTGCTTTCAGCAATATTCCTTAAAAAAAATAAAAAGAAGCAAAAGTGCTTGTGACTGTTTTTATTTATAATATAGAAACTAATGAAGGAATATTTATTTCATGTTTTATTCATGAGCTAAATATTATAAATTGTTGCTCTAATAATATATAGATTTCTGTTTCATTACAACAATATATTTATAATCATGAAAGGTAAAATATAAAAATGCAAACAGTCAAAAATGTGTGATTAACATAATGGATGTACTGATCAAACTTTCTTCAGAAATTCCCTCTTTTCACTGTCAATAACTATAATTATTTTGTTTCCAAAGTAAATTGTAACAGCAGAAAGAACATCCATTTGGTGGCTTTTGCATTTTCTTTCAAGTGAAATGTCTGGCAATAAACAATGTTACTCCTTTTTGATCTTTTTTAATTACAAGTCAGTTTTCAAAGTTGCAATACTTCATGGTTGTTGTAACAATAATTTTTAATAGATATAGAAAAATAAACATTTAACAAAAGCTTTATTTTCATGTGTCAAACAAAATTTTGTTTTCATAATGATTTGTTTAATAAAAGCACCTAATTTTGAAAATAGCACAGAAAGGAATCACGAACCAAAATAAAAAATAGTTTAAAATGTGCTGGATTTTCTTTTCCAAGTTCACTTAGGAAACAAAACCAGTGTGCAGTTACAACTTTGTTTTCCAAGTTGTAGTCCCTTTGTTCATATACATGGTCTTTTCCTCCTTAAGCTAGTAGAATCTGAATCCATTCCTCTACACTGAAGTAAGGATGAAGGAAAATCAGCTTTGTATTTGTCCCAGACCACTTTTAAGTACTGACAGCTGATAAAATATGATCTAAGAAAATAAAAACTGTCAAAAAATGATTGTGGATTTGTTTCCCTAATTATTGCAGTGCCACCACACTGCCTGATTTACTG
Organism: Odontophorus gujanensis; assembly: GCA_013399175.1. Classification (NCBI taxonomy): domain Eukaryota; kingdom Metazoa; phylum Chordata; class Aves; order Galliformes; family Odontophoridae; genus Odontophorus; species Odontophorus gujanensis. The sequence continues at coordinate 42,298 of VXAB01010282.1, read as the reverse complement.
TACTCAAAATAATGCTTATGGCATTCAAAAATGAGAATACCAGAGAGAAAATGACTAATTATTTCCACTGTGACTTAATTAAGAGGAAAGTCTTTTGATTTCTATAGTTTGCTTTTTATATCCCCCTTGTTGGTTCAGTACTCTTAGTACATCATTTTTCCCTGTATCAGTCATAACAAAAAACAAAAAAACAAAAAAAGTAAAAAATATGGTGAGGGGAAAGAGAGGAATGATAAGAATATACTAAAAGAATGAAATCTTTTTAAATGCAGACTTCATATTTTATAAAATTAACATAAGAGGGTGACAGATTCAGATGACCCGGATATTGTTCTTAGTTTAGGCTTGTGCTTACAGAGTGTCTATGGGCTATTTACTTTTCCTTTCTACATCAGTTTTCTCACCTACTGAAATATATTGTGTCCTTTTTTTGTGAAAATGTTAATAATTTACAAGGGAAATGTATTACCTAAATGATAATTACCTAGTTACAACGCTATAAAACAGAATAAAGTTACAGAACCACATTTCAGACTTATTTGTAGTCTTCACCTATCAAGGTATGATTCATTTTCCAATCACAAGATATATGATGTGGAAATATTTCTTACAAGCCACAAATACATCTGATGAATTATGCTGAAGCATTTCCCGCACTGTCAGTGCTCTGAAATGTTATTTCCCAATTAAGATAATACAAAAACATGGTAAGTTGAATAAGAGAAAGGAGAATAATACTCTGATGAATAAGAATTTGTATGGATTTTCATCATAGTGGAAGGACTTCAGAACTTCTCCATGTTTTATGGGCTACTAGTTGAAAAAAAAATAGATTACTTTAACAGTGTTTTGATTTTCTTAGTTAAAACTTAGTATCTGTAATTGTGGTTATACTTAGATACATACACATGTGTATGTAGGTGACATGTTGATGTAGATTTTCTTAGGCATTTCCTTAGTATCATGAATTACCTTCCTCATTACTTATAATTAAAAAAAAAAAAAAGAGGAAAAAAGTTCATCGAACTTCATGTTAATGATAGAAGACTCATTTTCTTTGTATTGTAGTTCACTATATTTTTACAGACAACCACCGTTTCTGTTGGAAGAATGGGATCTGAATTTCAGACTACAAAAGCTTTCATCAAGAACTTGTTAAGGTGCATGCCTTTCCCTTCTGAGAGATTTATTTCCTTCCCTAGTGACTATGGAACACCACTGAATTCCTTTTCCCTGAGATTTTCCTTCAGGGAGTAGAGTCAAAATTCTAAATTGGAATTCAACCAACAGGTTGTGGTTCAGTAAGGTCTGGGTAGTACTCTCTCACTCCTTAGTCAGTGAGTCACATACACTTTTTTTTCTCTCTCTTTTTATTTATTTACTTTGTTGTTTATGGTGTTTTTTTTTTTTTTTTGTGAAGGAGTCTGTGTGTGGGTTGTTTTTTGCTTGTTTGTTTTTACCTCTTGTATCTGTTGGAATCTTTAAGCGATCAAGGCGTTTTCAGATTTATAGCACTTTTGCTGAGGAAATGTGAAAGGTCTTTATGCTACCTGCTTGTTGAGGACACAATTCTGTCAAGTAAAAGACTCACCCTTTTGAATTTTACAGTGGAGAATTAGCGCAGGCATAGAAAAATCTGTTCATCATTTCTATCTTTCTTGCTTGCTTTTTAAAATTCTAATTAACTATTATTAGCTTTTCTTGTGAGAGGTCATAATGGCAGAAGAATGATGTATGGAATTAGATGTTTTGTCACTGATTTCAATACAGTGAAAATAACAGGTAGTAAGATCACAGAATATTCTATGATTCTAGAAAGTTTTTAAAACAATGCAAAATTCCAAAGGCCATAAAACAGTATAAACTCTTACTTTATACTGATTAGTCAAAGAACTGGACTTCTCTCTCTCTCTCTCTCTCTCTCTCTCTCTCTCTCTCTCTCTCTCTCTCTCTCACTCGGTTTTGCACCCCCGCCCCCCCATTGACTTTCACTGATAC
>VXAB01010282.1:12236-40220 GCA_013399175.1 Odontophorus gujanensis | reverse complement strand
CCCCCCCCCCTCTCCCCCCCCCCCCTTTTTTTTTTTATTTTTTTTTAAGAATTTCACCATTTTATCATCCTCAATTGCAGACCGGGGCTGGAACTGGATGACATGAATTAAATTTTGCTCCCCTGGGAGTAATGGAGTGGTTCGTTATGGCTTCTACAAATTGAAGAAGGACAAAATGCTTGGAAATTCAGATTGCTTGGGAATCAAATCTATAAATGTCCTTTGAACAGATAATTAATGAACTATACATTCTTCCATTGGCTATCATTTTCTACCATATGTCTATGAGGGAGATGCTTAGTTTATTCATCTGTACATTTAATGATTACACCAGTTCCAGTAATAGTAATAGAGTTCTTCAGTTTGATTTACACCATTTTGAAATGCTGTATATGAATGCTTCTTCTTACATATTTGTCCTTCCTCAAAAGCTTTGTAATGGTGACAGATCATTTGCTGTTTAGTGTTTAATAAAACTGAAAATTCAGGTGTCTTTTTTTAGAAGTGCTGTGTCCTGCCGAGAGTGAGTGGATTTACTGAAGAGTGACTGGAGTTAGCCAGGTCCACAGCATGGGGGGACATGGTCATGAAATGTAGTGGCTCTGGGCTGGCTGGGGAACCCCTTCAGGGGAACCATCAAAGCATGGGGACAGCAGGTTGCAGAATGGCAGGGAAGATGGCTAAGCTCTGACACTGATGTTTAAAAATACATAAAAAAGTAATAGTAAAAGTGCTTTTTTTTTAAAAAAATAAAAAAATAAAAAAACCTATGATTTTTCTACATTGTTTGATTTGGAGAAACCTAAATCAAAGTTCATCAAACTGAGAGCTAACTGCAATATATTTCAAAACAGATGTCTTTATGAGATCTGTTTAAGAATGAGAATTGTAATTAGTCCATTGGAGTAAGTATATATGGTTCATGGAATACTGTTGTTCATTTATTTTATCTTGTAAAGCACTATTTCAAAATTGAAACTAATTTTTATTTAAAGAGTTGGCATTAGTCTGCATTTTCTCACCATTTTTTTTTTAATTGTTCAGATTTTAACAATGGGCTTAATGGTACTAATAACAAATATCTTCAGTTTCCATAAATTAAGTATGCGTTGTCCATGAACATCTCTTCTTCCATAAACCCTATTCTTCTCTTAATTCCCCATTCCGCTAGTCTGATCTGGCTGTCTCTGTGTCTAAATTCATGTTGCTTTCATCTCCAACACTTTGTGATGATTATAGGTACTTGAATTTTTGCTTTTTGCATGTGTATAGTTGTCAATATGCACTGCAGTGCACAGTTTATTTTTATGTCTTGGAGGGGTAGATATTCTATTTCCCTGTCTGTCTAGAGAATAAAAGAGAAAAGATGGGTCACAGAAATTGCACTGAGAGTAGCTTTCATATAATTAAAGGCTGAGATCAGGGGAATAACAGTTGTTTTCTGGTTAGGAAGATCACTCGTAGCTACTGTAAATTCTCACTAAGTTCAATAGACACTTGACCTCATTGAAAATTCTTCTCTTGGAGCAGCTGATGTGATATGTATACGATCATGATGGAGGGAAAGGAACCAGGAGGTATTTCGTCTTTAAAGACTCTGTTGTATTAGGGTCAGAACTCTTTTATGCAGTAATTGGTCAAGGTCTGTCTGATTACCACACTTACTTTGATTTTAGAGAATAAAACAAAAAGTAGAATTGTCTTTCACACTTTTCTTGTGCTTATTCTACCCTTATGTGTGTAAACACAAGTAATTCCATTGCAAACACTACAATGTAAACAAGACACGAAAAAGGAAGTTAAGAACATGTTTTTATGAAATATGAGAATCCTAAATAACCTATTTGACAATCAAATGTGCCTGTGTGGGCAGGCAATTTAAATATCCCTACTTTTGCGGAACTGAATATTGTTTATTATTTCCAGATCTGGAGATAGGATAGGAAAATTATCATTTTGAAATGATTTTTTTTTTTAGCACTATTTCAATGAAGTGATTGCTCTCCAGCTGACTCTTACAACACTGTTGAGTGTGGGAATAGAAGAAAAGATGTTCAGAGGAAAAGCTGTGGAACAAGACAAGCAGCATGAGAAAGGAAGGCTGAGAAACAAGGACACTCCAGAAGAAAAGGAAAACAAGCTCAAGTAAGCTGCATGATGTCTGTGTGATGATGACCCTGATTGGAGGAAGAGTGTGTGGCTTGGAATGACTTATGACCCTCATTGGATAAGCACCTGCAGCATGGATAAGGAGTGTTTGCGGAATATTTTATTGTCATGTAAAGACAGGTGGGAAAGTTAAAAGAGAAAATTTGTGAATGCATTTAAGGGATGTTAGAACCTGTAGTAAATAATTTGGATTGTCCATATCTGAGTCTGTGCCTCAGATGCTGAAGCTGAGTACCAAATCCTTGAACTAGAAGTTGGTGGCTCCTTTGGTCATATTCTTATTTCATCCAAAAACAAGGTCAAAATTTATTTCTTCCAAGTGTCTGAAGAGAACTTTCTGACATTAAACAAAAATATAATTATACAAGCTAAGTCTTTCTAAGTTCTTACACTGCCTCATTGTTGGTCCTACAAAGACAAAATAAACTTTCAAATACAATTATTGTTTTGCCCAGCAGCAGTAATTTATGAAGAGTTAATTGTCAAAGTTAACACGTCTGTTTTCCCTTGTACCATTTGATGATTAAAGTAGAAAGCTTCTATTCTTTTAATTAGAGAATTAAAACTCTACAGATGGGAGGTGTTACCTTATCTATTTATTTTTTGGATCCTTAGGTAAGATAATTAGGTTTTCTATTCAATTTTAATCACAGACAGAGTTATGGTACTTCTTGACTTATTACTATGCATCAATTAAGTCTCAAATAGCATGGATTAATTCTTGTGTTGCTAATGGCAGTATAGACATTTTTATAGTAAGTGTTCTTTATTTTTATTAAGCAAGGGTGAAATAGACTTAACTGTACAAGACAAGAAACATGAAGATATGGAGTTTTGACTGAACTGAAAGCCTGTAGTTCAGACTTGGCAGTGCCTATCAGGAGTTACTGAAGGTTATTAGAGAAGGAGACCCATTACATTGCAAGGATTTTTATTCCTGACCAATCTCATTTCATGCGTATCCTTTCTTAGCAACAATTTTATTTATCCATTCTCCATTTTATAAGGCTGTATAAGCATGGCTACACAGCTGTTGATTCCCTGCTTTGAGTTATTTCAGATGCTCTTTTCTTCCTGAGCCTACATCTGTCTTTTGATATCTTTTAGAGATGGGTACTTTTAGGGAAGAATTAATTCTAAAGGAAGAACTAACATAAGAGAAGAACAGAGTACTGTGAATTGGACCAGACTGAGTAGCCAATAATGGAGGCAAAGGATAGAAAAAATGTTGTGAGATAGAAGAGTGGAAAGGTTTGGAGTCTTGGGAATACTTGACTTGCTTTTACACCAATATTCTCACATTCTCCCATAATTCTTCTATTATTATTTTCACATGCTTTACAAATTCTTAATTTTCCTTCGTGAATAATAAATGTACCAGCATTCTTGGAGTAATGGTCACAATGGAGTGGTTTTGCTTTTCTTTCCAGTTAAAGCAGAGGGAAATTACAAGATCTTTCTTTTGCAGTACTTGCAAAATAATTTTACAGACTAAAGTGATTTAGACAGCACTTTTAAAAAGATTCTGAACTTATTTATTAGAACCCCCTGGATACTCTAAAATTAGCTAAACACTTCTCTTATCTCCAGTTCTTTATGTGAACATCCAAATAAAGATTATCTCACACTGTAATGCGTGAGCCTTACATGTGTAGGAGTATGTGTGTTGTGTATTTACAACTTCAGAAAAGTCCCTGAGGGAGTATCTGTTTTATAAATGCCCCTGTAGGGGAAGATGATTTTATTCAGAGCATCCATTGTCTCTCCTGTTCCATTGTATTTTTCCTTATTTCTGCCAATACAATGCTGGCTTAAATACCTTGATTCAGAGAAAACCTAATGAGACCTTGAAAGACCCTCACTTCACAAGAATTTTATTGCAGTGCTACAGTAATCAATTGAAATTTAATTTCTTATTCTCCACTTCAGTACAGATCAAGAAATCTAAGGGCTACTTATTTGCTACTGGTCTGTTGTTATCTCTTAACCCAAGTGTCACGATACAGAGTGGTAAAAGAAGAAAAGGCTTCAGGGATGTCATCACAGGGACGGGCTTTTTTCATGGGAAATTCTGACTTTCTGAATCCTTGGGCTTACTCCTGGATTGCAGACAGCTCACTGCCAAACAATTTTGATTAGAGTGTCACAAACAAAAGGTCATCTTTAAGAATCTTCTGAAGTGCAGAAAATGCCCTTAAGCTTTGTTGCAGTCCAACAAATAGTGTTTCTTTGTGCAGGAGATGGACAGACGCAAGAGAAATTGCTCTACTTGTGCTGGGCTTACCATTGTCTGTAAGGGACAAGGGATGTCTGGAGCTCAATATGTCAATGAGACAAAACCAAAGTTGTGTCACATGTCAATTAAAAGATGGTTCCCTCCCCAAAGCACCAAGTAATCTGTGTAACAGCTCAGGAAATGTAGGATATATAAATCCTCAATTTTCATTTGTACACTTAATGTTGATATTAATACAAACATCTAAATTATGTGCAGTTCTCTGACACAGATATTCCAACACTGTCTGTATATGCAAACCTGCACATTGGCTAGCACATTTCTATCTCCTGCAGCATAGTTATTCCTTCTGTGTGCACTGCTGGAGTTCCTGACAAATTTTGGTATTTTAGTCATGTATTTTATTCTTGTGGTGGTGAAACTGGCTTTCTCTAGATAGCTGAACAGTCACTTCACATATTGTTTTCTGATCACACTGGAAGCAGATGAACAATTTCTATGGATAATTCTGCTAGACAAATTGAAGTGACACTTGCTGGTTTTCAAATATGAGCTGAATGCACCATCATGAGGTGTTTCATTGGTATACTAGATGTCAAAGGTCCAAATTTTTAAGAATAAAGCAGAAATTGAAATAATTCAATTCCAGATCCAAAAACTTGGAAAGGTATAGTGTGAAAGAAACAGGAAAGGCAAGAAAACTGGTGGAGAAATTTAATCAACCTAAGTATTGTTATTTGAGCTGTAAAATGTGATCCCTAGTAAGTAAAACTGCATTTGGCCTATTAGTTTGTAATTATTTGCATATGAGGATATGCAGGTCAATTTCTTTGATTTCCACTCCTAATCACTTCTACTGTTCACAGCTGCTGTAAAACGAAGCCATTACATCTAATGTTACATCCAGGGAAGGGACAATAAAAAAATCAAAGAATAGAGGGGGCTTTAGCTAAAGGTTGGACAAAATTGCACTAAAAACCTTAGGAATGAGTTACTAAGAGATGTCTTTTGAGTTGATGTCTGCTACAGGTTTCACTTTGCCTTCCTAAACAATCATTGTAGGATTTAAAGGTTGCTTAGAGCCAATTCAAAATGAACAGTCTTTCTACTCTATATACTTGTATATTTGTAATAATTTTACTCAAAAAATGATTGGCTCTTGAGAGGTGGTGAGAACATCACTGCAGTGAGATGCATTTAAATCCATCAGTATGAATTTTTTTGAAAGACTTTAATACTTGAAAAAGCTGTTTATTGATTTGCTTTCTATGTCCTATTAATCACGTTCAGTTCTGTTAAATGCTCTTGTGGATGTTTTGAGCATTTGGACACTTTAGATTCAGTGATGTCTTCCTGTGTTTCCTCAGGAGAGCAACAAAAATTCCACCACTTCTCTTTGTTTTTGCTTCATAACTAAATTCCCTTCCCAATAGACATTAATATTTATCAGTAAGACAAACTTTTAAATGCAGTAGTGTCCACATACAGTATGAATTGGAATTTATTTCCCTGTCTTGATAAGTAAGTATAGAACAGATGAACTAGAACTAGTAACTAGACTGCAAGGCTTACTAGGCCAGTGAATCAAGTGGTAACAATCTTACCATAATGATTCTTGTGAGGTCCAATCAAAGTTGGTCTGTTCTATGACTGCTTACAGTATAATTTCTTCCTGTTATTTAATCACAATCAATTTTAGTGAAGTATGTCAACAGTATGTTACTTTCTTGTTGTACAAGTTGCCACCATTATAACTGCTCTTTTTGACCTTAGGAAATTTTATAATAGGAATAAATATCATGGTAGTCTTAAAATCTAGAAAATATTCTGTGTTGTTTTTTATTTTACCTGAATAATATTCTACATAACTGGAGCAAGAGGACTTGTGATTTTATGTTAGATTTCTCAGACTCTGCTTGAAGACATCTTCTTATATGCTATACTTGCCTTTTCATATTTTATATGCTTATTGGAGCTTATATTTTTCTTGTGGTGCATCTATACTGAATGATAAAAAAATGAACTATGTTTTTTTGCTTCTAGAAAAATTACTGGAAAAAAATTACATAAGGAAAATTCAAAGATAACTTTATGCTAAAATTCTAAATAGAGAGTAACATAAAATTTGAAAAGCCCTTCAGGTTGGCGAAGAAATTCAGTTTTCAGCAATTTTCACATTTGTCCCCATATTAAAAAAAAAAAAAATCTTATAAAAATTTACAAAGAATCACTGAGCAAACTTGTTCTTTTTGAATTCAGTGTAGATCAATTACTAATTGCAAGAATCCACAATATTTTGTCATAAAAATGACAAATTACTTAACATTACATCATTTTTACATTGAAGATTTCTTTTGTCAGGTCATAATCAGCAAATCAATGATTAGGATATATCCCCTTCCCTCCCCCCATCTATGGTGTAGTAGTATTTAAAAGGAAGAAATTTAACTTCTTCCCAAAGTGCTGAAAATGTTTTACTGGTGGATGTTGAAAATGTTACTAGTTTTGGCAGTACTGTTAAACTAATAAATATGCTTCTCATGTTCTGTTAATCACTCTATGACATTGCATTAACAGAAAACAATGTTGGATTCCAATAAATGAATATTTAAATATGTCTCTCTAAATATGCATGCAAGGCTGCTCACAGTAGTATCTAAAAACCTTACAGTGGTAGCTTCAGGTGAAGATAATTAAGCAGGTAATTATTTTCAACTTTGTCAAAATAAACTGCAATTTGGAATATAGGTGAGTTTATTAAAACTCATAGCTTTTTACTTTTGAAGTTCTGTTTACTTGGTGATGTTCCCTTATTCATTGATGTTTGTAGCTAGTGTTGGGCTTCTGTCACTCAATTGAAGACAAAATTCCTATTACAATGAGATTGATGGACTGTTGAAACCTGTGCATTAATTTCCCCATGGAGTAGTTTAAACCAATTTCTGAATCTAAAAGCCATGTATAACACCTGATAGAAGACCACTATTACCACAGGTGAAACTTTGATAGTATTTATTAGGGTTGGGTTTTTGTTAGGCTTTCATTTTATTGTAAGCTTTTCAATCATATCAGTCCTTATTCTCAAGTCCTGTAAAAGCATTATATATTATGTTTTATGAAAGCAGTGATGTTACAGTAGTGATGGAGAGGGGCGCCAATTCTATTCCTAGAAACCAGAAAGTATTATTCTACTGAAAGCAGATAATAAATACCAATAATTCTCTTCATCTCAAGGTCAAAGACATAAAGGAGTTACATTTTATTTTGGTACTGCACTACAATTTTATGACAGAAAATGAAAAAGTGCTAATTAAGAGAAATGGCAGAAACTGAGCTTTTCACTAATCTGAAGATAAGTTTTAATATTCACTGTAGATTGGAGTGGATCTAAGCCATATTGGCCTTGAATACGTTGTTTGTTTGTTAGTTTCATCTTGTGCTTACTTTTACTCTAATGAGGAGTGAAGTGGAAATACACTTGCAATTTACAATTGTTTCCAAAAATGTAGGATAAAATCAATGATAGATAATAAGTAATTATTTTGCTCTGGAGGCAGTGAACATGTGCTTTTCCTAGCACTTGGAAGCAGTAACATAAATTACATTTAATCTTGTCTTCAACATAACCTATAATACATGAAAATATTTTGTCTTCTCTATAAACATGTCATTCTTTACAAATTGTAAGACCTATCACGATGTGTCTTATGATACTGACTCCTTTGCTTATTTTATAGAACAGCAATCTCTAACAGGACTTGGTTTGTAAGGATGAGGAATGTCTACATGCTTCTGGAATGGGCATATTTTTATTTTTAAGTAGTAAGCTAATTCTTGTCATGATTATCGTCGTGGGTTTTGTCTCTTGGCCCTGAAAAGGAAAGGGGCTGCTTTTTTCAGGATCAAGTTTAAATTTGCTTTGACATAGTTTTATGCCCTGAGAAATGTACTAAATTCACAGATGAAGAATTATTTTATCACCACAAGTGCTTATGTAGCCAGCTTCATTCTCATTTATCTTTTCGCAACTGGTATAAGAGAAAAGGATATTTGGGATACAGCATAGAAACTTGGCCACTGAGTTAGAGATGCTTAAAGCTAGGAGAGAGGACAAGAGCAAGTGATAATAAATTCAGAGATTGTTTTTGCTCCTCTCATTTTTTCTACCTTTCCAGTCTGAGACAAATGGAATGGAAAGTCATATTGAATATATTCAAATCTGTGCTATTGCATTTAATTTAAAATATAATTTCTACATCTTAAATTAATATTATTAAAGTCAAGTGTCTCTATGCATATCAACAGTCATCCTCAGATCATCTGAGTAAGGCTTGCCACTGAATGCAGTATGTGTGTAGTAACAATGGTGTGAAGTAACACAAGGTAGAGAAGCTGTTATACTTGGAACACATAATAAATCGTAAAATACCCAATGGGTAAAGAAATGTGTCAAAGTAATGGTCAAAGAAATGTGCTTTTTTTAAGGCAGATGTGAAAGAACCACCACTGCAGCATGAAGGCAATTCTGGAAAGTTAGTTGTTATGATAATATAACAAACAGTACTCTGATAATAAAACCACTCAACACTCTGGGGGATTTTTAGATTAACAGCCTGTCTGATGTTAAATGTTCCTAGTACACCCAGTTGCTGAGCAGATTTATAGTAATATGTCATTGATCATAAACATAGGTGCTGGCAATATGGTGGTGCAGTAAGCAGTTAAAAAAAAGCCACCAGCTGTCAATTGCTTTATTAGTATTTTCTAGCTTTTATAGTTCTTTTGGAGCCTCTTAGAAACATGGTAATTAAATCTGCTTGTTTTTCTTTTTCTTATTTGTCAAGCAGTTTTATCTCATCAGTTTCTAACTCTCAGTGCAACTGAATTTAACATTCTGCTTTGAACACATCTCCATCTGCACAGAAAACTCACTGGTGTTAGGCTTTTATGAAAAAGAAAAAAAAGCTTTTAAAAGGGAGCATACTCTTTTACATTCACTTATTGATTGCTTAGAAACAGTTACTATTTATTCATTAAGCTTAAGTAATTCAGCAAAATTTATATTATACTCCAACAATAATTAAATTTTAATGAATATATTGTACGTTGACTGCAGTTACAGAACATGAAATTACCCTAGAGTAAAAGTATGTTTAGTATTCTAAATTAAAGATTTACTGTGTTCTTGAGGTGGTGACCTTAGTAGGATTGTAGAATGGCAGTGAATGTAATTGGGAAACAAATTTCCTCACTGCTACACAAACAGCAAATTTTTCCAAGTTCAATAATTCTAATTGCTGTTACTGTATGAATAATCTAGTGCAGAGTAACAGAACACATATTGAAGCAATATATACTGGATGAATGACTTGATAAGAAAGATCATGTGCGCCTTGATTCTACTGAAGGATCCCTTCACTTCTGGAAGTATCCCAACACAATTAATATTTTCCTACTTTAACTATTTCAAAACCCTTTTAAAAGTTTTGACGGTGCTTTTACTTCATTTTCTTCATTCTTATGTCACTTAGTCTAGAATCTTAGAGAAATCAAATCTTATTCTCTGGTTACATGGACCTTAGGATCTAAGATGATTTTACGTTTCACTCCTGCTAAAATTCATAATCAAAATAATGCTTTATAAATCCAGATGTAAACTTGCTTTGAGAATAAGCTCAAACACATAACAGAAACAATGGAATAAAACAATGGAATAAAAAGACAGCAATTTTAATGCTATATATTTGCTATTGTTATTCTCTTGGCTATTCTCTAAATTATTTCTGTTTCTAAATGAGGATCCTATTCCATAACCCTTAGTTTCCAGCCTCTGTGCAGTGAACAATAACTTCATAGAAGTAGGAGTGTTGTCAGGAAAGAAATTGCTACTGAAAATTTTTTATACCCTACATGTATTACACACTCAATTTTCTGAAAATCATGAACTTTTAATCATCTCAATTTTATCCATCCCATCTTCCAAGGAATGTTTAAAACTTTGAGGTGAAAAGTAGTAAAGCAGATGATCTAAGCAATTTTATTTTATTTTATTTTTAATTTAAAGGAAGAAAAAGAACTATTATCCTTTGCACAATAGTCTGTCATTAGAGGAATATTATTCTTCAAAAGAAATAACATCTGGAAAAAAAAAAAAGCTTCCCTGAAGATAATCATATCAGATTCATTTAATCCATCCTCAGGACTTGGACAGTGAAACATAAAGGTCCAAGCTCTAAAAATATTTCTGTGTATAAAATTGATTGATTTGTTACTTTAATCTTTTCTGCATTTGCGCAAAAACTTCTACTCACAACTTAACAAATATAACAGTCATGTAACTTACTGATAAACTTGCCTGTAGATCATAACATGTCTGTCAGGAATCATTGGTTCTGTGATATTTGCATTTGCTACATTAAGCAGTACCCATTGTTATGTTCTTGGTAAGCAAAGATTTTATGGTGGTACTGGGTGTTCTAAATTTTAATATGGAAGAAACAATGTAGATGCAGTTATTATCTTGTTTCCCAGGCTTAACTGATGGAGAAACATTGGCTCACAATTCTAAAGGGAGAAATTTCTACATTTTTTTTTTATCTCTGAAAATCCTCTCATTAGATGTCTGACTTTATAAGTAATGCTAAGTTTACAGTCTCTTTGAGAAGGCTGCCTATATAAGCTGCTCATTGGCTTGTCACAAGAAAGTGGCAAACAATGTCAGCTGTGGACTTTGCAGATGATGTCAAAAATGTTGATCATTAGGCTGCTAGTCTGTCATTTTCTTAGTGTCTCATGTACAAGCTAATGTTTATGAATATTTTTCAAACTTCTCAAAATAATTCATAATTTTGTTCTATTTCTGGAAGATAACTACATTCCAGAAGTAAACTCCGGTCTCCTATTCTCAGAGTTAAGCTTTCTTTAATATCTGTAGTATTAGACATTTGGTTTGTATCAAGTAATATACTTTTAATTACATATTTAGTTGAATGTTTCTTGTTATAAGAATCTTGGTTTCTAAGAAAAAGTTCTAGAAGTAAGTATGTCATGAATTATCAATAAATATGTCTGAAAAGATTTGTAGCCTTATTTTGGTAAACATTTCTTGTCAATTGAAACAGGCTTTCTTTCTGGATATTATTTAAATTTTCCTAATTTTTTTTGTGTTTTGACCAAATGTTAAAAATGGTTTTCTACCACATTTCAGAACAAAGTTTTTATCAGTAACTTTTTAAATAACTTGAACCTTCTAGAAATTCATTTAACTTTGAGAATCAAAGTAAAATAAAATATACTGAAATCACAGAAGCAAAATGTTCCATTTGGATAAAGGTATGGACTGGTATAAGGAGATTTCAATTTGGTATCCTATTCAAGACACAGGCAGTATTTGAAAAAGGAGCTTTACCTGCTTGTCAATACTAGTTCTCACTGAATAGTAGTCATGAGATCAGAGATCATGGTGAATTGATTTTTGTTTACTGTCCTATTTAATAAAACAGCACCAGTTGGGATGTTTTGGATGCCAGGTTCTTTCACTTGGTCATGAAGGCTTTCATTTAGTATATTCTAAAACTTTTGCTGAAACAAAGGGAAAAAACAATTTCCAATGAAAACTGCTCCTTATTTTCATTATGATGTCAGTGTACATATATATGCATGTCTATACATATACACACAAATATAAAAAAAGCTACTTACAAAATTACATACATAAGTGTAAAATGTCTCGTAATATTGACAGATATTTTACCTTTATTTTTCTGCTAAATTGACCCACAATCCACCTGTAAATATCTCTGTTGAGGTTACAGTTAAAAAGAGAATTACGAGTAACTAAATTTTCATAACAAAATAATGGAACAAAATATTTCTATAGTATAAATTGATACAAGGATATTTTCTTAACTCTTATTTAACAGGATGATAAAACATGATATGAAATGAAACATTCCTATGTATCCATATCATACTTTTTGCCTTTGCACTTTGTACCTCTTAAATGTGATAACATGGAATGGATGTTTTTTGAATTATGTATATTCCATAACAGAAGACAATTGTCACATGTACTTTGATAATGAATAATTAATGGAGTAGCTGCTACATGTGTGGAGGGTCTGATCCACTTCATATGGTAAGAGATATTCTGATAATCAAATTTAACTATGTTAATTTTTATTTTTCCTGGTGATATTTTAAGCATGAAGTATAGCATTGTGCCTTCAGAAATGACCAGAAACTACTAGATCTTAATAAAAACCTTAGGAATTTCCTATGCTTGCCCCTAGTTATGAAATCTTCACATTCTTTTCTTCAAAATGACACATTTTGGGGATATACTAGGTAGGGAACATGTTAAATTTCTGAGCTGAAAGAATAAAAATGATATAGTAGCATTACAGGATGTTGTATAGTTGACAAATATCAAAACAAGATTAAAAAAAACAAAAAAAAAGGAAAAAGAAAGAAAACACACACACACAAAGTCATAAAGGCCAAGAAGCCATTTATATCAGTAAATTAAAAGAAACTCTAGTAGAAAACTGTGAAGGGTGCCTGAAGTTATATTTATCAGGTATAGGAGAATTTGAACTAGTTGTCACATTCCATTTGGAAGAAGAGGGGTAACCTCCTATGTACGGAAAAAGTATTTTAAAGAAAACACAACTCATAGGAATAGATATTGTATTAGAAATCGTATGTTACCAAGTTGATTCATATTTTATATAGGATTTCATATTAAACTGAATAATTATCAGATAATTATCAGCTAAGGATATCTTCAGGTGATTGAAAATGATTGTCAGCTTCAGATAAAGAAATTACTTAAATGACTTCATATTAATTTACCCCAATGGTAATCACACTTTGTTTTTGTAAATAAGCATTTGAATGGAACAGCTGATTTCCCTATGACATTAGAAAGGTTTAAGTTGCTCTTTTTTACTTAGCAATGGGGACAGTTGTAATCAGGCATGCATAGTAATACAGACATGTATCACAAGACATAGAATAATAATGTGCTGCTCCAAAAGTAATGTCTCATATTTTATTACGTTGGCCCATGATGTCAGAGGTGGATGTTGGTGATATGACAGTAGAGGTCAAACCTTCTCACTAATATGCCATTAAATTTTGTTGCTGTTCAAAAGATGGCAGCAGAGGGGCAGTCTGACAAAATGGATCTAACCCGGAAGTGCACATAAAGCAAAGTGGTGGAATTGAGTTTTGAATTTCTCCATGAGGAAAAAATGACACCCACTGACATTCATGGATGCTTGATGGACATTTATGGAGAGCAGTGGTGACAGCACAGTGAGGCACTGGTGTGGTGGTGTGTTTCAACAGTGGCAGCAGAGGGTCACGTTCGCTGGTACAGGTTCTTACAAGTGCAGTATGCAGTCTCTTGTTTATGGCTGACAAAAATACACATCTACTGGTGGTGAAAATGTTGAAAAATAGTGTTGTGTAGCTAGAATTTTTCTGTTATTGGGCTCTTAGAATCTATTGCAGTTACAATGCAAATAAATAGGAGACGTTATTTTCAGAGCAACTTATGTATAAGGAAAATGACAGACAGACAGCAGTTTTTTTATTCTGTATTTTTCCCCTAAATATATTAAGTAAGAAGTGGATCCACAAACAAGTTTAGTGTCAGAAATGCAATTAAAAAAAAAAAATTACCACAGAAAATAACTTGCAATACAAACTGTGCAGAAATACAATGCATGAATTTATAGTGTACAATTAATCAAATATTTTTAATTCCTAAGAGAAGAAGTAGTGTATAAAAGATAATAGACAGAAATTGGCATTAATATTAACTCTTTAACCAGTGACCAGCATTTACAGTAAAGGCAATTTATTTTCATCTTAAAGAGAATTCCAAAGTATCCATTTGTTTTTGTTCTGAAATGAAACAAAAACTATTCTTACAAAACTTAGAAGCAAATCATTGTTACAAAGCTTTTATAGAACTAAAATATGTCATTAAGGTTTTGATATGCGGTAAGAAGGTTTCATAGAACCATAGAATCAAAGAATCATAGAATCATAGAATGGTCTGTGTTGAAAAGGACCACAATGATCAACTAGTTTCAACCCCCTTGCTATGTGCAGGGTCTAAGGATTTCAAAATAAGTATGGATTTTATTCTGGAAAGAGGAAGTACAGCAGGTTAATATAATGAAAAGTTTTTCTTTATTTTTTTCTTTTAAACAAATCTTTAGCTTCTATTTGATTTTCAATGCTGATAATTTGTTGCTTTCTATCAGCAAATCCTAATACCTTTTCAGATTGACCAAGATCTTCCTAACTCTACTAGTCATTTGCCAAGTCAGAAACGATGATGTCTAAAGGCCATATTTTATAACAGCATTTAAGACAATCAAGAAGAAAACACATCTACCTAATGGAAAAAAGTCTCATATTTTGTTTAATACAGAGATTGAATGTTGTTCACAGTTCTCCTGCTTCAGAGACCAGATTCCTACTAGGAGGAAGACCCTCTTCAAAATTCAGTCAAGAAATAGAAGGAACTAAAGAACATCTGCTAGGAAAGATATGATTGCTGAAGTTCAAGGACCATAGCATCACAAGTAAAAATATTCTTTTTCATTCTTCAAGCTTGATCCAAAGATGAGAAATAAGCTAATGCTTATTAGGGGAATGCGTATTAGAGGAAAAATGAAACAAATCCATTTAAAACTATAAAATATTTGTGAGACAATCCTAAATCCTTTAGCATTACTTTGGTGGGATTTGTATTATCTCTGACAATTGGAGGGAAGCCAAATCAAGCTAAAATTATGGTGGATGATTCAAAGATAAAAAGAGCTTCTATTTACATGGAAGAAAATAGTCAAAACAAAAATACACAAAATCTGCTCTATATGCCAAATACAGTAACATGATAATATGGAAGAGTTGAAATGTATATTAAAGACCTTAATTATACATGCACTAAAGGAGAATTCTTAAAAAGTTTTTAACAAAAAAAGAAAAAAAAAAAAAACACAGAAAACCTAAAATGCTTAGACAAAATGGTTATTGCACCACAGAAAAGATCTCTTGTATGGGGATTCATTGTTCAAGGACTCATTAAAAGGCCACATAAAAAAAGAGTATTTTTGTGTAATACCTCATTTCACTGATTAAAAATATATATGATTCTAAGACACTGCTAATAATGATTTCAATATAGCTGCACTCAGGATTTTGATGTCCCTTTTAAGACACTTTGATTTTTTGACAATATTTATCCCCAATATCTCATCTTTTTATCAGTCTGACATTTAGAGAACCATGATAAGAATTGAAAATTTACATGTTTTCTACAAAATTAAAGGCTTCAAAGGTCTTCTTCTAAGTTTCCTAAACAACGAGAGAGAAGAGAGGAAAATGTTCCATATCACTGCAAATGTTGATCTCAAACTGCAAAATTCATTATGGTAAAAAAGATTTTTCTTATATTTAGACAGAATTTCCTGAAATTCTTGTTTGGAATTCAGAAAAGAAAGTCATGCCTGCCTTTAATAGTAGATGAAATAATAGACACTTAATTTAGTGCAAAGTGTCAAAATTATTGCCCTTAATTTGTCATTTGAGGAAACCCTCTTCTTTCACAAACAGAATAGGAAAAAGTCAGAGTAAAGAGTAGTGAGAACAGCTCTTACAGAACCATTCTTTTTTCCTGCAATATATGTGCAGTATAAAATATATAAAATGCAATATAGAAATGATGCTATTTACTCAAAGGATACTTTTAAAGTGTAAACAAAATGCATTTTCCAAACATACTTTCTAAACTTCAAATGATAAAACACTGTTACTTTGCATGGTTCTAAAAGGCTGAAATGCAAATATCTCATCATCTCTTTTCATCAGTCTTCAGATTATGGTTTCCAGGTATTTGGCAATTTACCACGGTAATGAAAATGCTGAAGCTTGGGAATGTGCCATGAAATTGTTCTAGAATGTATTATAATTGCTTGTAATAGGAATAATAACAACTAAGAATGAAAAATGTATTTGAATCTACTAAAACTTAGGGCAAGATTAATTTCTTTCTCTATCTTTTCCCTCTGTTTTATTTCTTCGCAACTCGTCTTCTTGAATAGGAAACTAATTTGTTTTCAAACAGGACTTACTTATCAGCAACATGCTCCAAGCAGTGAGGTGAGGTGTTATAACGCCAAAACCAGGCTTCAGTTGTGTCCTGGTGACACATTAATTTTATTATGTTTTATCCCAATACTTCTGCTTAGTTAGCTCTCTCTTTAACCCTCAGTGCACCAGTCAGATTTTTGCATGTATACTGTGATAGTTAATCAAGCTTGAAAAGGTTCGTTTTCAGACTTTCATTTTCTAGGGCCTTTAAAGAGTTTTAAGGACAAACAAATTATTAGCAGTTCCTTTCTTACATTAGTGTTTTTTATAGAAATACATAGAAATGTTGCCTATGGAAGAGCATGAGAGCTAAAAAGTAGATGAAAAATTACGCAGGTATTGGACTTAGGGTAAAAAGGTTATTTTCTCAGCTGGTGTAACAAAGAATGGTACAATTCAATTGTTTCTATTTAACATGCTTTGAATTCTTGTTGCATATGCTGGCTACAATATCTCCAAAAGGCAACATATTTAAGCAACATAATGGTTTAAGAGAAAAAAATAAAAATAAAAATAAAAGCACTGGCCAGTAATTTCACGATACATAAAAATCTAGATTCCGCTGTTTTTCTAAGAGTCTAGATTATACTTACTATGTAGCACATCCTTTGTGGGATGTGAGCTGAGAGAAGGCCTGGAGAAAAGATTCTGAGGAAGGACCTAACAGGGCCCTGTGCTTTCAATGCCTGTGCAGAAGCTGTTGAGAAGACTGAATCAGTCTCAGGATGGACAAGGGGAGCAGAATGTTGAAACAGGAAAGATTTAAACTAGATATAAGAAAAACTGTTTTGCTATGAGATGGACAGCTAAGGAGATTGCCCAGATATGTTATGCAATCTCTATCCCTGAAGGTTTTCAAAACATAGCTGAACAAAATCCTGAACAACCCATTACAATCTCACAGTTGAACCCATTTTGCACAGATGTCTCAATTAGAGATCTTCTGAGGTTCCTTTTGAACTGTATTTTCCTTTGGTATTGTGATCTTATAATTGTAAATTCCCAAAGAAGAGAACTGAACACAGAAAGTATTTTCTAAAATAATAAACACAGAAAATAATCATATTCTTCTTAAATTTTATAAGTCTAGAATATTTTTCTAAGGTTGCATTACACTATAATATATATGATATGCCAGATTATAATTTTTCTGCTTATAGACATCTTTACCCTTCTCCCAACAGGAAGTCTTGTAATAAAGCAGCTAGTTTAGAAAGGCTGAAATTCTCCAAACCCTGTTTTTCCATAGCAATTAATCCTTCAGTAATACATTCCAAATAGCTAATGGAATTCATGTTGGAAAGAATGCTAGTTTTATTTTTCTCCAAATATAGCAGTTCATCTTATACAAGATACAACCTCTCCCTCCAAACCTTGACTTGCCTGTATCATCAGACCGTTATTGGACATACATGCATCATCACCAGCATTTGTTTCTCCTGAGTTCAAAGACTATTATGGTCTTCTGAAACAGCAGAGATTCTGTTTCAGGGTTTCTGTTTGGTTACTTTAATAAAGTATAAGAACATATTTCATTAATCACTCACACACTAGCTTAGATTTACACCTGGCATTTGTTATTACACACAACAAAAGCAAGTAATTTTTAATTTTTATTTATTTACTCTTTTTTTCCCCCCCTTTTGGTACTCTTGAAAGTACCTTTCTATCTAAGGGGAATTCCAGCTATCCAGAAGAGAGGAATTTTGTAGCTGAAAGAAAGAATAAGAAAGATTTGGCAGGAATGAATAATTCAAAAAACCCTCTCTCCTAATTAGATTGTCTTCTTAACTTTGTTAAAATTTAGACTTTGCTTTGTGAAGTGTAGGCTAAACAAGGTAGGGTTGCATAAACAGTAGATGTTATAGCCAGCTACATCTAGAACCTTGGCTGCAAGCCCTGTGGTAAAACTGCCTCAGAAGTCTGACTGAAAGAAGCTGGGGAAAAAAAATGAGGACAGGTGATCTCTTTTTTTTTTTTTTTTTCCCAACATAAGAACATCTGTGCTGGATCAGATCAGTATTTCGGCTTTAGACTGTAGTTAGAAAAAGGAACAGGCTGAAATAGATAGGTCAATTCTAAAGTAGACAAGTTCCTTATTTACTTTATTGTAAGGCAATCAGAACCTCACTGACTAAGTCTTTGCCTTCAGATAACTGCATTTGGAAGCCAGCAAGAGACTTTTGAACATATTTATGTTTCTGGACACAAAATGGTCCCATGGCAATAAATTATGATGTATTTTATGTATACATAATACTTATGTAATATATAAGTAATAATGCGTATCTATATTTTGCATATGTAATATAATGTTTCCAGAGCTGTCTACTTTTAATCTCAGCTTGCAAATATAAATAGAACTTGAGGAATGCTAGATAAAGTCAATTGTCATTGGAGAATGAGTATATTCTCTAAATAACTTACTTATGTAATGATAAAATATACTGCAATTAACTCTTTCATCAACACTGATATGATGGAGAGATTCAAATGCTAAACTAGATTGTTTCATAGCATCAGAAGCAGAAGTCTGCATTTTGTGTGTTGCTTGGTGAACACACCACCTTTTTCATTTCTTTTTGGTATTTTCAACTTAATGTGAAAAATAATTTTATTTTGTTGATATGTAAATGCAAGAGGGCAACTTCTGCTATGTGGTGGTGTACTGCATAGAGGAGTGCACTTGGGGCATCCACTTAGCATCCTGCCTTATCTTGGGAATCTTAAGATGGCTCCAATCCTACACAGCTGTACTAGCTTACGTATGAAAACAGTCTTGATGCTGTTCAGTTGTACAAATTTACTTGCACACTCTTCAGGTTCAGACATTTCTTCACATTTTTTTCTTAACAACAGAAATAGATTAAGGAATGAAAAGGAAAAATAACTCACCCTGCTTTTAAAGCGCTTTGATATATAGTGACAAAATGTTACACATAAGAACCTAACATTATATTCATTATTCCACCATGTTATCAATACAACCTCTGTACTGGATATATAACCTAGGTTTTTGATTTTTTTGTACCAAATGTTTCTTCTGCATATATAATTACACAATGGTTATCTCAGTCTAACTCATATCTAATTATGTAAATAAGTATATATGCCCTCCAACTGCTGTTTGTATACCAGGGACCATGCCTGTACTTGCTCCTATTCATGATGTTGCCTCAAAGTTTCTTTACATGTAACTTTAAAAGTAAGATCTCATAAAAACTTTAATCTTTTCTAAACATATTTTTACTGTCTTTCAAATGTGAATTACTGGCATGTCAAAAGTCATTAATCTGGCAAGAATATTACAGATGCTACAGTAATTCTGTATTAGAATTCTGAACTATAATTCAAACACCCTCTTTAATTTTATTTAAAAAAAAATGAGTTAAAGAAATGGGGAGATGCACTTATTTGTTATAGTTTGATGGATAGGAAGCTGGCACATTAAAACAAAAGTCAAAACAAAGCAATATCTTTTTCTCATTCAAAAATCACAACAAACCTGGCAGTTCCTATGTTCATCTCTTACACAGATCACTATGTTTTCTCCCCTGATGTGTGAGGTTGGATTTCTTTTTTCCTGTTAAGTTGTAAGAAGTGTAATTGGCTTTTTTTTTTTTTTTTTTTTTTTTTTTTTTTTCCCCTTTGGCCCTCCCAGATGAAGGGAGGATCCCACAAAGTTCTCAACAAATGTTTCTTTGAAAAATGAATTTCTAGCCATAGAGAAATAGAAATGTTAGAAGAAATATTTCAACCAGTTATGTTGGATATAAAATATAACAGTCTAACATTCACAGAATCACAGAATTGAAGGGGTTACAAGCCTTTAACTACTTAAGAAAACAGAAACCAGTATGTTTTATACTTCCAAAAGTCACTCTGCTTGTATGACCACAAAAACATAGATGAGGTTGGAAGATACTTCTGGAGACAATGTAATTGAGCAACCTGTACAAACTGAAGCTCACTATAGGAGGTTACATATGTTTATAATAAACCCAAGTGTTGAGATTTCAAAACTTCAAGAGTTCTACTATCCCCACAGGAAAAAAAAATGCCTTTACTTTCTTATGTTTAGACGGAATTTCCTGTATTCTGATTTTTGCCTATTGCCTCTTTTTTTTTTTTTTTATTGGGCACCACAAGGGAGGCTGACTCTGCCTTTCATTAATATCCTCCATCAAATATTTACACACACAGATAAGATCCACCATGATACTTCTATTCTCCAAGCTGAACAGTCCCAGCTCTTTCAGCCTCTCCTCTCACCAGAGATGCAATCTCTTAGTCACCTTCATAGCCATTCACTAGACTCACTCCAGTATGCTCATGTTCTTCTTACTCTGGGGAGCCCAGAATGGGACTGAGCACTCCAGCTGTGTCTTAACAGTGCTGAGTAGAGAGGTAAACCCAATGAAGACCAATAAACATGACTTCTGATTTCATGAAAGGCCACAACAGACTGCTGTATTACAATTCTCAAAATTTTTCTGGACCTGATTCTTCTGCCTGACCTCAATTTATCTAGGATTTGTCCCATAAATTGGTAGGAATTGAGCTCAAAACAAAACAAAACAAATACAAACAAACAAACAAAAAGTCAAGCAAAGTATTTATTATAAATCAGATTATCTGTTCAAGTGTTCAAGCAAAGATTAACTGTTCATTAAACCACAGTAAGTTGTTCAGATAGAGCACAAAGAATTCTAAGAAAACAAATTATCTCTTGCTTTGTCTGACACATGGAACAGTATCCTGTACACTAGAGTATTTGTATACTTACTCAAGTTGAATGGCTGGTCAAGAAGCAAACATCAGATTTTCCTCCTTCTATAGATACATTCTATTGATTGTTTCAATCTAAATATTTGGTGTTTTATCTAACTGTGTATGGCCTTTAAGATCCTGGTATGGTGCTTAAGCAGACAAATATGAGCAAATTCATTGCCTGAATCATGTAAGACTTGGGTTTGTAAAATGACAGGTATCTTTATTTGGATCTAGTCCAAAGAAGTTATCAGGTGTTTCATTAAGATTGTAGATTAAACAACAAGAACAACAAAAACAGCAATAACAACAAAAAAACCCTGAAAATACAAATATTTGGCATTGCTAAGCCCTTTTGTCAGAATGAGACACACAAGAGACTTGTAGCAAAGACTGTGAAAATGACATTCTTGTAGATAGATGGAGATTGATTTGTTTCTGTACTCTCAGTCTTTTTCTTCAGTCTGTACGATTTCCAGCTGCCTCAGGGTCTGCATGATGAAGTATGTGATCCTTTTCTTTTATTTTCAGTTCATGTATATGACACACTGTCTATGATGCTTTCATGGTACTTAAAAGGTCATATACTATCAAAAACCAGAGTGAAATTTTGCAGTAAAAATAATTCATTACATAACAAAGCTTTTAAAGGGTACTCAGTTGCAAATTAGATTAAAATAGTAAGGTGTACATGGAACTACACTTCTTGTAATCCTCTTTGTTGTTGAATTTATTTTAAATTATTATTCCCTTAATAAAGGTTAGAATAGATTTCCTTGAGTTTTCTGAATGCTAAGGCATTGTAAGGTAGAAATTATTTTAAACCTGGATCAGGTTTTGCAGAGGCTTACACCATTTTCAAATCAAATATATATATATATATATATATATATATATAAATGAAGTGTTTTCTGGCAAGTAAGTACATTAAGCACTTAAAAAAAAAAAGTTATATAATTCACAACTGACAAAATACAATGACTAATCAAATGCGTAATTAATGGATCTTATTCTCACCTAATTGCAGAATATTGCTTTGTTTGCAATGAATTACAGTGCAGTGGAAACTGACATGGCCAGTTGACTCAAGCTGGCCAGTGTGGTATTCCATAAATTGCAGTGTAATGCTGAAGATAAAATCTGGTGAAGTTGGCTGGTGTGGACAGGGGGGTGCTGCTGCTGCTCAGGGATTGGCTGGGCATCAGTTGGTGGGTGATGAACAATTGCATTGTACATCACTTGTTTTGTATGTTCTTATAATTTGTCTTCTCTTTCTGTCCTATTAAACTTTTTATCTCAATTATTTTTTTTACAATTCTTTCCTCCACCCCATGGGAGGGAAGCATGTGGAAGGTTGTGGGGTGTTTAGCTGTCTGCTGGGCTAAACCACAACAAATAAAGATGATCCTCTTGACCTATATTACTAAAATGAGGAAAAAAATATTACTTTGCCTTTAGTATAGAAGATGGGAAGCTCCTTTTTACAGTAAGCTTTTATAGGGAAAATGGCACAAGGCTTCGTTGTAATCTTTTTTAGTAAGACTATTTACAGATTGAAGATTAATATTTTACTTCTTCTGAAAAAAAACAAACAAAACAACAACAACAAAAACAAACAAAACAACAACAAAAAAAACCACCTTAGCTCATAGATTTAAATTAAAAATAATTTAACATAGAAAGCTTAATTGCCATGGTTCCTTTGTAGAACTATAGGGAATGGTTACTCTTTCTAGAAATTGTAGTGTTCTCTGACTTAATCCCAAACGTAACTTCCTGTAAAAAACACCAAAGCAGGCTAAGCAATGCATATAGTAGTTATTTTTTGTAGAGATTTGGCTGTGCAGAAGTGGCAGAAAAGTGTAGAGAAACTGAGACAAGGTGGCAAACAATCACAAGTTGCAGCCTGAAAAAGCAATGAGAGTACAGATCTGGAAAAGAATGTCATAATACACATTCAAGCTGAGGGCAGATGGAACTGCAAGCATAAGGACAATTATTCATATTTTGATACTCCTATATCTGAAGAAAGAAGATTTTGTACATTTTCTGTAAATGAAAAGAGTGATGTAAACCCACCATCAGTTACCCTTTTCATCTGGAAAAACATTAATGCCTTCAACTTTACCCAGCCAGATAAGTCGAGAGAGACAATGCTAGTGATAAATGTAGTGGGAATGGAGAACAAGACAATACAATTCTGAAACACAGTTCAACTTTTCAGGCTGAGAAGCGTTGAAATTGAGAACTTTCAAAATGAACTGTAAATTTGAAGTTTTACAGATGACAGCTACCTAGAAGAGCAAACCAACAGTTCACGGCTTATGTCAGTTCTGTCCTCAGCTGGTTTTTGAGGGCCATCATAAATATACAGACTAACAAATACAAACTTCATTGCCTGTAATCCGTTCTATCCAGCTTTTTGTAGTTCAGGCCCATTGACACAACTGGCCCAACACACAGAACACACAGATACAGAAATTAATTATTTATCTTTGAACACAGTGCTTTGTCACAGAGTTTAGTCTTTACTAAAATATTTTTACTTCTCAAGCACATGAATTAACTTTCCTGTGGTGTGGCTTTAATATGAGATGATCAGAAAATGAACTGATTCTCTTGATCAGCTCTCTTTTTTCCAATGCCTGCTTGAATTTTGTTAGATTAGTGAACCATTTGCATAACAGAAGCACAATTTAACCTAAAAAGAGAGACTTTCATATCTAGTTCAGCAGCCTCTGGAGATTTTCTTCTGGCTAATTACAACCTGAGGAGCAGACTGAACTTTCTCTTTGATTTTGATGCCCAAAGGGACTTCAGTACACTTATGTGGCATTCAAGGAGCTTACATCAATTGTATGTTCCAAACATTAAAATGATTAACTGAATCTGCAGGACATAGCTTCTAAATAATAACTGAAACTATTGAGAATGAGATCTAAAATTAATTCAGTATGATAAAATGCTAGGTGGACATTAAAATATTTCTGAGTTGAATTCTATTCTGAAGGCTCATTGAAATAATTAGAAGACTAGATGGAAGTAATTCATGTACAGAGATCAAGGAGCTGATACATTACTTCTGAGTTATTGCTCTATTTTCTTATATTCATTCGGATATTTTACTAATGGTTTTATCTTTTTGAAAAATCAAGCAACTACTTTTGTTCCTTTGGGCATAATTTTAACAAGGTTACTTATGATCAGTAGATTATAATCACTTTTACTGGTTACAGGGAAAGAATAGTAATCTCCAAGTTGTACCAACTGAAAACATCACTCATGTGGTAGTGGCTTGTGATCTTGTGTAAAAGGTTCTGCATTACCCTCAGAAGAAAGAAACACCACAAAAATAAAAATTGCAACCTATTCCAAGACCTGAATTGGCAAAACTGAATCAAACTAATATTTTCATGATTCTTACTTCTGTTAGTTTGACTTCCTCTCCATCCTCATATTATTCCTTTTGCTGCGTTTTCATTGGATTATGATTATTATTTATTTTTTTAATGCAAAAGTAATCTTTTGCACCCCTATGGAAATTGCATTATTGGTCTAAGTGCAATTACTGAACTCCTAATACTTTAATTCTTCCCAGTATTCTATAACCTCAAAGTAGAGGCTCCTCTGGAGTCACTTATTATTTTTAGGCTATAGTCGACTGAGGGAAAGATAAAAATGGTACTTTGATTTAGAACAATTTGATTTGATGTGAGGCTCTGGAGCATGTTTCTCTGGTATTATCTTGAGTATTAATAGGCAGCAGAAAACTAAAAGAATATTCACTACTATCCTACCTTCTATTGAATTCACTGAACCAGAATGTCTGTGTGTTTCCATTTGCAGTGCTCATGTTCATGGAAAATAATTAACTTATTAAAAAGTACTGTTTGCCTCAAGATGGTATAGGATAATCCTGCAGCTTTCACTGCATCAAATGTTTGTCTTGATTGCTGTTGATCAGTTTCTATCACGTGCAGTAGTAAATGTTATGTTGAAAGAAAAAGAGGAGTTGGCATATCGATAAGTACACTAATAAGTTTAGAGTAACGCTGGTGACAGTGGCCTTAAGAAACCTCACATCTGTTGGNTACACACATATATGTACATTCAACACACACAGACACACGCCTGAGCAGAAGAAAATTATAGTCCTTTAGCTTGACCTTTGCATTTCAGAAAAGAACTGAATTTCAATTGAATGTTGAAATATTATTTCTTCAGAAAGCTCAATAACTTTTTGACTACATTACTTACCTTTGAAAGGGATGGATAAATTGTAGGTATGGATGGCATAATGTAAACGATTTGACTTTTCATAAAAGCAATTCTCATTTTCATAAACTGAAACTTGAAAAAAGAAATCCATTCCTTCTTCAGCCTTTTTTGCTTTCTACAATCATACGTATACTTAAGAAAAGTATGCATTTGAAAATGTATCATCCATAGAAGGAAAAAAAAANAAGCGTTGAAATTGAGAACTTTCAAAATGAACTGTAAATTTGAAGTTTTACAGATGACAGCTACCTAGAAGAGCAAACCAACAGTTCACGGCTTATGTCAGTTCTGTCCTCAGCTGGTTTTTGAGGGCCATCATAAATATACAGACTAACAAATACAAACTTCATTGCCTGTAATCCGTTCTATCCAGCTTTTTGTAGTTCAGGCCCATTGACACAACTGGCCCAACACACAGAACACACAGATACAGAAATTAATTATTTATCTTTGAACACAGTGCTTTGTCACAGAGTTTAGTCTTTACTAAAATATTTTTACTTCTCAAGCACATGAATTAACTTTCCTGTGGTGTGGCTTTAATATGAGATGATCAGAAAATGAACTGATTCTCTTGATCAGCTCTCTTTTTTCCAATGCCTGCTTGAATTTTGTTAGATTAGTGAACCATTTGCATAACAGAAGCACAATTTAACCTAAAAAGAGAGACTTTCATATCTAGTTCAGCAGCCTCTGGAGATTTTCTTCTGGCTAATTACAACCTGAGGAGCAGACTGAACTTTCTCTTTGATTTTGATGCCCAAAGGGACTTCAGTACACTTATGTGGCATTCAAGGAGCTTACATCAATTGTATGTTCCAAACATTAAAATGATTAACTGAATCTGCAGGACATAGCTTCTAAATAATAACTGAAACTATTGAGAATGAGATCTAAAATTAATTCAGTATGATAAAATGCTAGGTGGACATTAAAATATTTCTGAGTTGAATTCTATTCTGAAGGCTCATTGAAATAATTAGAAGACTAGATGGAAGTAATTCATGTACAGAGATCAAGGAGCTGATACATTACTTCTGAGTTATTGCTCTATTTTCTTATATTCATTCGGATATTTTACTAATGGTTTTATCTTTTTGAAAAATCAAGCAACTACTTTTGTTCCTTTGGGCATAATTTTAACAAGGTTACTTATGATCAGTAGATTATAATCACTTTTACTGGTTACAGGGAAAGAATAGTAATCTCCAAGTTGTACCAACTGAAAACATCACTCATGTGGTAGTGGCTTGTGATCTTGTGTAAAAGGTTCTGCATTACCCTCAGAAGAAAGAAACACCACAAAAATAAAAATTGCAACCTATTCCAAGACCTGAATTGGCAAAACTGAATCAAACTAATATTTTCATGATTCTTACTTCTGTTAGTTTGACTTCCTCTCCATCCTCATATTATTCCTTTTGCTGCGTTTTCATTGGATTATGATTATTATTTATTTTTTTAATGCAAAAGTAATCTTTTGCACCCCTATGGAAATTGCATTATTGGTCTAAGTGTAATTACTGAACTCCTAATACTTTAATTCTTCCCAGTATTCTATAACCTCAAAGTAGAGGCTCCTCTGGAGTCACTTATTATTTTTAGGCTATAGTCGACTGAGGGAAAGATAAAAATGGTACTTTGATTTAGAACAATTTGATTTGATGTGAGGCTCTGGAGCATGTTTCTCTGGTATTATCTTGAGTATTAATAGGCAGCAGAAAACTAAAAGAATATTCACTACTATCCTACCTTCTATTGAATTCACTGAACCAGAATGTCTGTGTGTTTCCATTTGCAGTGCTCATGTTCATGGAAAATAATTAACTTATTAAAAAGTACTGTTTGCCTCAAGATGGTATAGGATAATCCTGCAGCTTTCACTGCATCAAATGTTTGTCTTGATTGCTGTTGATCAGTTTCTATCACGTGCAGTAGTAAATGTTATGTTGAAAGAAAAAGAGGAGTTGGCATATCGATAAGTACACTAATAAGTTTAGAGTAACGCTGGTGACAGTGGCCTTAAGAAACCTCACATCTGTTGGAATCATATCTTTATTACTTTCAACCTGTGCAAAATAACAGCAACGTAAAATACTCTCTTCATGTCATTCCGACTGCTGATGTCAGTTCCACCTTTTCAGTATTTAAGCTGAAATTCCCAAACTCTTGAGTTCTTCATAACAAAAGAATGTTAAAAAAATGAAATTGTCTTTTCATTATAATTTTTCAGAATTATTATTTTTGTCTTACACAACATGTTCCATGCGTTAGTCAGTACTCTTATGTCTTGTATTCTCTGTTGGAAAATGGACAAGGAGATAAGAAATGAAATAAATATTTATATATTAATATAAATA
>VXAB01010281.1:0-17677 GCA_013399175.1 Odontophorus gujanensis | reverse complement strand
AGCTTAGTGGGTAGGGATGGTTGAACTAGATGATAGGAGGATGGTTGGACTAGATGATCTTGTAGGTCCTTTCCAACCTAATGTATCTATGAATCTATGAATAAGGCCAGGGTGCACGTGTCTTTGAGCAACCTGAACTTGTGGGTGGTGCCCTTGCCTATAGATGGGAACTAGATGATCCTAAACGTCCCTTCCAGTACAAAACGTTCTATGATTCTACAAAAGAAAATTCTGAAGTTTCTGGCTTTTATGTTTAAAGCTTATACAAGTCATGGGAAGGGCCAGGAAGGAGAATGCTAGATATAAGGCCAATCTATTATTTAGGCAATTTCTAAATATAGTAGTGATCATGACATACATAGTTTTATTTTAGCAACAAATGAATTTTCTTCATTTTAAATTATCAGATATAGTATTTCTTACACGTTTACCTTGACAGGAGAGGGGGTACGTGTGAGTAATGGCAAGAGTGCAAGTCAGACAGAGCTGCTGGCTATGCAAGAATTTGACCTCAAGCCTTGGATGCAGGTTGTGTAAAGATAAGCTAACAAGGTAGAGATAACCTCGTCTGAGGTGTGAGAAGAAACAGGATATAGCAATGGGAAGCGATTGGGAACTGTTTACTTAGACGATTAGGAGTGCTTCCTGTTGCTAAGATGTTTAACCTTAAGGAATGTAACCGTCACCCAATCAGATCTTAACACACGCTGCCTTTCTGTGTATATAAGCTTTGAGTTGTTGCTTAATAAATGAACATTAGCTTGCATCAAGCTGGGTTCCCGTCCCTTCATTGCAGCAGGTACGAACTGCCTAAAAATTAAAGTTTGGTTCTTTGTCCATATTTTAGAGTCTTCGTAAAATCACAGCTTCTTATTTTAAACCAAACATTAGCACATGCCTTAGGTAGCTTAGTTTGACTGCTCTTTAAGTACGCTCTTACCCTCAGTACTTAAAATGCCTTTTTTATTTTTTGGTAGCGGATATGGAAAAACCTCAGTTTTCAAAAAAAAAATTGAGATTTTAACTTTTTCTGCTTTTCTAGTTTTGTCACATTTCACTGAAAATAAAGTTGTGAAAAAATATTTATTAATTATTCTCATCAGATTACGATTCACAGTGACATAACAATGGTATTTTATAGCCTTTCTATTTTCTACTTTGTCTTTTAAATGTGTATGCATATATGTGTATACACTGAGAGGTAATACAGGAGGGAATATGTGTGTGTATATACATACATATATATATATATAAAACTCATTCTATTTATCAGATATTTTAGACTATCTATCACGTCTTGTGTACACATAGTGTATTCCAGCTACTTGTAATGTTTTTCAGGCTCTTTATAGTTTCATGATAGAGTCAAGAAGCACATAGATAAAGGAAGTTAACAGCAGTGACTAGTAGTTCTGCTGTGCAATATGTTCATAAATGATCTAGAAGTGAGGAGGATGATTTGGAGAATTTTTGAAATTAAATTTTGATAAAAGCAACATAGAATACATGGGGAAAAAATATATTTAGGATTCATTAACCAAGTTAGGTTTTAACTTAGCCCCTAATACTCGAATAAGACATCTGGGGGAATCTCGTGGCATTCTCTAGAAAGCATTGGAGAATGCTCAAAAGAAAAGTCTTTTTTATACCACTGTGTATCTGACACATCTGAAATACTGAGTACAGCTTAGGTCCCTTCAACTCAAGACTAGGACTATAACCTTGCAGGACTAGGTCAGACCTAGTGAAGGCTGGCAACAGCGATATGAGAAATGAACAGTCTTCCATGTGTGGAAAGGTTAAACAGACTGCAACACTCCAGCTTGGAAGGCAGGTATCAGAATGAAGCTATCAAGTAGCGACAGATAAGGTGACTGAGGAACAGTCATTCATTATTTCTTGTAGAAAAAGAACTCAGGAGTAGAGGAAATATTTAATAGAAAATAAAAAGAAGAAGAAGAAGAAGGAAATGCTTTTGCACACAATACATAATCAAATTAAGTATATAGATATGAAATATATACACTTAAAAAGTTGTAGTACATATTCATAGAAGCTAGCAAGATATTAAGATATTACAAATGTATCCTCCAGATCTCAAAGTTTTGTTTATGACTGTAAAACAATACAGTATTTTAGTTATAGATTACTATACACATTCCTGTGCTTAAACTCTTTCCCTATATATTGGGCCAGGTAGAACTTTGATCTAGCCAAGCACATCATATCTCATGTTTCATTAATATCTACCTTCTAATGTTCAATAGCAAAAATACATCTTTTGTGTCTAGCAGAGGCTTGAAGACTGATTACCCAGTTAGAGAGAAANTCTAATGACAGGACGAGAGGGAATGGCCACAAGTTGTGCTGGGGAAGTTTTAGATTAGATTTGAGGAAAAATTTTTTCACTGAAAGAGTGGTCAGGCACTGGAATGGCCTGCCTAGGGAGATGGTTGAGGCACCATCCCTAGCACTGTTCAAGAAGCATTTAGATGAGGTGCTAAGGGTTTTGATTTAGTAGCTTAGTGGGTAGGGATGGTGATAGGAGGATGGTTGGACTAGATGATCTTGTAGATCCTTTCCAACCTAATGTATCTATGAATCAATGGAAGCATTTAACAAATGGAAAGAGTCACACCAGTAATGTCTGTGAGATCTATGTCTTGTATAGAAGTATTGGAGATTGTTGTGGTTGTGTGGTTTGGATGCCGATATTCCACATCAGAACATCATGCTGGGAATTAAATAGTTAATGCTTTGCCAGGGAGGGGAAGGGGGGTGGAGCTCTGGACTGGACACCAGCTGTTCTTGGGCTGTTTTTTGCCCTTGGTGTGCTGTGGAGACAAAGCACTTGTGCTTCCCTGCACTGAGATTCTCAGATTTTTGGATACTTTTGTCTCTCCCAGACTGTTCAGCTTTTGTAAGATTTAGTAAAATTACCGCTCCTCTTAAAATGTTGCTATTTTTATTTATTTTCCTCAACTTATCTGTTATCTCTGTACTCCTTCCCTCTTCCCTGCCCCCCCTCCCAGAGCACATGACTCACTGAAACATGATTTTATGGGATCCCTGTGATCACCTCCGATGCTGACAGGAATTAATGATGGGAATTAATGTGGTTGCAGTTAAAATGTAAGGAGAAAGGCATACCCCTGCAGGCTTTCCCTGAGTCTGAGTGGAGGGGGCATGGGGATCAGTATGTGCCTGCAACAGAGGGGGCTCAGCTGCCGATGTCTTGCAAGCCAGAACCTTCAGAATGTTATGGTGAGTGAAACGCAGGGACTTGCATTAAGAAGTCCAGTCTGCTCTGATAGCAGCATATTCCACTGTAAAATATATGAAATAATATAATATGAAACACAGAGTCATAAAGGACATAAAGTGCCTGTTTCTGGCTACATCTTGAATTACAAAATTACGACTTCTTAGAAAGGAAAGCCTTTCCTTTCTACTAGTCTGCTGCAACATTCCTGGAAGGGAGCCAGTGTTTCAATATAAGTAAGTACCCTCTCAAACTGCTAGGGACTACAGTATTTCTGAGTCATGATGTCAGTTTGAGTTCTTTTGGAATGTGTACCAAAGTCTTTTCCCTGAGAAGAATGCCTCCCATTAAGTGTATCATCCCCCACGCCAGCCCTCTGTTTTTCTCTGGCCATAGAATCTTAGCTTTAACATCCATTCTTTTAATCCCATTTCTCAGCCCTATGGGGAAAAAAAAAAAAAAAAAAAGCCATGGAAATCCTCCTCTTCTACACATTAATAAAAACTTCTCGTGACTGACTCCTGAATTTTAATGCCACATTTTTTTCCAAAACTGGAATGGCAGTAAATTTATATTGGAATTAGTCCTTCAAACAGCTTTTGATCTGCTGGTGTCTAAGGAATCAGCTCTGCACAGGTTTTTACAGATATGCAAATAAAAACATTCCAGTTGTCTCAATGGAGAGTACCAGAAGTTTTGTCCGGTTATAACTTGCTTCAGAAAGACTTTTTGAGATAGGTTATCACAATCCTTAATGGTATTTCCAGACTTCCATTGCTGGGGAAAAGCTTCTTCATACAAAGGGTGGTTGGGCACTGAAGCAAGCTCCTCAAGATCATAGCACCAAGCCTGCTGGAATTCAAAAAGCGTTTGAACAATGCTCTCAGACATACAGTTTGAGTATTGCTTGGTCCAGGAGTTAGACTCAACAATCCTTGTCAGACCCTTTCAATATCTTGATATTCTGTGACTCTGTGATCAACTATTTAGTCATCCAAATAACCATCATGTAGTTTATTGTACATACAAGGACAACTCATGTTAAGGCCTGGTTGATTGTGACTCAAGGCCACAGAATAATAAAGTTAAATATATTTTGAAATTAAATTACGATTTTTATGATGTCAAACTCACAGTAATTGATTATTTCATTTTTGGGTATCATGAAATGTAATCTACAATGTATGAGTTTTTATATATAGCCAGATACTGATCTATCTTGACTTCTTTGGACCTGAAATATTTTCCATTTACTTTACAATTTGAAAACAAGATGAAAAGAGGGAAAAGAAAGCAAAGCACACAAAAGACATTGCCTTGTAAGTGCACAGCGATAAGATTTTACATCTTTTTCAATGAAAAGGGAATAACTTATGCCATTATAGAGATGTTGAAGTAGAAGGGTACAAAGAACAGAAAGCAAATTTTGTCAAACTGATTTTTCAGCAATCTGGAGTTGATACTTACTAACTGTCACTGAAGGTACATCTGATTTTCTTGAGTTCATTATTCAGACTCCCCAGCATTCTGGTCATCTGCTAAAGATGAAGACAAATTTGATAATGTCATCATTCACAATTTTATGTAACTTTCCATAGAACTAGACTTAATAATAAAAATTAAAGACTTAGAAGTCAATGAGAAAAACAATAGGCTCTCAAGAATATAAGATTTTAACTCAGAATCATACTTTGAATGGGAGGGAGATATTCAGGAATGCAGGGAGGAAAGATCTCTAGTGTTTTCCTTTCTTAGATGTTGCTATGAGATTAGTAATTTCATAAGAGAGGTAAGTCTTAACATTTTTGTTTGTTTGTTTTAAAGAAATTTGTGCAGTATATGATTTCTTTCCACCTGTAGAGAAGAGTGGAAAAACAAACAAAAATTGATGAAAGTTCAGATTTTGCACAACTAAGACAAGCTGTGTTACTAAACATCAGTTTCATCTGAAAAAATACGTCTATCTGAAATCTAGGCATTTCCCACATTCCAGGAGAATGTGTTAATTAACTGTCTCATATGTTGTATATTTTGCATTGTGCTATTTTATAGTCCTCATTATGGCCTAATCAAACTGTTATCTGCATCTTCAAACCACATCTTACTATTCTAGGATTAGGTAACAGTATTGTATAGAACTACTGTTTAAAAGTAGCTTATTCAGTTCTGGCATCTATACAGAAAAAATACCTGTGTCATCAGTCAGTTTCATCAGTCTTCCTGCCAGAATATCTTAGATTTTAGAAAATACAGGATATCACAACTTAATGGCAATGGGAAATTCACAAAAACACTGGTGTGAAATTATCAGATAGGTATATGTTTCCTAAGAAACTGAAAGTAATAATATTACTTTTGATTAAAAAACAACCATTTGATGACCCCCCAGAGGCCACTGACTACATTATTAAATATATTGCTTATTTTCAGCTTGGATATGATAGATGTGACTAACAGCGATCAACATAATGAGTTTTCACTCTGAATTTGTCCATGGTTTTAGAGTAATTCCCAACTTAGTATTGACATTTCCAAGTGTCTTGTGTGACTTTTTCTTAAAAATAAAATAAAATAATAATAATACTTTGCGGAGTGAATGACTTAAGCACCCTGATGCTTCGATACAAGTATTGATACATGTAATGCTGTTATGCCATAATGCGGTGGCAAATACAGCAATAATAGCAGAGTCCTAGGCTGCAGCAAATGAGAACAAACCAAAATGCAGCAGCTGTGGACTCAGAAACAAAGGAAGGAAAACTGCTTACCTTTGAAAAGCCTCCAGTAGGCAGAGATCTCCAGAAAGATACGCTACCCCCTCACAGCATGAACCAGTAATTGAATAGGTTGAAGCGGCCTATCAATCCCCTGACTTCCAATAATCTCTCCCAGGGTGCTAATAGGCTGTATGACTTTGGACCTACTTGCACCTTCCAAGGCCATTCTTTTTTTTATGGGTACCTGATTCTAGGTTTTCAGGAGCAGAAATCTCTGTCCACCCCTGTAGGGACTGAGAGTCTGCTTTCAGTGCAGCCTGAAGAGTGCTGTTATAGTGTTCAATAAGGCCTGCTCCAATTGGATTATATGGCAGGTAGAATCACCACTCGGTGTTGTTTTCTTCTGCCCAGCGTTGTACCATTGCAACTGTGAAATGAGCCCCTTGGTTGCTTTAGATTACTTGAGGTGTCCTGTTGGCAGTCATCAACTTGGCAAGCACCTTGATGGTATATTCCTGGTTCACTCTTGACACTGGATAGGCCTGCAATAGCCCATTTTCTGTGTTGATGCAGATCAGGTTGTATCTTGTGCCCTCAGACCAAGGGAAGGACCCAATGCAATCTACCTGCCATTGCTGGAGAGGATTGTGTCCTCTGGCACAATGGGCTATTGTTTCAGGCAGTGGTCTCAGTTTCATCTTGGAGCAAGCATCACAGTCTCAGCATGCCTGGACAGTGTCAAACAGTTGTATAAGCAGCCCCCATACTTTAACAGCTGCCTACAGCTTTTGTCCAGCATGCTGTAGCTTCTGATATAACCAGCAGGCGATGTTCTCAGATGGTGAATCCTCAATACATTGAACTCAGATCAGTGTGTCAGCTTCATTGTTTCCCAGTGATGGTAGAGGTTGGTGGCCAGAAACGTGGTAGACATGTACAGTCCTGTATTTAACCACATTTCATATGTCTAACTGCATATCTCTTCCTCAGATTGATCAAACATGAGTAGTCCATACCTGGGTGGCCCACTGCACACTCAAAAGAGTGAGCCCATGGTACGCAGCCCAGCTATCTGTGCAGACGTTCAGGATACCATCACTGGGTTCCTTGGTTATAACCATCCACACGGCTCGCAGTTCTGCCTGTTGACTACTCTGACAATACCCCTTTTCAAACAAGATCATTTCAGTGGAAGGATGTTGTACGACTGCTCTCCACTTGCTCAAGTTACCTTTGCTGGACCCATCTGTATACCAGGAACCTTCAGGAATTAAGTATTTCCCTTCCTGAACAGAACTCCTCCTGTGGAGTGACCATTGTATCACACTGATGGTAAGAAGAGATATCACTGGGCTTAGGATCTTCTGAAGCTCTTCTTTCAATGGTGATGAAGACAAACTACTCTTTTGGCTGAGGTAGTAGCCTGATGGGTTGCCTATCTGTGCTCAGGCCACCCCTTTCTTAGGAAGGTGGGTCAGATCTTTCACCCACCCCTGAATTGGCAAGACTGTCTTAACCATGACTTCAGATATTTGAGTTATTGACTCAGTCAATAACTGACTTTCAGTCATATTGTACCTCTCTCCTGCTCCATGCCAAATCTGAGACCAGAACCCAACTGAGTTCAAACAGAACTGCCGTTGGCCCCATCCATGTAGCTCAGGAAGGATGTGGCTATCTAGTTAATCTGGAAGAGCAGGATCAAATATACCATTTGCCTGAGCCTGTTCAATGGCTAGTTTTGTTTGCCTCTTGTTCTGTCCTCCCCCAATCCAATTTTTGGCCTTTGTGAGTTGATACAAAGGCCTCAGTAGCTGCGCTAAGTGGGATGTAAAGGAACAACAGTATACCAATATACCCCAAAATTCCTGCATCTACCTTGGCACAGTAGGGACTGGGAACACCTGAATCTTGTATATTATTGCACTGGTAGTACTTCAGCCTTTCCTGACCAAACTATGCCCTGGAATTTCACCAACAAGCCTTGCCCTTTCACCTTTAGTGAGTTTAGGACTCCATCCCTTCCAGTCACTCAGGTGTGTGGCATGCACCTGAGCTTCCCTAGGTTGGCCCTGTCTTCCCACCATGTGCTCGATCACCATTACATTGTAAAGGCTGATGTTCTTCATACAAGCTTAGAAAGATGCATAGTTTCCAGTTTCTGAAAGTTTAATCCTGGTTTGCTAAGTTATCTGTAGAGATACTGCACTGGGAAACAAGGTCAGCAGAGTCCTAATTATTTATTTTTCACCTTGGATTTTTTATTAATTATTACTTCATTTTGATTTATTATAATAATATGAAAGCAAAACCTAATTCTAAACTGTGCTTCACACCAATGAATAACGTAGATCAAAATTTGGAAAGATATATGTGCACAGTGAGCTAACAAGGAACAGCCTTGGCGAGTCTTTTGTCAGATATTCCTCAGGCACAATTTGCAATCAAGTAATAAAATAGTAAATTAAAAATAAATAAATGAAAGTGATGAAGAAGTAAATAAAATAGTCCTTTATTGGAAAGGAAAATATCTTCCTTAATGGCTGATTTAGCTTATCCTTCCTAAGGAAAATTGCACCTGTAAGAACTCTTTGCATAGCCAGAGTGACAGCTCTATCAGTCCTCCAAGGAGGACCGAAGCTGTTTTTTTTGTGTTTTTTGTTGTGGTCTTTTTTTTTTTTTGAGAAGCCAGCTGACAAGCCAAACTGGAGATTACACAAATAACATGTTTGCTTGAGCTGCAGCCTATGTGCCAACAACAACACTCAATTTACTTTTGGAAACAAAGCTGTGAAAGAAAGTTATGAATAACTTGAAGAAACAGTGAGTGAAAAGGACTACCGTCAGCTTTCAGTCAGTGCTGGCATTTTGCTCCTAATTCACACTTGCCTCTGATATTGAGTGCAATTCTGAGGTACAGAGGAAATCTGTGGGAACATTTCTGGAACTCCATCACCATCCTCTCTGGCAGGACTCAGCATTATCTCCTTTTTTTGTACTTTCCCATGGATGTTCCCTGCTCCTTTCATGTCCTGATTTAAGTCAGCTAGTGAATAGTGCACATCAGCTTATTCCAGTCATCATCTTCACTTTTAAAATGTTAATGCTTATATTTCCTTACCTATATTGATTAAAGAACTTGGTATAAAGTAAATTTATTGTGGAAGAAAGAGTGAGGATTAAAAATACTGTATATAGAATTAATAATGGCTAGCTATAATAATTATATATCTATTCGCTTTTTTGAGAAGAGACAGGCAAAACTAAGTATTCATATATATACCACCTGCAAGTTCTGACTATTTTTTTAATGTATATCTGTAATGTAAATGTAAAATATATAATGCAAAATAATGTAATTAATGTAAAATATATAAACTCATATCAAGGACTACACTGAACAACTAAGACACAAAACTTAGTTTCTTGTCATGGAAAGATGTGATAGCAATGGAATTAAACCGTGGAAAATCACTAAATAACACATGCTCACAGGTGAAAGAAGACAGAAATATTTACAGTAACAGTGCAAAGGAGCTCAGAGGCCAGCATGTCCAAATAGCAACTGCAATGAAGACTGGATTCTCACCTGCAAAAATCAACATATTTTCACTTAAATCAACAGCACATAAAGCATTTCAGTGTATCTCTGTAAAAAATTTCAAATGTATTTAGAGACAAGAAAGGGTAGTTTTCAGGTAAAGAGCACACAAACACAAAAAGGAGTTAATTGTTATGTTGTAAATTTCTGTAGTATTACCA
The DNA here is from genome assembly GCA_013399175.1 of Odontophorus gujanensis. Taxonomy (NCBI): domain Eukaryota; kingdom Metazoa; phylum Chordata; class Aves; order Galliformes; family Odontophoridae; genus Odontophorus; species Odontophorus gujanensis. Next base: position 7,936 of record VXAB01010281.1, on the reverse strand, counting down.
AAGAAAAAGAACAGCTGATTGCACCTGCTGGTGAGCTAAACTTAGCACCTTTCTGAAACATCTACTCTTATTGCCAAGCATTTGCCTGTTGTTTTAATTAGATAGAAAGAAAAACAAACACATTACTACATCTAGGAAGATCAGGAGATTGACTTCAAGGAATGGAATGGAGTGAAAAATCTGTGAAATAATAGATAGAAGAAATCAAAACAAAAAATAAATGCTGAAATTTAACTTGTGAGCACAATGAAACTACTCGGATAGTGGAAACTAATTTGTAAAAAAGACTTCCTACATTTTGGAAGTGATCCTAAAAATTGATAAAGGCAAATAATTATGAAGAAGGACATTATAAGTACTACTTGTACTATGTTACGAGTATAGGAATTTATAAAGGTGATATTACATTACATTTTTACAGAAGGATTAAGCGTCTCTCATACACATAACTAAAACAAGAAGCTGATATATATATTTTTTTTTTCAAGGAAATTCAAACCAAAATTTGTGTGATAATAGTATTGCAAAATTTGTGCTTTTCCTATGCTGAGATAAAGCCAATATATATATATTTTTCATATTATATTTGTTGTTTAGCATTCTGAACAGATAGAAACCTTCTTGAGCAAAGTATTTGGTTTCAATTTCTGAAAATAAGCATATTCCTTTTTAGTTTTGTTCACCATAATCTCTTGATGCTGGGAAAACCAACAGAGTAACTTGACATGACAATGAGTTATGTCAAGCAGGTATTCCCTTTATTTACAGCACTGAGTGCATGGGGATCACTCACCAAACACACACACTGAAGAAAGAAATGACTACATATTTAAAGGCATAGCACATACATATTTATTACATTCCAAGGACATGGACCAAAATTCCAAGAAATGATTGACATTACTGGTGGTCATGGGATTAAAGCTAATAGTCATTTTCACTGTAAATTTCCAGTCTTTAGAGGGGGTAGCCCAAACTGGTTCCCACTAATCCCAACAGGAACTTTTATTTCCATGCCTGTTCAGTGAATGAGCAAAAAAGACTGAAGAAAAGTATTGCTTCTGTTCTAAGAAAAAAACACGATGCTTTCTTTCCATAGAAACTCAGACAAGCAACCAAATGTAGGAGTCTGCTTAGCACCATAGTCACTTCTATATTACTGTGCTAATAAAGAGGAACAAAGCATTACCTTTTAGTCATTGTTTTATCTATTTTCTTTTCAGTTGGATGTAAAGTAATTTTATACTCAGTGTGTGTTATACACTATGGTACTAACTTTGGAGTTTCTGAATCATTCTACCTTTCTGCTGTTGAAGGTCAGGGCACTTAGTGATCACAAAGCTGAAAGTGTTTAGTACTGATATTCAGTGGAACGAAATGACCTTTCAAAAAATAAAATAAAACAAACAAAAACTTCTATCTTTCAACAATCCAGACAAAATGTAAGGCAGAGCAGCCACCTGCCAGCATGGGAGCACAATGTTTATCCACCTCTCTGTATCCTGAAGTGTGCTCTTCTACTCATTCTTGTTGTGTTACCCCTAGTACAAAATGCTAGTCTTGCCTGCCTTGTTCTTGACATTAGCAGACATAGAAGAACTGCAGAAAAAAAAAATAATAATGATTTTGTCTCTTCAAAATAAAATTGGAAGGATGGGCAATTTGTTTTTGCTCTCAGATGATGTCCTGTGATTACTGAATATTTTCTGACCAAGTTGTCTCAGTCATATACATCCATAATACAGTATATTCAGCGGTTAATGTGAATGCTTGGTGTTCTGGATATTTTGTTTGCATTTCAAATCTGTGCCTATATCATTCTACTCAGTTTCAAGGAGATGAGGTCAAAATCATCAATACATGTCAGCAAACCCCAACTCTGCTTCAGTAAAAATTGCTAACAGAGCATTCATATCCCACACTGTTTATAGTGCACTACATCAGAGCAGTGTCACCTCAGGAAGTTTATCATACAAGTTGGAAAGATATATATTATTCAAAATTATTCTTGCAATAAATAAGTTACTAAGTAAATTTTACTGTTACGTGTGATTGTCAATTAAGTTTTCCAGTTTTTCACCTTAGAACGTCGAACATTTTTTAAATATATGATTTAGATTGATTTTACTGATAACTTGGGTACTACGTGATGGGGATGTAGATTAGTGATGGAAGATTTACTTTGCATGTATGAGGTCCAGGGTTCATTCTCCAACATCTCCATTGGCTTTTTGCAGGGGTTAGGAGAGAAAAACATCCAAATGTATTCCAGGGTCCTGCATGATGTGATTTCCAAAACATTCTCCATAGTATTTGAAAAATTATGTCTGTCAGAATAAGTCCTTGTGACTGGAAAAAGGAAAAACGTCATTTCCATTTTAATCCATATGCATCCCTTTCATCTTGGGATATTCTACAATTTTGTGATCCTAAGTAGACGTTGCAAATGGAATCCTTGCACATACAAATGTTTTAGAACTATAATAATATTTTTAACAATGTTTTTGAAGTTTTTTTAAAATCAGATCTAAAAGGAATAAAATATATATTTTTTTCCTTCAGAAGGAAGGTTTCTCAAAATATAGTGACCTCCAACACAAACTGTTCAATAATAATCTGGGTATAGTATAAAAGAACAGATTTCATGTCAGAGCTGTACTCTGGGTGCATTTCTGAATATATAAAATGACTATTCATTCAACTGTAGCTCTTAACAACTAGCCTGGGTAGACAATAAACTGAAATAATTGCAAAAAGGATTATGCCTCAGGCCACTGTAGAAGAAGTAAAGTCATGCCATATCACCTTCCTCTGCCTTTTGGCGAGTTTTTGTACTCTCAGTGTGCACAGTCAAAGCATTCTCTATGTTTCTCTAAATTCCTCTAGCTACAGTTAAGTAACACTTATTTCTCCAGTTATTTCTGCACTTTTCCTCTGATCCTTCTTGTTTGCCTCAACTCCTGTGCAGACCGTCACCACACTTCTTCTTCATAGAAACAAACAGAATCAGTCTTAGGCAATGTGCTAAATGCCTGTTATACACATAATCTCATACAATCACAGCACAAGAAGGTGAAATAACCTATTAATAGCTGTCAGTAACAGAAGTTTGCAGACTGAACAACAGTTGTGGTGGGAGAAAAGCACTTCAGAAAGGAGTTACTATTGGTCACACATTGATATTGGCATATCCAGATCGTTTTTGCTGAAAAAGAACCATGAACTGAGGAAAAAACAAACAAATTAACAAACAATAAAACCAGGTTTTAACTAGAGGTACTGATAATGTGCAAGTTCAAATTCATAACTGTAGAGTGTCCCATACAAACACCCTGCATACACACGCCATACAACTTCACCAGATACCTGAGCTGCAATTTATCTGTATGTAGTTTCTTAATAATTTCAGACACATTCATACAAAACCCAGTCTTTTCGTGTTTCTTTTTTTTTCTTTTTATTTTGTGTCCTCCTCTCTGCACGTTCAATCCATTGTTATCCTATTCAGCAATACAGGACTTCTGAAAGCAAGTATTGATTACTAACCAACTTTCACTACAAAAAAAAAGATGTTTTATCAGTGTAAGCTATTTATGCATATGTACAAACATGTCTATTGCCTTAACCCAAGGATTCCTTAGAAGTTTTGAATGTTCTTTTTTACTGAGCTGATTCAGAATACAATCTCTGGGAAAAACCAAAAACAAAAACAAACAAAAAAAAAAAACAACAAACACTAAAGCATGGAATTGCACTTGAAGACCCTGAGAAACAAAAATGACATGTGGCATTCCTCTCAGTGCAGAGTAAGGTTGCATGCTATTTTTTCCAAGTGAAACAGCTTGCTGAAGGTATCACATCACAGGACAAAAGCCAAAGTGTGGAGGCAGGGTTTAGAACATACTGTATGATAGGGAATATTTTGGTTCTATCTATACATTCTTATAAGGATTTTTTGAAATTTACTCACTTGCTCTGTCAGAACTGCAATTTGTTCTTCTTTTAGAGTACAACATCCATTTATTTAATGAGACACGGAGGAAGATGGAGAGCTTTTATATAAGAAAACAAAAATTTTAAAGGAAGACACAGGGAAAGTATCAAGATATGATGATGAAAGTGATCTAATTCTCACAAGGTCCAAAAGTGTTTAGTTAAAAGTAACAGTGTGCATGTGGAGCTTGATGTGAACCAATTCAGATTTATGATTATGTGTAACATTTTGTATCTTTCCCTTATAATTATGTTTCCATTGAAAAAAAATGTCATGGATTCATCGAGCTTTGCTTTGCTTTGCTTAAGGTTTAAGGGAGCTAGAATATTTGTGTTCAACAGCTGCATTTTGACTACCACACTGATAAACACCTTGCTGCAAAAACCACCTTTAATTTCAGAAGATCTAGTTGTCCAAAAAATGTTTTATTTGATGTTAGGCTAAGAAATTGATCCTGTTCACGCTGTTTAGGAAAAAAGCATGATAATTACGGAAAAGACAAGATGTTTTCATACACAATATATTGTGTTATGAAATGTATCCTTATAGCTACGCACCCATATTTCAAGCCATTATATGACCGAACAAAGTCTTGCTTTAATAAAAAAAAAAAAATAATCATACAGGCCTAAAGCCCATCTTCAACAAATGTCTTTGGTTACTGAGAAAAGTTATACATATCAGGCAATTGCCTTCAAAGAGAGCGTCTCAAAGGAGAAAAAACACTGAATTAAACTCCAAAGCAATGTTGAATGTCAAACACAGTGTATTGGAGAAAATATTTCTGTACTAATGTCACGGTGTTATCTGTGACAGTGACCCAAGGGAAACCGAGAAAGGAGAGAGAAAGGGAACAAGGAAAAAAAAAAACTGCACCGCCAGTGGCCACGCGGCCACCCAAGCAGAGCCGTGCGCTCCGGGGGGAGGGGGAAACAGAGGGAATAGATGGGTCTACAAAAACAAAAACAAACAAACAAAAAAAACAACGGCACAATTTGAGAAGGAACGGTAACTTTACTAAATCTAATAAAATTGAACAATTGTGAGAGAGACAGTTTCCAAACCAAAAGCTGGGAGCTTACGTTAGGGAGGAACTGCAGGGGAAGCACACGTGCAGAACCTCCACGGCAGCCGAGAGAGAGCCCGCCCAGGCAGAGCGCAGCCTGGCATCCGGTACCGAGCTCCGCCCCTCCGCTGCTCCCAACAGCATTAACTCCTTAGCTCCCTGCATGATGTTCTGATGTGGAATACCAGCATCAAAACCACAAAACCATAAAACCACAACAACTAACTTCATAACAGTTGTAAAGCCCCCTAAAGTTTCCGACTGCTGCTTGTGTGATCAAGCTTGCATGATTCCTACATTAGGCTTTCTCAGTCATGGACAATGATGTGACCAAGCCCATCGTGCTGTCATGAGCACTCTGTTGTCTGCTCAACATGTGGTTTCTTCATTTTCCTTCTTTGCAGCTCACAGACCACAGTTGTCATGATGTTCTTGTGGTTCTTGATAAAGAAGTGGCTTAGCTACACAAGGGGAATGGGAGACATGGCAGGCAACAAAACAAGTGAGTAGAATCCTTCTGTACATTCATAAGCATTGATGACTGGTAGTTGGGAAGACAGATTTGTCATGACCATGTAGCAGAAAAGTATTTTTGGCACAAGATACCTCTGAGGGAGAGAGAAGCATGATTCAGAGTTATAGTTAGTCTATAAATTAAGAGTTTTGCTCAGACATAATTTTGGTCATGGACAGCCTGTATTACAAACAGCTTCAGCTGTCAGTAGTACTGTTCATTCAAAACAACATGCTGGATTTTTCCATTCAGCCCCTTTTTCCTTCCTTCCTTCCCTCTGTAATAAAAACTGGGATCAAACATCTGAGTGTGACTTAATTTCTTCTCCCTATTTCATTACAGACTGAATTTTACCTTCCATGCCTTCTAAATACATAAAACGGGAGAAGGATGGATTCTATCAGCAAATAGTTTGTCCATTTAAGATGTCACCATTCTCTTTCTTATTGTCAAGCTCCAAAAGACTAAGTACATATTAAAAAAGAACAATTCCCAAAACAACAACAACAACAACAAACCCAAAACATTTCCTGTTTACACGATTCCTAAGAAGTATTTTTGACTGTAAGCACAGGTTATCTTTGATGATCTGTCCTCCTGTGCATCTCACGCTGCATGTAGAGCACCATCCTCCCAGGACTCAGCACTGTTTGGCGCCTCTACCCCTGGTTCTTGGAGCCTTGAATATTCCAGGGTGTAATCTATGGCTGTTCTCAAAGCTGCCTTTACAAGCTTGTCATCTAGGTAGGGAGTAAATCTGATCTTGAGAACAGGTTCTGGACTTATATGTTTCCACTTACTCTCATGCCACTTGCTGTTAGGACTCATACAATAATGCATCTCTATGAATTCACTTTGGATATTACAGTGGCATGAAAGACCCTAATGACATCACTTCCAAGCCACACGTAATACTAATTAACTAAGTGTCCATGGGCATCTTTACCACAAGGATATCTGCTGGGATAGCAGCACTTTGGGTGGCAGACAATCCAGGAGATTCCTGGAGTCTGTTGCAGAAAATTTCCTGGTCCATGTAATAGATGGACTGACCCAAGGTGAAATACTTTACTGGACCTGGAGCTCATCAGTGCAGAGAAGAGCATTAGAGAGATTGGAGGCAGCCTGGGCTGTAGTGATCATGCCCTGATGGTTTGCGATCTGGAGGAATGGAGGCCTGGCAAAAAGTAGAGTCAGGATCCTGAACTCCAGGAGAGCAAAATTCCTGCTGCTCAAGGAACTGCTGGGTGGGGTCTCCTGGGAAACTGTCCTTAAGGGCATAGGAAAAGAACAGAGCTGGCAGCTCTTTAAGGACAACCTTATGTGAGAGCAAGAGCTCTCCAGTCCCCTGCAGAAAAAATCAAGCAGAAGAGGAGGGCGACTGGTGTGGCTGAGCAAGGACCTGCAGGTTAAACTGAGGGAAAGTAGAAGATGTACAGGAACTGGAAGAAGGGTTGTGTAGCCTGCGAGGAATACAGGGATGTTATCTGCATGTGCAAAAATAAAATCAGGAAAGCCAAGGCACAGATGGAGCTGAACTTGTAAGGATTGTGAAAAATAACAAGGGGTTCTACAGGTACATACACAGGAAGAGAAAGACCAAGGAGAGTGTTCCCCTTCTGATAAATGAGGATGGAGAACTGGCTTTCTCAGACATGGAAAAAGCTTTGCCTCGGTCATCACTGGTGGCCAGGCTCCTTGTGTCTGCCAGGACCCTGATCTTCTAGGTGTGGGTGAGAGGAGTGGATTCCATCCCACTGTAACAGTGGAACAAACCTGAGACCTCCTCAAGAAACTGAGTGTTTTTAAGTCCATGGCGCCACGGTTCTGAGAGAGAAGTCTGATGTGGGTGCCAAGCTGCTCTCCATCATATTTGAAAAATCATGGTTGACAGATAAAATCTATGGTGACTGGAAAAAGGGAAACATTACTCCCATTTTTAAGAAAGGGAAGATGTATGACCTGGGGAAGTCCAAGCCAGTGAGCCTCACCTCTGTGTCTGGGAAGATTATAGAGCAGATCCTCCTGGGTTACCATGTTAAGGCACATATGAGATGAAGAGGTGATCTGAGACAGCCAGCATAGCTTCACCAAGGGCAGATCTTGCCTGACCAGTCTAGTGGCCTTCTATGATGGAGTGACAGCATCGGAGGACAGGTGAAGGGTGACAGATGTAATCTACCTGGAATTCTGCAAAGCCTTTTACATAATCCCTCACCACATCTTTCTCTCTAAATTGGAGAAATATGGATTTGAAAGATGGAGTGTTTGATGGATTAACAACTGATTGGCTAGTTGCAGCCAAAGGGTTTGTTATCTACAGTTCTATGTCTGAGTGTAGGCTGGTCACAAGTGGTGTCCT
>VXAB01010280.1:43828-77213 GCA_013399175.1 Odontophorus gujanensis | reverse complement strand
TTGTGGTGGGGGAGGGGGACATAATGAAAGAACTTCTTAAAAGTAAGAAGTTCTGCACCTGAAAAAGAGCTACTGAAATAGTACAGCTAAGAAAAGGTATTTAATCCATCTTACCCTTAATTTCTTCAGATCTCCAGACATACTTGGAGTTCTCGAAGCAAATAAAATAAATGCTAAAGTTGGGTATTACTCTGTCATGTACATGATATATTGGAGACCAGGCAATTTATAGGAACTTTCACAAGGAAAGGCGATCAATGAAATTCATTGTGAGTGTGAGCACAACTGAGATGTATTTTTACGAAAAGAAAATGTAACTTCCTAAAATTAAATGTTCTAGAAGTAAAATTGAGGGCAGATAAGGCATTTTAACAACACTTATCCAGATAAATGAGAGTTTACCTAAGAAAAATAAACGGGATTCTGGATGACAAAAAGAACTCCTTGTCTGTCCCTTTCTATAGGATGATGGTTATGGGTTGAAATACTGACACTTCCATATGCCCGTTTGCATATTACAGTGCACACTGAAAGCATAGGGGAGTCCAGAGTGCTTGAACAGGAGTGTTATGCTCTAGTATACACTGAACTATGCCACATGCTGAATCACTGACCTCTGGAGTTCCTTTATTGCATGCCTTACTACATAAATGCTGGTTTTGCTTTTTTTTTCCATCAAACGAAATACATTTTTGGTCATCAGATGGATTGACATACACTTATATAAGGATCAGAGACACTACTGAGCTCTGGACGTCTTCTAATGGTATTTCCAAGACACCGTGTTCATATCTTACTGTAAAGTTGCTGCTGTCAGGTTTGCCATTACCCTGCAGCCTCAGTTAAGACTTGTCATGTCCAGTCTAGTTCAGAACCAGATAGAGAGTCTGCAGATGACCTGCAGGCAGCAGCACGTGTGTTGAGCTCATTCTGTTTTACTCCTTGACTCTGTCTATTTCCTAAGGCACAGCACTAAGGAAGAACAGTGGAAACCATCTCATGTACTTATATTTCTAGGGAAGGGGATAACTATATATAAAACTGCTGCCTTATGTTAACTTACATGTGTCTTCACACAGCCATATCGTACATTAAAATTCGGCGCTGTTGTATTCAATGTTTTTTGATTTCTGGCAATGTTAAAATATAAAAGCATGCATTCTACAAAAGCAGATGCCATTTTAAAATCCAGCTCTTTCTCCTGGGAAAGCTTCAAAGGAAGCTGCTCTGGCTAAGAGCAGAATATCTGCCAAATATAATTTTACATTTCTCTGGATGAGAAAGTGTTCTTTATTGTCAAAAGCTGCAGCAACCAGCCTGAGAGCTCATAGACAGTATTTCAGTCCATGAGCATATACTTCTTAAATGTAGAATTGCCAAATAATTCCTTGCTTCATCATAGCTAATGCATATTAGATTACTTGAAACAGCTGATACATATCCTATGTCTTTTTCAAAATAATTTTTTATTTTAGCTATAGGGTTTTAGACTGAAAATCAGTAAAGCCATTTTTAGTAAGATTTTTTTTTTCTTTTTCTTTGTGGAAAAAAAGCTCTCTATAGAACCAAAATGACAAATTTCAGGGAGCATTGTTGGATTTCTCTGGCACTTTTTAATGGCCTGTGTGACCTGCAGTGCTGTTCAAGTGCTAAGAATATCTCAGTCATACCTGAAAAGAAAAAAAATATGATTTTATTTTCTAACTGCAGTTCCCAAACTTGTATCTAGAGGTTTAACTTCTGATGGAATGTATTTTCTTATTAGGAAACTGAAATATGAGACTTGATATTTCCAAAGGTACATAAGCCTTAAGAATAGATTGCAGCTTTATTTAGTGATAGCAGCAGATACTTTGTAAATTCATACATTCATAATTATCTATTAAGATTTTCAAAGTAAACATTTTTATAAAAGAAAAAAAAAGCTTTCATTGCATTGAAAAAAAAAAATCCAGGTAGCCTTTTCTGATGTGTTTTATAAGCTTACAGCATTATGCTCTGAGTAAACCATATGGCTTTCAAGCAGAATCTGCTACAGCGTTTTCTCAGTCTATACTTAGAGCTGTCCATGCCTTCCAGTAAATTTGCAAATTCCAACAGCTTTGTAGATGAAAGGTGAGTTTCCTCTCTGGAAGCAGCAGCACTGCAGCCTGCAGGATAGCACAGGCATTAGCAGGGTTTAGCTTAAAACTTGGGCACTCACCTGAGGTACTGTGACACTGAGAGGAGCTGGTTTCCCAGTCTCCTCATAAAGCCTAAACTTCCATGTTGCTATTGGTGCTGCAGCTCATCCAACCACCTACCTGAGCCAGCTTTTTCATATCTCTGTACTTCTTCATAAGCAGCAGGATAGTCACAGACACTTTCCGTTTGATATTTTTCAATAGGAGTTATTGTGTTACACAAAACACGTGCAGGGTTTTATGGTGAACACAGACTGCTGGTGCTGATCTGAATGCTGCTGGTTTCTCGTAAAGAGATGTGCCAGTAAACCACACACAGCATGGGACATTTCAGAACAGAGACAGAAACAAAGACAGAACATCTAACATTTCCAGTGTGGTTATTAGCAGAGGAGAAATTGCTGAATGCAGGACCCGAGTATTGTGTCTGTGAAGTCCACTTGTGTCAGGCATTGCTTGCATGAGGCAGTGAGTCCATTTCCTGGCTAAAAGGTAGCTGCAGGCCATTGTTAAAAGCTTTTGTGAAATCTTTCAGTGAATGTGCTGCATGAGGTGACTAGGGAGAGGTGTTGGCATGGTGCAGTTTTAGCTTTCATGGAGGGATCACCATGGCACAGAAAAATACCCTGAAACATATTTTCCTCTTTGGCGAGGGAGTGTTTCAGCAAGAAGACCCTCCTACGTTTCTGTTTTCCAACCACCTGAATATGTCAGCAGCACAAAATGGAATTATTGTTTTAATTTTCACTTGATTTATTTCAGTTGGTTGTTTGAGGTAATTTTTTTCTAATAGTCTTGCCAACAATGCAATAAAAAATAAATTTTATATTAAAACCCTCAGGCAACATATCTACTTGATATTTTTTATTTTTGTAAAGCTTTAAAATAGAATACTTCCTAAACTCATTTATAAAATCTACTTTTCTCTCTGTGTTTAAATAACTCCTCGAAGTCTCATGAGCTGCGGTGGCTAATGTCCCTTTTCTAAAGCTAATGAGGCCAAAATACCATTTTAAATGCAAAGGCTTTGTCTTCTGCTCTGCCTTTCAATTTTCAGGGCCTTCAAATAATCATTTTGTCTTATTTATAAATAACATTATTTATTCCTAATGTTTCCAGGGAATATCTTGATTTTTCATAGAGATTTTGCTTCTCATATGGTATAGCTTCCTCAAGACTATCTTTGTACCTACAAGACAATGTCTATCTGCCAAAGTATTTCTCTGATCTCAGCTAAGAATAAGGAGCTCAAAGACCATCAAGAGTTGTGATAAAAAAAGGTGATATGTCTGGAAAGTTTTCCTTTTTCCTTTCTCCATTCCACTCTACTGTTAGCATCAGCCTGATATTTAGTCTGAGTGAGCTTTATCAAAGACTTCTTTGGCCTGTTGCACTCTTGTCCCTCCTGCTAGGAAGCTGCTACTTTATCATAAGTATGCTGCTTGAGCCAAGTGTAACAAGAATGTCTGAGAAGTCTGAAATTTCCATTTCGCCTGGTTTATGATAAATCTTATATTTCTGGGACTTCTGTGGAGATAATGTATCCTTAGCAAAGCGGCAAGATATTTATAGGTGCTTATTTAGATATGTTTAAAATGTATGTGTAAAATGGCATGCTTTCATTTTTTAATAAATGAGATGTATACATGCACTCTTTTATAGTATAGTACAGATATATACTACGTATGCTTCTCAAACACATTTTGGAGCAACAAATTTTCTGTGGCTTCTTTTAGTGAAACATATTTGTTACCAAAACATTTTTAAGGAGGGCAGTACTGCTAATGAAACTGCATTATGCATGCTGTATTCTAGAGCAATATCCAACACATACATATACCCACAGTTCTTCAGAAAGGAACTTCATTGCGTTATCAGGAATACAGTTCCAAAGATTGATATTACACTTACAATTTAGTACTTTTCTTCTTTGGCCTGTAGTTTAGCAAGATTTTTTGTGGAATGTGTGATACTTCCTCAAAATTTTACAAAAATGTTAATAAAAGTGCTAGGCAAAGGGTGTGTTACCAGTAGTGTCCTAAAAAGCACACGTGTACAGAATGAGTTAGGACCCAAGGTGTCTGAATTGTGGGTGACAGGACAGTAGTCATAAACCATCTTTCATCAGCTCATAAACTGATAAAGTGAAGAAAGTTGTGTTTTGCTTTAACACTGTACCTTGGTGCAGTTATGGTTGACAATCACATTGTAATGTAATTTGAAAAAAGCCATCTCCTAACTTATTCTGGTAATGAGTTGCTTTGAAGTATTAGCTTCCTCAGAATGGGTCTAGAAAAGGGAATTGTGCTGAGTCTTATCTTTCATTTTCTATTACAGGGGCCCAGGGGGTGGTAGACCTTGGCCAAACCCAACTAATGCCAATTCCGTAAGTAAATATTTAAATATATTAAATATCATTTTACATTCAGGGAGTTATTTCTCATCAATCCTCCAGGAAGAAAAACAAAATCTACTTAATTCACCAATTAAAACACTGCACGTACGTTGTGTTTTTTCCCACTAATCCTACTGCAGGTTAGGTACAGTGATGAGCATATCTTAATAGAGAACTCAGTGACCTGTAAATATCTAGCTCTTTTCATAATCACACAGCAGCTCTACATCTCCATATCAGTTACAGACCCGTCTGAAGATGAATGTTACCATGGAGAATGTTTAAAATACATTCTCACTTCCTTTAGTGCAAGTTGGAAGAGTTAGGGCAAAACTATCAGGCTTGCAGGCTCTGCAGAAGTTACAGCTTGGGCAGATACAGCTTAATATGTGCTCCCATATTTCATACAACAAAAGCACATTTGCTCCTGTTAACTAGGGAATGTGAAATAGCAGAAATCAACCATTTTTTATAGGCTTTTTGTAACAAGCAGTGTACTCCATTGAATTTTGAGGTAATCTTATAGCAGGTTGAAGGAAGAAGAGGTCAGTAAGGTATCCCATGTGAACAACAGTGTCTGCTTTCTCCTCAGAAAACACAAAGGCAGAGTTTTCATTCAGTAGTCATATATCATTAGTATAAAAATATATCCCTTTTAGGTGCTTACAGTGGGATAAGGTAAATCTTGGTTAACAGACTGAACTGATCCTTTCTGTTCTCAGTTTTGAATTAATACTGAATTACGACTGAAGAAAGAAAGAGCTGAAACTCTTCCTCAGTTTTCTTTTCCATGGACTCAAGTAGAACAGAATATTTTTCAACTGGTGGCTGAAATATTTTCACTCTACAAAATTAGTAGAGAGGTTCAGTGATAAAATATGTGTAATGATATATGTAAAATGAGTTGGATTATAAGTTGTTTACACTCATGTTATATGGTTATTCTACAAAATAATGTATCTTTTGTCAACTCAGTCAGTTACCTCCTATAATGGGATTGTTCCACGTTTCTTAAGAGAGTCATTGAAAAAAGTGTTGCATGAAGAAGAAAACTGGGTTATTCTTGGCCAACTGGATTTCTGAAGCTATCCTTTTTAACAAGGACTGTAGTTGAATTTTACGTGAAATTAGGACACTGTCCTTTAAAAATAAAAAAGAAATAATAATAGTGAGAAATTAAATGAGTAGCTTCTAGGGTGAATGAAACGAGTTGCTTTCCTTTTGTGGTCCAGATTTTAATCAAACTTAAGTATAGGTGAGAACATACAAATTCAGTCCGTCTCAGACACCAGACCTGAGTTTACATACATTTAAATGTATAAATTATTTGTACTGTTTTCATTAGGGTGACCACAAGGACACAGTAAACTTAAATGCAAATATTTTTAAGTATTTGTTACAAAATCCAGTTTATGTCTATGCTGCAATTTTTAGACTTGAACAGGCATGAAGTGGCAAGCTGTTGAAAAGGTGTTTATGTTTGATGACAACAGTAAGTTTCTGTCATTTTTCACTGTGTGTTTGAAGCAAACAAAAATACATTAACCTATAACTCTATAAATTTTGTCATGAACTTCATGTCACTGCAGAAGAACCTACTGTTTTCTTTCTGTTGATGTTACAGATACCTTATTCTTCAGCATCTCCTGGGAATTATGTAGTAAGTACAACTCGATGTATTTACTTATTAGAATAGATACTGCATTTTATTCAGGCAAAGAAATAACAGTCCAGATGTTAAGAAGAATGTATTGGTTGAGAACTGAACATCTGATTGACACTTAGTATTTTGCCTACCATCTATGGTGCGTATGTTGATGCTTATTACTGGAATCATTATCAGACAGGTTAAAATGAGTCTGTGTGCTGTTTTATTTCAATATGTTTATAATAACCAATACAATATATCATCTTATATAAGGCAGAAAAACACAGCTATATAGGAAACATAATATTGTGTATGAATTTCTTAACTTCTTTCAGGGGGGAAAAGAAAGAAAATATTGAAGCATGAGTGCAAACTTATATCTCCCCAAATAAATATATAAAAGGGTGACACTAGCTAACATTCTGATATAAATTTTTATTCTCGTAATTACCTCCTGGAGACTTGAAAAATCTTTCTTCTCCAGTTTATTATGCCTTTATTTCACATATATTGTCTTAATTTTTTATGGATTAGTCAGTGGCTTTGCTGTTTCTTAGGCTGTGCTCTAGAATGAAATAGTTAACACTTTGTAACTGTGCCCAGCATTGATCTGTCATTCCATGGAACACAAAATGCTTACCATCTCTCTGGAACTTCACAAAAGCATTTTACTTAATCAACAAAAGTCTTTGTTGGAGTATGTGCTGCTCTCATTCGTTTGCATCCCCAGAGATTAACTTTGTTTACTCTTCTAGAGTTTTTACTGCTGTTGTTATTGTTGTACTTGGGTTATTTGTACTTCTGTTGTACTCTTCTAAGGCACATCATTTCATATATTTATATCACATTATATAAATATATGTATATACACACTGAAGTTGTGGTGTAGTGGGGAGAGAATTTTGTCTCCTTTCTGTAGCCACTTGCCATTTGTCATTCTTGTTTGCAAGTTGTTGGGTTTCACTTTTTGACCAGTCTGTATTCTCACTTGATTTTTCATATTCTGTCATCTGAAGGTCAGATAACCATTGTTTAGCTTAAGACAAAAAAACCATGGAAATATCAAATCTTTCACCATGAGGACAGTATACCAGTAATTTTTTTTACCTGTTTCTGCTCCATGTAGGTTTCTCTTTATTTTTCTATGAAAGAGAAGATCCTTCAGCTCTAATGCTTGAAAGATGAGCTCAAGGATGAGCTTGAAAAAAACAATTTCTTTTGTCCTTTAAACAATTAGCTGCTGAAAGGATTAAGTTTCTGATAATTGTCCATAATTCTAGGGTTCATTTGTCAGATTTACACAGTCAAGCTCTGCTGGTGTCCAAACGAGTTCTTGTAATGAAGTTCAGAAAGTTCTCTCTATTGAGAAAGCTGTTTTTGCTGTTTTTGCCCTAGACAGTACTGATCACTTACTGTTGCAGATTTTGGAAATGGAATAGTGGACTTCATATTCTAGTTTCTGAAATATCTGAAGTCCTGAGAAATTAGAAAAGGAAATGGTGCAGAAATTAATTTTAAAGAGGTAGAACTAAGTAGAACATATGTCATATGAAAGACTTTGTTGCACTTATATCAGCCAGGTTAAGTGACAAAAAAGATGTCACCATATTTCAGTGTATAGGTAGTGGAGAAGGAATAAGCATGACGAGGTGATTTGACTTCACTCAGGTAACAGTGATGGGATTGATGGTGGTATGTCATCTCTAACATGTAACACTGATGGGAAATTAAAAAAAACCTGTGAAGATGCAAGAAGGAGACACAGAAAAAATTAAAGTACTGGAAAAAAATGCCTGAGCCTCTGAGCAAATTTGCTCTGTGAACTCTGGCTGTGCCCGTGGGAAAGGTTGCAGCCTAATTCCTTGTCCCCATCCTTCTGCTGAAGTTGACCACTCCTTCAGATCTGCCACTGGAGTTCTGAGGATGAGTGCTCCTCCTCATTCAAAACAGCTAAAGTTGATGTAAGCATTTGAAGGATTCGTTCATTTGTAAAGCTGTGTGATTGACCAAGAAAACATTGAGGGCACTCACCCATGGAGCTCCAAACAAGACAGAGTTTGCCTCTCACAGAGGATGCTGCTGGAGCAGTTGAGGTGTGCCAAGGGCTGAAAACTTGCCAATGTGAATGCTTGCACACTGTATGTCTTGTCATACCCTGAGAGAAGTAGTCGTGCATCAGTGAGGCTATGTGCAAGTCATGTGGGGGCTGGTGTGAGCTGGATTGCTCTTAAAACAGCTTTCTAGCAAAGGGCTCACACTGTGGAACTACACGCTTTGGGAGCTTATTCTGTCTACTTTATCAGACCACTTTTTGAGAAATAATTTCTGTGTATAAAAATATATCCTGAGGGAGAAAATTCTGGATACTAGTGGTCTTTTTTGAAGAGGAAGGTATGCAAACAGTGAAGGTTAACACCGAACTTACATTTGATTGAAATATTAACAGCGAATATGAGTAACTTTTCTAATAAATGACCAGATAGTGGTTTCTACACCTCTTCATATATGGCTGAAAAAATAATATATACCTAAAATCATGGAGTGTGCGAGCTTAGTATTCAAGGTTTCTGTTTTGTTTACAATTAACTGTGAGTTAATCTTTTACTAGCAGATAGATAAGCTTGCTTCTGATGTGTTAAGCATTTTGCTTGAATGAGCCGAGGCAGGAATGGCTTCAGTCAGAAAGCACAGTCATACAGCACTGAAAATAATCACCTGTTGTTACCAACCTGTGTGTTTTTTATTATGCAAAGGAAGAGCAATGTATATTTACTGACATTTTACCAATGTAGACATTTTTTTATAAAACTGAGTTGGTAGTTCTCCATGTTGCTTTAATATGTTAGTGGATTTGCAAATATAAGCAAGAAGCTATAATTCTATACTTAGTAAACAATCAGAGTGTTTACAATAAAAATAGTGAAGCCATTTCTAAATAAACTAAACAGCATGTTTAGCAACCAGAGATGTCGGTGCACAGCACTTATTTGTAAAGACTGTAACACAGGAATTCCTGAAACCAAGGAAATAATATTCCTTGCTGGTTCTGTGGTTTTGTTGCTGTTTGTAAGGAATGATTTAGCACTCTAGACAGGCGATATGGCTGCACCCAAACTCATGCAGCCACTACTAGTCTGAGGTTCTCTTATCCATTTGTCATTAATTTGAGAAGGAACTGTGTATGCAGATGTTATTTTTCAAAAATGTAGAATATTATACAGACTGAATTAAGTTGGCTAGGGCAGTGAGATACTAACTGTCTCAAGGAAAACCTTTCTTAAGGTGACTACCCTCCTTGCTTTCCAGAAGACACCCTTCACTTTGTGCTTAGCAAACAGTGGCTACTCACAAACAAAGCCTGACAGAATAGAAATGCCAACTGAAAAACAGTCGTAACAAAAGTCAGCTGAAGGAACTAAATACAGTATCTTCAGGCCCTGAACCAGATACTTCTTTTGTCTGACTCACATCATGATAAAAAGTTACTGACTAATGGAATATTCTTGTGTCAATATACCTATGTACCTAAGCTGAGCAATTGTGTTGCTTTAGTCTGTTAGGAGCTGTTCTGCTAGCTTATCAGAAAATGTGTGTGTTTTTATCAGAGCAGATTGGGACATTTATACTGTGTTTTCATTTGTACTGAATTTGCTTTTTTTTTCCTGTGGTATTTTTTCATTTCATGCTAACTGACATTTTCTGCTCTCTCTAGGGACCTCCAGGAGGTGGAGGGCCACCAGGAACACCCATCATGCCTAGCCCAGCAGGTACTGAAATGTACTCAGGAGTTATATAAGAAAATTATAAGGGATTTTAGGGAATAAGTTATTGTTATAAACTTTGATTTTAATGAGAAATTGTTAGCTTTGTATGCTCTATATCACCTTTTTTTCCTGCTTCTTAACTCCCTTTCTGTCCTTGCTGTGTTGCAGACACACAAGTCATTCTATCTGCACAGTTTAAAGCAATTCGTTTCTAGCCTGTCCTTTCTTGCATGTTTCCAGCAATAGAAAGGAAAACAAAAAAGGAAAGAAGACACAGTTTTTATTTGTTTTTGCTAAAGTTATTTGGGACAATTCTGCAGGTTGGAAGTGAGGAGATTTCTGAACTGGTAAAAAAACTCCATCATAGTATCCTGCGGGACAGACCTGAACAGCCTGTGGACCTTGGGTGGAGTAACTCACAGGCATGGCTGTGTCACCTGACTGGCAGCAGGCCATTCTGGGCACATGGTTCTCCTCTATCCTGCAGTGGAGGAATAGAACTCCAGAAGAGCCCTTCTTGTGTCTTACCAGCGATCTGTTCCCAGCTCTTCATGCCCCATTGTTCTCCAAGTTGCATGGTCTGTATCTTGAAATGCTGACCACTTGGCATCAAAAGACTGGCCACACTACCACTTCAAGGTCTGAAGAACCAATGAGGATGGGAGGATTCAGGACAGCTAACTAGCTTTTCAGGGCTCAAAGTTTGCCAGACATATACTGCATTAACCTTCTGCAAAGAAGGGAAAAATCACAACATGTGGAAGATGCTGTCCTCCCCTATGGACAACATTGGAAGTCTGCTAAGATGAAACTAAATACATAACACAGCATTTATTAGTTACTCAGGCTCCTTTTGGACAACATTTGTCATAGTAATAGGCTTCACCAAGCTAAGATAGACCTGTCCACTTGAGTGACGGATTAGAATCCTTGTATCCAGCATGTTCTTGCTGTCCTCTATAGTGTAAGAGTGCAGGGAAAGTTACATAATTTCCCATGAAAACTTTTTGCACCAATATATTATTTTCTATGATTACAATCCTGAGGCTTTAAAAACACAGGATAGAGAGTGGGGTTTGCTCACTCATATCACTTGTGGAAAAAGATACATAGTCCAAGCTGGCATTTAAAAGTTAGAATTTATTTTGTCATAAAACAAACTTCAAGACAGCCTACACTTTTAAAAATAAACAGCCCTGCAGTTATGCCACATGTTAGGCTGTCCACGTGCATTTCAGATAAAGCTTCTGTGGAGAAATTTTTTGTCTTTTCAGTTAAACATACTCAAAGATTTTTTTAACACTTTGTTTTCCAAAATATGCAGATGCATATGAACTGGCCGTCAGAAAATTTTACAAAGGTACTTACTTGAGAAAACCAGTTCCAAGTGTTCTCAAGGCCTGGGGAGAGCCAGGGATTTATGTCTCAAAAGGATCTGGTGGTTGAAGAACTTCTTGTCTACCTCATCGAACATTAAAATAGCTTGCTATATGCTACTGCTACTTTGATAACTTGAGGTTAAAAGCTTACATTTCTCCTCTTCTATAAACAGTACATTTAAATGTCCTACTGATACATAGTGCTGTGTATGTTATGAAGTTATTCACTTACCAAGGTTGATTGAAACTTAAAAAGCTGCATCAGAAAGATTGGGAAATAGGCAGAGATCCTGATTTTAACTGCATGTGTACAAATATATTCTCGCACAAGGTCAGACCATATTCCCAGTTCCAACACATTTCAATCAGATCTAGGCATTCTCACTCTCACTGCTTCAGTCTTAGAAGACACCCATCACCTTGTCTTGGAAAAAAGATTTACAGCTCAGTATTGAATATTGTATGTGCTTGAGTTCATAACTCAGGTTGAAAGAGATTGAATGGTCTTTTTGAGGTCTTTTTGCAGATACTGGGGAGGTTACATTTTCCAGAACTGCTAGTATTTTTTTTTTCTTATGTTATGCTGTCCCTTCAGAATGTATTTAAACCTTACCTAGGACATTCACCTCTCAGTAAAATTTTTCATTATATGGCCTACCTCTTGTCAGGTTCCCTTGGGAGAGATTTTTGCTAGTTTGTCCACCATCTATTGCATTTTTTCCATTCTCTTCCTTTGATATTTTGATGAAAGAATCTAAAGTTAAGACTTTGTATGTGTTAGCAGATAAGTCTGAGGTCAGAAGGAACCATTTGTATCTAACAGTAATTCTCAGCTATTGTTTTCTTAAGTTCAACCGGAAGATTCCTGTATGCCTTGTTAACTGCATCTTGCATTTCATGCTGGAGATGCTCCACCAGAAAAGAAAGTTCACACACATTAATTGGAGAACAAGTGCTGGGTCAACAGCAAGGCCCAGTGAAACTCTTGTAATAACTCAGAACTAAGTTGCTCTATGCTGCTCCAGAATGGTTTTGTTGGTTTTGAACACAGATTTGTTTTGAAGCATTGCACCACACTGCACCTTGAAGACTGATCAACTAAAGCTGTTCTTAGAGAGAGGATCTCTGCACAGTGTTCTGTTGACTAGCTAGATATGTTCAAAATCTAATGGACTGACACAGATGAGGAAGAATAAAAAATTCCATTTACTATACTAACTTGAAGTCTGTATAATGAGAAAGTATTTATCATTTATTACAGATGGAAAACAAATTACAGAAAGTATCAGTAAGAAAGAGACTCCTGTTTTACAGAGAATACTGAAGATGACTGAAATAATTTGGAACTCTGAGAGAAAGGGTTTGTGGAATTAAATAGTTAGATACTCAGTGATTTAGAAACCTTTTAACAGTCATGCATAAAACTAGAGTCTAGAAATAGTCACTCAGGGACCACTGCAATTATTTCTTTTCATAGTTCTGTTGTGTGGTAGAAATAGAAAGGAAATGAAATCTTCCTTTATATTGCTACTGTGTATCAGTGATTCAGACACAGAAATAATATAAACAAAATGACAAGAAATGTCTTAGGTGAGTAGATTTATTGAAAGATACATATTAGCACTTAAAATAATCTCTTATTACAGATTCAACCAACTCTGGAGACAACATGTACACTTTAATGAATGCAGTACCACCTGGACCCAACAGACCTAATGTAAATATGAATCTAGTTGTATACTATTTGAATTCTTCACAGTTGTTATGTCCAAACTACTTCATATACATCAGAGATTTTTAATAAGTTTTCCATTATTATGGAATTTTTATTGTTTCTCAAATCAGTCGTGCCAAGACATATAAAATAATGATTGGGTGCACTTTTTCTACACAGATGAGATCTTAAACTTGTGCTCGAATATTGGAGATAACTTAGTTGTCAGATTGCAATGTAAAATATACTTTATTTGTGAAATGTCATCATCCTTAGAGCTGCCATGAGGTATTAGTTTCTGAAGGATTCAAACTTCCATATTACCTCCAAGAAAAAGAAATGTTGGAAGTGACACAACACAGTATTATGTTGCCTGTGCGTTCTGCAGTAATAAAGGGATAAGATCAGTATTTCTTGAATAAGAATAATCTTGAAAACAAACCTCTTTTGTTTGGCCCAAACTTCAGATGTTTTAGAACTGACGAAAATCTGGATTCATAGGTAGAACTTGTTTTTTCTCTGATCTCTATGCCTTTAGTTTTGTAGTATTTCTTTATTGCAACCATATTTCACTTCAGTACAGTCCATTTAACAGGCCTTATGAAAAAAATAAAGCCAGTAGAACTTGAAAAATCAGACTTTTAGATATTCCTAGTTCACTACTCAGTGAATTGTAGAAAATATTCTATGACATTAATACCTCTAATTTTTGAAAAACTGAAATTAAGGTTAATAAATGCAATTGGACAGAAGCTACTCATTCTGCAAATATAGCATGGAGTAGTTGACTGTCAGTATAGATAGAGTGGAGTATGAAAGCTATTCATTAATCAATTACTTGTTGAAGAGAATAGTAAAATTCCCTGCGACTTCAATGGGAGTAGAGCTAGGTCTGTGCTAGCAGGTGTGAAAGTCATACACAGGGTACTGAAGTAAATAATGAATTATTCCTAAATATTACGCCAGCCTACAGAGGTGGAGTTCTCAAATAGTCATGAAGGCAGCAATTAGAAAAAGTGAACAAAAGCAAAGATGTTTTTTCAGTCTTCACATATGACTTCCACTTGACTGTGCACTTTTCAATTTTTGTCCTGAGGAATATTTTCTTTTTAGTAGATGACATAGAAAAATCTGTACAGTAATACCAGTTTTTAATGTCTGATCCTTTTATAGTTTCCAATGGGGCCAGGGTCAGATGGACCTATGAGTGGACTGGGTGGAATGGATTCACATCATATGAATGGATCACTAGGTAATAATAGTAATATCACAAACATTGTGAATTTTCAATGACCAGTGCCATTTTTATGTGTTCTCTGAGTGACGTGGAAGACTGTAAGTAAAAATCTTGTAAAAAATAACCATAAATACATCAGTAAAAAAGTATTAGGATACTTTTTATGCCTATGAATTGGCATACGTTATACACCTCTGGAAGAAAACCACTGTATTTTATTTATGTAACAATGTATAGTTTTATTCCAGTTGATTGAAAGCACTCTAAAAGCATATATAATATGACAGTTAAGTGGAAATGATGGCTTAAGACCCATTTTTACCTCTCCTTGTCTTTCAAAAACTTGAAGTTTTAGCTGGTGCAAGTTCTTATCTATTACCTGGAAGTAAGTTATTACGTATATTGCTGTACATGTTAAACTGTTTTTATCCCAGCAGTTGGATATCTTCATTTGTTCTATAATTAGCCTTCCTTCTGTTAAGAATTAGTATTACTACTCCATCCCCACAAGCAGCTTCATACAGGAGCCAATTTTAATGCAGCGAGATAGAGCATGCTATCTTGTCAGTGTGCAGACACAGGAAAAGCAGCATACTATTTTGACTTTTGACACCATGATTTTTGAAGGACACAAATCTAAGGGAGAAGCCTTGCACAACTGTACAAAACATTCATTGCTTTATCTGTTGACCAGCAAGCTCTTTGCTCTTTGCTTTTACATTTAGCTGGAAGGATGATAGACACTTGAAAAGGATGTAAGAAACAAGGGACATTTAAATGAATTACATTTCTGCCTTACTCCTCCATATCCACAAGAAACAGAGACAAAGACTTTGTTTCTCTTCACACCAGGACAGTAAGGCTGAATACAGTTCATATGTCTTACTCTTCCGCCTTCCAGTGACAGAGGAAACAACTTCTGTCTCTGTTGTTCACTAGCAGGGTTCTCTTTTATATTTGAGAGCTGCCCCCACAAGGCACCCACAGCTTTTTCCTGAGTGGCCTTTTCCTTTATGGGGAATAATGCAAGCAAGCTAAATACATATCCAGCAGGTAGAAGCCAAGCTGGCACTGTCTTCTGGCTTTTGTCCCTGGCAAAAAGCTCAGTCATGTTCACAGCATGGACATGGGTGAACCTCAGCTTCATCCTGCAGTTAATAACCTTTAATTCTGTACTGTCACAGCAAATGAATTCCTGTCATTCCTAAACCCAGAGTTGCAGACTGTGAGACAGAAGCGTAAGTAAAAACAAAGGGAGAAATTAAAGATTATAACAAGATGAGAAATAGCTATGCTATCAAAACTTAGGTAGGAGATATATTATGAACAACTAAAATTCAGCAGTACACATCTAATTCCTCATAGAACTGTCTTCTTTTTCTTTCTTTTTTTTTTTTTTTTTGCAGGAAGACATGTATCTAAAATGCCTAGATTACATTACATAAGGGCTCTTTGTGAGTTTACAGCCTTTCTGTACATATTACAATCCTAAAATGGATTGTTGCTTTAATTAGTAATGATGTGCATTACATTCAAATAAATGAGGAACAGTATAAAAGATAATCACATCTTTTTTTTTCTGTCAGTTTCATTAGCCATAGGATTGTTTCATAGGTAAAATAATAATAATAAAAAAAATTGAAACAGTTATAGAATTTTATATGTATCTAGCATTTGCTTAGTTACCTTCAGCAGTGAAAGTGATTGCATGTTTAGTCAAATTAACTATGATTTCTTCATAAGGTTAATTTTGAATTGAAAATGAAATTGAGTTCTCTCCACAGAGGAGGGCTGGGGGAGATCTGCTTTCATTTCCGTGCTGCAGTAGGCAGCAGTGTCTCACAGTCAAAGGTGTTAATTAACCAAGCTTCGTCTTGCACTCCTCCAACTTCTTTGACCACAGCTGTTGCACTGGATATCTGGTCAGAGCTGGTGGTTAGAAGTCTTTTGCTAATTTCCACCAACATGTTTTCTTTTGGCTGTGGCTAAATAGCTCTCTCTCTCTTCATAACATCCATGAATTTGATGCATTTATGGAGGGACATCTTACTCTTTCTCAACCTTTATTTTTTGTGGCAAAGTCTATTGAGCTACTTCAGTCTCTTCCCACAACTTCATTTTCTTCATTGTTTTTCTCTGACACCCTTCTGGTTGGAATGTCTTTCCTCCAAATAGGTGAGCAGACTTTGTTTACTGTCTGTTGCTGGTAAAAATGGTTTCTGGGATACATCCCTCCTAAAATATTTCCTTAATTCTTGGCTTTACCAAAGTGTGAGCATTTAAAAAATAAAAATAAAAAAATCTTGTTGATAATCTTTCATTCACTGTAACTAAATTTATTTGGTTTTTGTTATTCCAACCTTCAGGATCATTGCTTCTAAAAGATAACATCATCATCAGTGTTTGTAATACATTAAAAGTGGGTATCGTCTCAGCCAGTTTGAGTGTATGTTTCTGCTTTTGGAGCAGAGGTACTGAAGAGCTTCCCCTAGATGACTTACAGATAGAGCACTCCCTAAAAAGAGGAGTTTTGAATAACTGAAGTTCAGTAAAAGTAATGGTCTGTTTTATTTTTTAACCCCAAGAATGTTAGCTGCTTGTCCATGACTTTGCTTTTATTTTTTTTTATCTTGGTCTGCAGCAACATTTCCCTTATTTGTATGTACCCCATATTAATTGCATTACCTGTACCCTGCCCTGGCTTAGAGGACAGGGAGGTTGGACATACTTTTCTTCAGCTGGTACTAGGCTGTCTCATTCTAGCAGATGTGATTCAAATCACCAACACAGATGAGAAATTTGTCCTTCATTCTTTTCACTCTTTTTACACTAGGTGTGTACACAGAACTAACATTATTCTGTACTGACTGTAAACTTTTACACAGTGAGATGCTGGGAAGGAGGGAGATACTGAACTGCTTTATTATAAATACTACTGTCATACTGTATATCTAGTATGGAAAAAAAACGCTCTTTGATTAATTTGAGCTCAAAACTAATTGTGTAATTATTTATTTTAATTTAAGGCTCAGGAGACATGGACAGTATTTCCAAAGTGAGTAACTAAATTTGGAATTCTTTGAATATTTCATTGTAAATATATTTTCTTTGTCTTTGTTATGAAGCTT
Organism: Odontophorus gujanensis; assembly: GCA_013399175.1. NCBI lineage: Eukaryota > Metazoa > Chordata > Aves > Galliformes > Odontophoridae > Odontophorus > Odontophorus gujanensis. Next base: position 59,765 of record VXAB01010280.1, on the reverse strand, counting down.
TTTATTATGTATCTACATGTTCTGCTTGTCAACTATTTGGAAGCTCTGCAGACAGTTAACATTAGCTGAAAATTTTAAAGCAATGTCTGTGATGGGCAGGGAATACAAATAGAGCTTCTTCATATTGCATAATAATGTGTACTAATGCATGTGATTAATATATATCCAGTTCATACTCTGATTGATCATGACTGTTAAGATGAATGAACACACATATAAGGGAAAAATTCTCCACAATGAGGGCAGTGAGGCCCTGGCACAGCTGCCCAGAGAAGCTGTGGGAGCCCCATTCCTGGAGGTGCTCAAGTCCAGGTTGGATGGGGCCCTGGGCAGCCTGAGCTGGTGGAGGGCAGCCTGCCCACAGCACGGGGTTGGGACTGAGTGGGCTCTGAGGTCCCCTCAAACCACATTCAAAGATTCTATGATAATACAGTTCTATTAATCAAATCCAGTTAGGTGCAAGTTGGGGAAAATGCATTTAGGATGTTACTTTTGTTTCAGTGCATGATTGTTTTTGTCACCTCTGTAAGGCATAGCTAATATCTTAATCATTATTGTAAGTCTCTAAAAGCTAGATTTAAAAGTACTTGTGGAAGAGTCACTGTTTTGATATCATAACCATTAAACAGCTTACTCTGAACGAATGTGAGCTTAACCTGCAGGGGTTTTGCATCTACAAAAATAATATTATGCTTTAATGTGTCACATCTTCCATAATAATAGAACTCTACTATATATGTGATCATTATTAATTTAGGAACTTATTCAAATAAGGAATTAATGAGCTTTTTTTGGCATTGATAAAGCAGTATAAATCTGTCCCTGCAAACAACTGTTTTGTACTCAGTTTCTTCAGGTGTAACTGACTAAAACTAATAAGTATATCAGTAAGCCACTCCACTTTTGTGCTTTTGATCTACAAATATAGAAAAAGATGAGCAGCTTGTTTCAGTTAAAGTTCTGTTAAAATTCTGTAGCTTATCCTTTTGCTGCAAAATTCTTAACAATCTTCTCAAGAAGAAGCATGAGTCTGTGGTGAGTGTATGAACTGCTTGTGCACTTAGGCAGGCTGAGGACTAAGTACCACAGCACTGCTGCGAGGTCCCTCCCAGTGCAGACTTTCTCACTTCGGATGTGTCTGTGGATGGTGTGGTCCTACTGAGGACATCACTGCTGATGCACCCTCAGGCTGGCCCTGGGCTATGATAAAATGCAAACACATGGACCCCTACATTTCTGTTGGAATAGAACTTTGTAGGCTGAGAGTACACTCCCAGCTGTCCAAAAGGCACATACAGTTAGTGAAACCTATTTGTATATGTAAAGTGGAGAAGGAGCAGCTTGAACAGCTCCCCAGGCAGTGCTCAGGTGGGGCTGTGGGAGAGGTGCAGCTTGTGAAGCGTACGTAGGCATGTAGCATAGCGTGCTTTGCTGTTTGTAATGGGTTTGCAGTCACTACAAATATAGAAGACATTATCTTGCATCAGAAGAAATTCACCATAGGCAAACAGCTTAATTTCAGAATTGCACAGGTGGTGATGGCCTCACAACAGCCCTCTATGGCCTTTCCTGAAGAGGAGTACCTCATCAGTGTGTCTTGGAGCTGGCTGCTGCTCCTGTGATGGAGTAGGACATACAGCAGTGCTATATTTTTGTAAGCCTTGAAGGTCTGCATTGTGTTCAGGCCCTGCGAAGTGTAAAATGAGGGTCTGAAATGACCATGGTGGCCTAGATGTGCTGTGCAGAGTTGCAGGGGTGGATTCAATGATAACAAACACACAGCGCTTTAAAAATCAATGTTGCTGTTCTTTAGTAATGTTTTGTTTTGCAAACTGCAGCATTTTCAAGAAAAAATTGGTAACAACAAAAAAAGCCATACCTATTAGCTTGCCATAGGATTATTTTTAAAAGACTATATTATACTGACTGGTATTAAGTGTCAGTATGTGTACTGATATGACTGTCAGGTATTCTGAAAACCCATATCCAGACATTCACCTGCAACTCCTGTAATTTGTTGAACTTACTAAACACGTCATGCAAATCAGATTTGAGGCATGCCTTTTCCAAATAACTAAAAGAAAAAAGCTGTTTACTTTGGAAGTAACAGAAGTGTCTTCTAACACCATTCTGTATAATTGCTTGTAAATGCCTTTTTCTGAATAGCACAGCCCAACATGCAGCCTTCACTGGCACCAGTAAAAGTGTGTGGGCAGAGCCTTGTGTATCACAATGACAATTTCATGCAGGTAATACTACCTAATACTTTTGAAACTTGATTGGAGGTTCTACTTGCAGGAAATTGTGTATTTATGGAGTTGATGCATGCTGAACTGCTACATGTCTGCCTTCCAGTTTCGTACACAGTTACCAGGGTTGTTCAGGATACAGTAACAGCCTCCCTTTACACATCACCAGCTAGACCTGCAGTTGGCTTTTTCACAAATAGATTTCCAGATTACTAATTAATATGGCAGGAATTGTTCAGAGGAGTTAACAGAGTTTGGTTGGGTGTTGCTGGATGCTCACATACAGCCACAGAACTCCAGTGGATTAAAATGCATATTAGAGAAGCTGATTATCTTTTCCCATGAGATAAAGGAAATTAATCCAGCCTTGGTAGAGTCAGTACAGCTCACAGAATTCAGAGCTACATTTTCCATAGACAGAGATGATTCTACTTTAATTGGCTGAATGGCAAAACATGAAGCTTTTATGAAGTAGATTGAGATGGAGGAAGTAAATGAACTGAAATTATGCATATTAAATAAACATTAATAACCAGTGTTTCTTTCAGTGCCCATGGAATTTGTGCAGTCATCAAAGAAATACTAGCATCGGAAAAATTCAGCTCGTGCTACAATGTGAAACCCCATACTGGCCATAAAAGCCACCCAGGGGAGTTGCTATAAAAGCATTTATGTCAGGAATTTGAACCTTTGGGGCTGGCATACTGTAGCAATTGCAGAATTTCAAAGCTTTGTACTACACAAAGCAAGATAAAATAGGGGTAAATCCCCAAGGAATGATCAAAAGTACAGGAGCATCATATAAAATAAATGTGACAAGGCCTTAGTGGGTTTTAAACTTTATATTCATAGATTTTAAAGCCAGAAGGGACTGATATGATTGTGTAGTATGACCTGCTGCATAACATAGGCAACAGCACTACTCTAAATTAATTCCTGCTTCAGGTACAATAGCTGTGGTTGAACTCAGGCAATAGTTTTCAACCTTTTCCAAACTGTGGATCCCTAAATATTTGCTACAGCAACTTCACTGAAGAGCAAATGTAATTGTCTGCTGTTGTTAATCAATTAGTTGAAATTGCAGCTGTTTTTGATGGTGCTGCTGTCCTGTGATTCCTGGGGGTCTGAGAATTGCCATTATAACTAGAGTGAATGAGATGCTAAAGAAAACAGAAGGCCAAGGTCTCGAGCCTACTATAAGCAATATTTCAAGTTGCTTATAGAAACAGTTATGCCTGCATGTGGATTATGTAATTAATTTAATACTTAATCTGTAGTTGCAAATAAATACATCAAACCAAAGCCATAACCATTCAGATATAAAACGGGGATCAGGATTGTGGTAAAAACTTAATGGCAGCCTTTCATTAGCTGTGCAAAAGGCATTTCAAAGCAGATGGTATGTACAACAATAAGTTATATTAGTCTGTTCATTTGGTAACAAAAGGTAACTGATTTAAGCTTTGGAGAAGCTAGGTACAAATTACATTTTGTTCTCCTTAGAGGTGGAAGTAAATAATCCTCTGGGAGTCTGTAACATTTTATAGTATTTAAATTATAGGCAGAGAGCAAAATGGAGCCTTTGGAGTGTCAGTAAGAGTGTTCAGAAATAGGGTTTGAAGGGGAGGAAGGCATAGCTATTCAATGAACTCTCCAGAATATGTTATTTCCTGCCATTGACCACCACTGAATGGAGCCAGGCTCTTGTCAGTGGTGCCCAGTAACACAAGAGGCACGAGGTACAAGCTGGAACATGGGAGGCTTCCTCTGACCATAGGGCAGCATTTCTGTGCTGTGCAGGTGGTGGAGCACTGGTACAACGACACAGAAGCTGCAGAAGCTCCTCACTGGAGATCTGCAAAAGCCACCTGGACATGGATCTGGGCACCCTGCTCTGGGTGGCCCTGCTGGAGCTGGGGCTGGGACAGAGGGACCATGAAAACCTCAGCCCTTCTGGAATTCTTTGAAAAGCCACTGTGGGATGAATAGTCTTTGTAGTCGTGAGGAATACCAAGGAATTAGGGTTGTTTTTTTTTCCTTAATTTAATCTTTCCTATTGTTTCAGTCATAGTTGAACCTACTGCAGACTGAATGAATGAATACTTTCTGCAGGTATTTTCAGAGTACAGTGCATCTTTTTTTAACAAGCCTTATAAAACTATGCTAACAGGCATACTGCCTGTTATTCTAATTGAGAAATAACATCAGAAGAAAAGGATAATTTCACTTAGGATTGTTAGAGCTGTTGTTGTTTGGTCACAGAACAAAATCTCTACTTGCAGTTATATTTTGTCAGCTTGCTCTTTGACTGCAGTGGGTTTTTGTTAAGTTCATCATGGCCTATCAGAGCTGGATTTGTACAGGTAAAATTCAACAGCAATAACATTCCATTTTTTTGGGACCTAGAGACACAAAGGGAAAACAATGACAGTCATAGTAAACTTGTATAATGAAGGTCCTGGTTTCACATTTCCATGACTACTCCTTTTCTATCACCTGAGTTAACAGGAGTTTTAACGGTGATAGAAATAGAAGCATCTGTGCTCCAGGCATGACAGGTTGCCACAAATGAGCTTTGTGAAAGCACCTAACAAATTGTAGTGTCTGACATAATCATGTATTAGCTGTTGGCTGAATAATTTCTGTGACAATTAGCAGTTTCATCCTTTTTGTAAGTGACTGTATCTTGAAATCAGTTTCTGAGCCCTGTTGATCTGATTGTGTAGTACCTATTTTTATAAAAATAGACATTTATCTTTAGATGCCTTTGTTCTGTTACTATTAATCAGCATCTCAGTTACAACTAGACACTGGAAAAGAAAATCAAGACACTCTTGCAACAGGCTCTGTGGAAGCAAATACAACAGTACAGCTGCTCCTGAAAGTGTGTGCAAGCCAGATCTGGAGGCTGGAACTGGAACATTTTGTCTAAACTCTCCTTAACACAGCTGCCTTTAAACTCTTTATTAACTGCTCACAGTGAAATGGTTTAGCACCTCCACGTCTGACTACATTCCTGAACTACTTGTGAAACTATTTCAGTTAACTGCACACTGTGAGCAGAGACCCCAGATTTGGCCCTTGATTTGTAGGGGTGCGTGCATGCTGTCCACATGCTGACCACGAGGTATGCCTTCAGAAGTCATGTATGGCAAGATACATGCTCATAGGCTTCACTGGATTTCACCATATGAACGAATGCAGTGCAAGAGCTTACTCTTAAACCTGCTGAAGTCATTTACAGTTTTTCCTGACTTCAGTAGGAGAGGATGGTGGCCATAACCTTGAAAACAAGAATTACAGGTAAATAGTTGTTCCTTCAGGGCCAGAAACGTGCCTGTATGGGCTGAAATTAGTGACATAAGCCTGCAGAACTCAGCAGTCTTATCTGTCTTTGTGAACTCAGTGCATTGCTTTGTATGCTGTGCTGCTCTATGTTGTCGTATCAAGTGTGTGACTCTTCATGAAGCCTGGAAATTAACTGATGTTGAACACTTAATCTGTGTTTTAAAATCTTATTTAACAGAACTCTCCCAGTAATATGAGCATGAGTAATCAGCCTGGCACTCCCAGAGATGACGGTGAGATGGGTGGAAACTTCCTAAACCCTTTTCAGAGTGAGAGCGTAAGTATGGTTTTTTTTTTATGGAGTTGTTTTACTTTGGGAACCTTTGTTCCTGATATTTTGTTTAAAAGGGAAAAAAAATGCATTTAGTGTTCAGTAATGCAGAGTGGACATTTATCAGGCAATATCTGAGCAGCTGAAATACAAAGTTAACAGATCTTTACATCTGAGTGTTTCAATTTGTGGTTGCTCAACCTTTGACTCCTAAACAATGTGTTCTACACTGCAGGAATATCTTCTAGGGCAAATTCACACTGAAGTAAATAAATGAGCATCAGATCTGATGTTGCCAGGAGGTAGTATGCTCAGAGATCAGAAAAGGCAAAGGTGCCCTCTAGTGTTCATTCTTGGACAAATGGTGTTTTAAAATGGAGACCCCTTAAGGCAACAAAACATGGTGTACAACGTGTTGCAAAGTATTTTCCTGCTCCTGTGCCTGAAGCTGGGTTTCTAAATCCACATTTAGGTTCCTAAATAGAAGTGGCCTGATTTTTCAGAAGTGCTGAGTGACTTCAACACTTCTTCTATTCTTATTGGAAATCACTGCTGCCAGAAGTGAATGCAACTTTGTTAACTATGCCAGTGGTGAATTTTGACTTAGAAAATGTGAATAAACAGTTCCTCTTAGATCACAGAAGAGACAGATTGCATGGCAACTTTAATGGGAATCAGATTTTGGGGTGTTTTGTTGTTATTATTTACTTCTTTGAACAGTGAAAAGAAAGACAGAGCAGTTTCTACATGTAAGTTGCATACCTTCATAAAGAAGGCATATGGTCAAGTTGTTGGGAGTATTGGAGGAAGTCTGTTTTTACCACCGAAATAGATAGATGTTTTAAAATCTGACAAAAAAATCACTAGACACAAAACCTCCATAAACTGTGATTTTTGGTCATGGAAATCTTTGACTTTAAATTTGGCTTACTTAGCCTGAATTGAAGGCAGAACCTCTTTGCTGTTTACCACTTTTGATTGGGACTGGGGAAAAGCTTTTGGCTTACAGTAAAGTAAAACCAATAAATAAGCACTATTTTGCCTTTAGATTCCTTGTCCAAAGTGATTACCTTGATTCACTGACATTTACTGTGATACAGGAACTCATCTCAACAAAGGCTTTACTTTAAGCATTTGAGTTGGTCTCCCTCATTGGCTAACATAAGCATGCTTGCCCACTGTGAGAGTGCTCAGGAAAAGGGGGGAGTAAGCCCCAAAGTAGAAGAAACATCAGAGGTGTTTTACCTGAGTAGTCCATTCTGTGCAGTCTACGTGACAAAGACCCATGTCAGTCGTGGACACTTGGAAGCAGCCAACTCAAAGCTCCAGCTTGGGCAGCGATTTTACTGCTTGCCTTGCTTTTGAAAAGGCAAATAAATCTCTCCATTTCTTGTATCTGTTTTCATTACAGTAATATTTCTTGAATTTGAGCATTTTCCTCTACTTAGATTTTAGGCTGATTGAATTTCTATAGTCTGCAAGTCAGAAATTAGGTATGCAGATGTGCAGTTCTTGTAGGCATTGTGCTGTGCCATTGATTATTTGTAATAAAGTACTGCTAACTTGAGGGCAAGTATAACTTCTATAAGGGGTGCAGTTCAGCTTGTGTTAAAATAATAAGTTAAAGTGGTGACTGAACTTTCAGTTCACATAAAGGAGATTGGCCACTGATGCAGCTCCTCTCCTAAAGTCGATGTCACTGAATAATAGAGATTAAAAGCACAGCTGAATTCCAGTCAGGCTTGTCTGCGCATTCTTCTTCCCATCAAGTAATAAAAAGCTCTCCAAAATATTTAAGTGGTTGAGCTTACCACAGATGCAGCTGCTCTACTTGAGGCTAGCTCTCTGACTAACTAAATCTCCAGTTGCCAAAACCAATCAGGAAAAGGTCTGGAAAGCATCACTGACACATTGGCTCATCCCGTCACTCAGGTAACTCTGAAATAGTCATTGAGTTGACTCAATCAGCAAGAGCTGTATTTCTTCATAATGAATGAAGGGTAATAGAAATTATGACACTGCAAATTGAACTACAAGCCTTTGCATGAGCTATTGTATGAACACAGGAGAAAATTCAGAGAGCGTGTTGACATTTGAACTCATTGATCCTGAAGTGGCTTTAGTTACCTGGGTAAAAAATGGTTGTTAAAATGCGACTTCCTCTTTTTTCAGTACTCCCCTAGCATGACAATGAGTGTGTGATCCGTTAACAAGTCTCGTCCTGAAGACCACAGTGAGTTGGCCCTCTCCAGAGAGCTACTACAGAAGAAAATTAATTCATCCCAGTGTACAGTCTTAACAAAAGGATCTCAGACACAATCAGACCCACCATTTTTTTTCCAACCATCTCCCCTGCTTTTTCAAGAAAGTGGGTCCTAAACATGATTGAGACAACTGAGTGGCATAACAGAACTGCCCATGATGGAACTGCAATTATCTGTGTATGTACATGCATGGCATAAATGTATATGTATGTGTGTGTGGCACAGAAATACACACATACATATATAGCCCTGCAGGACACTGTAAAATATTATCACGTGACATCTTAAGTAGAAATGAAAAGTAGGGACTTATATTCCATCTTTTTTTTTCACGTTTACATTCTAATTATTAAAATTTGCTTGCCCTCTCCCCTCCTGAACTGTTTTATGTTGCATATATCATTGCTTTATAAGTTATTTTTTAAGGTGAACTCATTTGATAAGTTCTGATTTTGTAAATGTCTGCCATTATGGATAGGAATAAAATTGCTTATAAGAGCTTTCATTAACTTGTGTTTGATACCAGTTACATACCCTGTGAATCACAAACTGTGTTGTCTCAAGAAATAGAAGAAAGCTCATCTTAATTTTTTGGAGAAATTTAATAATTTTCACCTAGTTTGGTAATTTTTTTAATACTTTGCCTTTTTAAAAAAAAAAAAAAAAGAAGCACTGAAGGTTATTTTTCTTCTTTAACTGAAGCCTAATATCTGCAATATCTATTTTGAAATGGAAGCCTGAATTTGATACAAGCTTCTCAGTATATATAAAGTACTATAAGGTTACTGTATGTGAGCTCCCATTGCTGTAGAATCTAGCAATAAAGTGTCAGGGCTTATTCTGCCTTTGGGAATGGATTTTCTATTTAGCACGATCCTCCATAGGGGTGGTAGCTAGTGGAAATACAGTAGAGTCCTTATTAGCAAAACATGTTCTAACAATTTATGTTTACGTTTCCCCTTTTTAGTGATTCTCAACTGAATTGTAACAATCCATGGTCTTGATGACACAATCTCCCAAGCCCATTGAGAAAATCAGGTCACTGTGGTACATGAATTCACCCCCAAACCTTTCAGNAAATTTTTCACTAGTTTGGGAATTTTTTTAATACTTTGCCTTTTTAAAAAAAAAAAAAAAGAAGCACTGAAGGTTATTTTTCTTCTTTAACTGAAGCCTAATATCTGCAATATCTATTTTGAAATGGAAGCCTGAATTTGATACAAGCTTCTCAGTATATATAAAGTACTATAAGGTTACTGTATGTGAGCTCCCATTGCTGTAGAATCTAGCAATAAAGTGTCAGGGCTTATTCTGCCTTTGGGAATGGATTTTCTATTTAGCACGATCCTCCATAGGGGTGGTAGCTAGTGGAAATACAGTAGAGTCCTTATTAGCAAAACATGTTCTAACAATTTATGTTTACGTTTCCCCTTTTTAGTGATTCTCAACTGAATTGTAACAATCCATGGTCTTGATGACACAATCTCCCAAGCCCATTGAGAAAATCAGGTCACTGTGGTACATGAATTCACCCCCAAACCTTTCAGTAAGCAGCCATTTTTGTGAAACAAAATGAGGGAGTAAACTTTTTATGACTACTGTGTCTTGTCTGTTGCCATGAACAGAAGAGGAACAAAGGTCTGGGGCTTTTTAAAAGGTCAGCATATTAGATGTGAAAGCAGGGGACAGAATGGAGAAAAGGTGTGTGGTCTTTAAGGAGGAGTTTCTGGAAATAGTCCTATTTCTCTTTAGGCAAAGCTCAAAAACCAAGATTGTAGTAAATTTAGTTCCTAGTGACCTCCAGATCCTCCAAGAAAATGAAGGGTTTTAATTGTGTCGTGGTCAAAACAATGATCAGCATTATGAACACAAAGTGGCTGCACAAAAATTTATGCCACCAACAAAAACCAGAGTCCAATTTGGACTTTGTGGATGGAGGAGCCACTTAATAGGGGGAGCACTTCTGGACAGACTGTGTCCATGCAGTCTTGTAAGGGGATATTTTTTCATAAATCTGTGCTGAAGAATTGTATGTAGTATGCTTGTTGTGATGGTAGATGCACATAAGAAGTACCAGAATCTCATAACTCATTTTTATTTTTATATATGTTATATATATGTGAAAATAAAAACATATACATATTTTACTCTCCTGCTAGGGCTGTTAAGGATGAAGCTCTTGGAGGCTTAAAATTATGTTAAAATATAAAAGATTTTGGTAGCATTATTTTTTAGTAATAATAGCTACTTTGATTAGCTGAAATCTTGAACTAGATTGTCATTATATAGTTTTGTGGACTTTATTCCCGATTATGAAGGCTGAATTAATTTGCTTCTCTTTGGAAAACATTCTGTTGCTGTCTAAAAAGATGCCAGGAGCCCCTATAATTTACATTAAAAAAAAAAACAAACAAACCATAAAACAAGGTCTAATTTCCTGAGATCCATCATGGTTGTCACTAATAAGTTTCCCTGGTTATGTCCACAGTGCAGCCCAGCTTCTCCCAGAAATAGTGCAAAGTCCAGGCATCTTTGCAGCTTGTATTTGTCATCCTTGTTGGTAGCCTTCCAAGAACGATTCTAGGACTCTTTTCTGCCCAGTTTCAGGCACGTGATGTCACTGCTGCTGGACTAAGGTAGATGAATATATCTGGACATCACATGCCAAAGCCCTTTCATGCAGCAGGTAAGTGTGTCCTTGAGTGAGCTTGTGACCAGAGTCCATCTGGGGTCTGCTGGGTGCCTCAGAGGGAGCCCCTGCAGACCACCACTGAGATTGCAAGACAGTGCATGTCGCTACCAGAGCTTCTTGCTTTGGCAAAGTTAAACAGAACTGTGGCTTTGTATTAATCCAAACTCCTTTTTTTATTTTTCCTCCTGAATTTGGCATTATCTTCAATAGTTTAGCTTATTGGCAGCTGTTAAGGATGAAAGTCTGACCATTAAATTAAATCTATGCATGAAGCAGTACCCTTTAAATGGAACTGCCAGCACATATTGAATATTATTATCAAACTATGTTGGCCTAATGTATATACATGAGCATAACATCCTTTCAGACATATTCTTTCTTCTGTAGTTCTTTTGAACCTCCCTTCTATGCAATTTTTCTTATTGCCAGCAAATCTTTGTTTTCCCTTTACATTTCATTTCCCAGACATTTATATTAAATTAAACACTGTTGCATCAATCCTACAGCATAAATGTCAGCACATGCACTGCTGGTTTCAAAAGGAACAGAACTGGGTTGTGCTTCTCATTACCTACAACTCTGTACCCTGGTACTTCAAGTTAGTGGGTATGTCAGCACTTTTCATAACTACAGGCTGGTGGGACAGAAGGTGTGCAAGTTTGCAAAATTGTAGATTTGGGACATTTGGATTGAATAATCAGTGAACATCTTGCTATTAGAATTTTAATCAGATATAAAGTAGCCTAATGGTCTTGCTTTTTGTAAGGAATGCTTGCATTTTGTGCAGTGCATGAGTGAAGTTGTAAATAACTCATTGCTCATTGCTAAGATCAGGTGATTTCAAACATTCTGGAACTGAACCTGTAGAAAACAACTGTACGAGCTAAAAACAAGTATCCCATTATTTTTTAAATTTGCATGGAGATTTTTGCATGGTCATTTGTTTTCTTTCTTTTGCTTATGATCCTTGTAGGATTTTCATCATATAAAGGAGTATTAATACGGAAAGAAAGATTATTTCCAAGCACTGACTGAGTATGCCCATTTATGTTTCTAATGCACTAAATGTGTAACGTAACTGCTGTTTTTATCTGTCCTTATGCAACAGCACTGTTGATTATGTCAGAACTTGTCCAGCTCTGGAAGAAATACTTTTCTCAGTGATGCCAGGTGGTTTTTCCACACTGTGTTTTTAGATAGATTTCCTGTTTTCATGTAGAAACAAATAGATGATGATTTAGAAGATGAATCTTCCAGGCAGGGTTGAAGTAAAGCTTTTTTGGGGTGTTGGACTCAAAGATCTCTAGAGGTCCTTTCCAACCCCTGCAATTCTGTGATTCTGTGTTTTTAAGGGATGAAATCTTAGAACTGTTTAAATATGGGAATAATTTCTTGGCACTGCAGAAATAGGGTCTCTCTTACCATCAGAACTCTGGCAAAAATTCTGGCCTTGTAGAATTCAGCTGGAGCTGGGATTCATTTGTGGATTTCACAGTGAAATCAGTTCTTAAGCTTCTGCATAAACCCATGAGTAGGAGTATCCATACCCAGATTTTATCTCCATGTCTGAATCTTGCATAGACAAGAATGGGGTTTATGGCAAGGAAGAAGCTGTATGAATCACTAGTAAAACATGCAGCCTGATGTAAACAAGTACCTTCTATTTGCATGCATGAGTTGCATTACTTTCTTAATTGCCTGAGCACAAGAAAGAAATGCAGTTGCACTTGACATTTTGGGAGTTGGTGCATGCAAGAGACAGCAGTAAAGGTGAGCTAGGTCTTTGACACTCTGCAGGCTGCCCAAATATGCCCTAGCTTGCCTTGGGATGACTGGCATCTGAATGAAAGGCGAGTCCCTGAGGAGTCTCCTGTAGCCAGGCCACCCATGTATCACCTCCTCAAGGAGAGTACTGACCACCAGAATGACCAGGGCTTGCTCCTGTCTTGTATCTGCAGCGCACAGTGCCCTGTGTCACATCTCATGTCCTCTGGAGGCACTCAGCCCTTGCTCTCCCTGTAAAACATGAGGAGAGAGATATAGGCTAATCATTTATTTTAAATAATTGACAGTAGGAAGAAGGAAATAGAGCCTTGCCTCTGGAGAGCAGTTCAGAATAGCTGCTTTGGGGCAGCTTCATGAGCTGGACAAAAATCATTTGAATTTTCCCCTGTTCTGTGGTTAGCAAATGAAAAACTGCATTTAAAGAGGATTTGGAATTAGATGGGCAGTGTAATCAGAGACCAGATGTTATAGTAGTCAGAGCTGAACATTTTACTTTAACAATTAAAATGAATTTTCAGTTGATAAACGTTGCAGTGATTTCTACTTCTGAGTTCAGTTAATTATTTTTAAGCATTACCTCCTGTTCTTAGTCATCTCTGATCCAGTGTTGTTGTTGGTAAATAGGGACTGAATCTCCAGAATATGACCCTATATATTTGCATTTGCTGAATATAAAAGAGGGTTGAAAGATATTCAAAGCAAAACAGAACAAGGAATCAAAGAAAACCTAGTAATTTTTTTTTCTTTGTTTCGCAGTAAGTGAGGATAGAACCACAGCTTCTGTCCCAGTGTGCTTGGGTTTGGTTAGGTCGTCAGGAAGGGAATCCTGGCAAAGCACATCTGTTAAATTAACCCCCCCCAAAAGCTGTTTCAATAGTGACAGCTCATTTTTCTTTAAACTGATCACACTAAGGGTCTAATTCAGGATGTAATGACACACGACATCTGTAAAAATTGAGTACACTCAAATGTAGATGACTTAGATTTAAATTTCAGTTTGTGCAGCTCCCTCTGCTCTTCAGACATTATTGGCTCCATCCTGTAAGCTGCTGTTTGTGCCAGTTGTCCTGCTGAAACTTGATGAAACCACTCAGTGTCATTTTTCTTGTAGGATTTCACCCTGACTTTGGTGAAATGTAGAATTTGTCTGAGGTGTGACATCATTTTGCAGATCTATACATGGAGAAAAATACAAAGAATCTACTGAAATTACCAAAATGTTGTTTCAACATGAAAAACAGAGGAAAAAATCCTTAGCTAAATTACTGATTTGAGTGCATGCATGCAAGTTGTTTGCCAGCACTGTCATCTTGGAAACAAATTAGAGTAACAAATTTAGGGAAGACAAATGGACTGTCTACTCAACAATTGAAATTCTGATCCTGCAAACACATGCACATTTGTTTGAAATAAAGCCTACGCAGGCTTAATTTTAAGCAGATTTAACAATACAAATAATATCCTTCAGACTGTTAAAATGCTAAACCCATGCTGAACGTGGACAGTCTAGAAGTCTTCCCCAAGCCAACATTTTATCTCATTTTACTGATTTTACTGGTGCATGAACATGTTTATGTGCCAATAGTAATGATATTTGGAACAGATATGGCTTTCTTCTGTTTCTTATTTTATTTCTTAGAGCATTGTTCACTACTATATTAAACGTTTTTGTGAACTTGTCCTTTCATTTTGCTTTCAGTCATGCAGCCATAGTTTCCCTCAACACAGCTAACAGCTTTGCAGTTTTAGTCTGAACTTCTTTTTGGTCACTGTTCTTCATCTAAGCCTAAAATATGTAAGAAAGCCTCTCATGTAATGGGAAAACTTGCCATAAAAATATGTAAGGGTTTTCTCGGGTACATGTTTTCACGTTTAATAAAAAGACAATTTTCAGTTATGATTTGAAATGGTCACTTTCTAGCCACTATTTAATACCTATGTGTTAAAGAAATCAAGAAAACAGATGACTATTTTTTCTTCTCCATTTGAATTCAGCATCGTAAATACTTACTGAAAGACATGCTTTTGGGAAGCCAGACCAAACCAAAATTTACTACATAGCTGCTATGAATAAAACAGGCCTTCACACTGGAATCTCCCTCCGTATCCCTAAGAGCAAGTTGCCTCACATCCGATGCACATGGCTCAGCAGGCCTGTGTGGGGCCTGGCCACGGAGGGCTGGGTGGCAAATGGCCTTCATGTCCAGCCTCACCTCTCCAAGGGAACTGCTGCACTGCATCTGGCAGCTAGGCCTGTGGGATCCTTGGAATTTTGCAGGGCTGGAGCAAGGGGCTTGGTTTTTCTAAGAGAAACTTCCGTGAGGTTTTTGAAATCAGCACAGAACGTGTTTGGGTTTTTTTGGTTGGTTGGTTGGTTGGTTTTGCTTTTTTTTTTGATAGACATTTCCTCAGTACCTTGGGTGTGCTAGATCATACACTTTGGGTGTGTAGTTTGTTACGGAAATAGGTACAGATCTTCAGAGAAGGAGGGAGTTACAACAACACCCACAGCCAAACCTTTGTTTGTCCCCATAGAGTGAAATCATCAGCAGTCTCTTTTGGTGTGAATAGTTGTTAGTACAGAACTTTGCTCCTCACCACAAGGAGCCAACTCATCCTCTGGATGAACTGGAGATTTATAGGCTTTATTTCTGTTGTTTTATCGTCATGTTTTCTTCCCTCTCATTTAGGTTTTTCCATTAGACGTACTCTGCCAGATGTTTACACAAAAACAAGAACAATTTGCCCAATAAACACACAGAAAGTTGCTCACATCCGTAACAAGAGTCCCACTTTAGAACATCTATTTCATTGCAAACATTGTGGCTATGCAGCATCCCGAGAGCTGTTGTTAGTGTTCAGCATTAGGAAAGTTAGCTTCTCACAGGCTTATTATGCATTAGGCAAGATGACTTCCAGTAATGATATAAAATAGCTTGAGACAGAAGTTGATATTTGCTGTGCAGAATAGAGGAAAAATAAAATCCAAACAGAGCCTATGTGATTGAAGTAGGGGATTACTAAAGTTATAATTTCTAGAATTTGAAAAGTACATTAGCTGGCAATAAGCTTTCATTTACACTGACATTAAAAGTTAAGGAAATGCATACAAGCTCCTAAATGAAATAAGGAGAGGGAGGAGTGGCACGAGGACAGTGTGAGCTGGAACTTTCTGCTGAGAATCAAGTAACTTTTTGGGGGGGAGGAAACAAAAGGAAGCATCCAAGGAACCCTTTTGGCCCTGCAGTGGCTGTCTGAGAAGTGTGTATCAGCATGCCATATATGCTTAATGAGCAGTTGTGAAGCCTTTTTTTTTTTTTTTTTTGCG
>VXAB01010280.1:29363-43823 GCA_013399175.1 Odontophorus gujanensis | reverse complement strand
TGCGGCAAGTATCCCCTTCCAAGAATGTTGTAGTGCATCTATTCTGTGCATGTTTGCTTAAAACAAACAAACAAAAAAAGCAACAGCAAAACAGCTTTTTATGGATTGCCATACGTGCCGCTGGAAAACACTTATTTCTGGTGGGGAGAGGAGGAAGATTTAATTATATATTTATGGAATTACTTAAAGTGTTGGTAAACTTGTTAACTTGGTTCACGATGCACACATTCTGTGTAGCCAACTGCTAGCATTATTACCTCAGCAACCCTCGGTCTGTAAACTCCTGTAGGTTCTGTGCAAGAAACCTTGTCGCTGTTGCTCAATGCTATAAATTCCTGCCCCGAAGCAAGAGATGGCTTTGACTGTGCAGCCGTGTGTACTGTGTACTACAACAGTACCTGTTCTGTCATCAAAACTTGCTGTTCACGTCTAGGTAAACCTTTGTTAAGCACGCTTAGTGGTTTCAGGACTTATTTCAGACAGCAGGACACATAAGGTGCTAGCAGGAATATTAAATCAAACATTCCCTAAGAGAATCTCGCCCAGTTTGCAGCCTAGGTGAGGACCTGTGGCCAAGAGTGGTTGGACAACCAGCATCTTGCAACGCCAAGCTGGCTGTGTGTGCAAGCTGTGGCAGGGAATCAGACCCTGTGGGCAACACACACCAGGTTGTATCACATTCCCCTGGTGTATCAAAGCCCCTGCAATGGTGCCAGGACAGAAGCCCAGAAGTGGCAGTTGCAGTCAGGGAATGCTCTCTGTGCTGTGTGCCCATCACCAGCTATCTGTAGACAAAGTCCTTATATTTCTAAGGCCAAAAATTTTTTTAAGGTCAAAAAATAGAGAACAGGTCATAATCTCATTTAAAGAGGAGTGCTTGCTGGCCACAAATGAACAACTAGGCAGGAGTGTTTCTGACAGACTGAATTTCAATATCACAAGTGTAACTAACACTCAAACTCTAGAAATAACGAGAACCTCAGAAATTTTCCAAGTCAGCCGGAATTAAATTTGACTGTCAATCTAAATATTATTATAGGAAGTACATACAAAACAGGATTCTGCCTCTGACCTTAAGCATTAATACTGATTGTTTCTGAGGTCTCACAGATTTTGTATAATTCAGTGCAGCTGTATTTCTCCTCAGTGAGTGCTTAACTTCCATTGCTGACAGCTACAGCTAATCCGTGAGAGTTCAAAAGCATGGCAATACAAAATTCCCTCCACATCATAAATATGCAGATATGTACATGTTGCATTAGGGCAAGTAAAAACTCCTGCTAAAACTTCTGTAGAACTTGCATGTGATTTTTGAAGGCCATCTCTTGGACCATTACAGAAGGGCAGCAGGCTGCACCAATGAGAGGTCCAACAGAGGTTTGACAGTGGTACGTTTCCACATGGTTTAAGGTCTTGGTTTGGGGGATTGTAACTAGTCCAGCTGCAACCCTTGGAAGCAGTTACACCACACATAACATTTTAATTTTCAGAAAACACTCCTGCATCTGAAGGCCTCCCTTCTTTAAAAGTACTTTTTGAACAAAATGTCCAGCTGTTTTTTACAGTTGTTAAGCTGCTGAGAGGTTTGGTGGAGTTAGTTCTGTTGTACCAAGAGACAACCACCTGTGCATGTGTGCAGAGAGCCTCCCCACAGGAGGTGCCTCTGGTAGCCAGGCTGGCAAGTCTTTGGGAATCCCTGGTGCCCCAAGAAGCCTGTCTAAGGACCCAACGTGGGAAACAAGGTCGTAAATCAAACTTAATTGCTTTATATTTAGAGAGTTCCTGGCAAGACTGGGAGCTGCAAAGTGATGGAGTGTGTGGTCCCTGACCATAAGGCATATCTGGGTTGAAGCCTCAGACAATGCTTTTGCAGACTTGTGTTTGGTGTTGGTAATTTGATACCACCACGCCAGACTTAGTTTTGCTCCACACTGGTCTGATTCAATCTACCCTAACTTCAGCCACCTAAAAATTACCAGTCTGTTTCCACTTTAAGTCACAGGAGTGGCAGAAGCAGAGATGCCTCTGGAAAACTGTATGATGGCATTCATCACCCTCATCAGTTATAAATCCTGACTGCTTTTAAGAGCATACGATTGGGTTTAATACTTAACTTCATATCCCTGGAATGGGCTGAAATGGGAGAGAAAAACACAGCTCCTGAGAATCTGAATCCACATGGCTTCCAGATGAGTTTTTGAATCCTTCAGTCTCAAACATGTGATTTCTGCCCTGTAGTTTGCTATTGTCTCCTTCTGTACTTCTTTTTTTTTTTTTTAATGTATGTATATATAAGCAGGGGTAACTTGAATTAGCTTGTTAAACATTTCTGGAAGGTTTATCCCTGCCCTCCCTTATTTGTTAAATGGGCTCTCTCATTCTTTGTCTGCACTGATTCATTCATTTAAAGCAACATATGAAGAAACCATTGCATAGATGAATCAACACCAGCAATAGCATATGCTGCTTTTAAATTCAGCTGTGAGGTTGTAACTAAGATATTAATGTATATACTTAATAGGGATGACTAGATTCCTTTCCTAAGAGCTTTCAGGAATGAATCTAGAAGCTCCTAATTTAGGATTGTGAAAATTCAGGTAGTAATGGCAGTATATGGGGATTTTTTGTACGCTTTCTGTAAATGTATATAATTTCACATGCTGGTTTGGAGATAAAGAAGGTACCCAGTTTCAGATAGACCGGATTTTTGCAGACAGCATTACTGTCTGGGTTAGCAAAGCCCATCTAGGTTCCACCTCAGGCTTGCACCATACACCTACCTTAATTCTCACCCAACTTGGTATCTGTCTTTCTTCATTCACCATGGGTACCAAGTCAAAACAATCATACTACTTCTTGTTGCAAGCTGAGGAACAGCTGAGGTTTAAAAACATGAATGTTGCAACTTGCACCTTTTCACCTTCATGAAGTGTCCACATTTTCTCAGCTGAGCCTCCAAAGAGCGGCTGCCTCCAAAGTTGCCATATAATTTCATCACACAAACGTAGGTGTAATTTATATTTTATATTTTAATGAGTCTAACAGCAGCAGTATTAGTATGTTTGCTGTATTTTCAGAGTTGTGGGTCATTCAGTGTTGAAAATGATAAGCATCTTGTGTAGCTATGAATAGAAGAACCGATAAATGCTTCGTACGATAATGCTAGTACAATCCCTGCTCTGCTGTTTGGTGTTTTAAGTGCTGAACTGAACCAAAATTTTATCAGAGAATTGCCCTAGACTCATCCCTCCATGATTATTCTATTCCTGCTTCTGGGTCCTCAGTGGTTTCTGGGCCGAAGGTGAAGCAGTGGCAGTGGCACAGGTAACTGTGGTAGCCACTTACGGACAACTTTTCAGATGCATACAGCCATTCTGGCTGTTGCCTGATACACTTGCATTTTTCTCAGTGGATCACCATATTCTTGAACGTCTTGATGGGTTTTGTCAGCCATGGAGGAGATGTGGACAAGGTTAGCACCCGGGAAGTGTTGAAATGTAGCAAGTAATGAGCTATCTTCTCCAGCAAGCATTTATTTTTAGTGCTTAACTTTCAATTAATGTTTATATTTTCAGTTAGATTTTATCATTCAGTATCTTGAGGTGGTTTGAGCAAAATATATGAATATATATAATTTACAAGAAATATAGGCTTGTATTGTGCCTTTGTAATTCTCTTCAGCTTCAGTATCTATAAGCTACGAGCGGACAAACCTTTGGGGTATTCTTTACTACATAGTAGCTGATGGCTTCATTAATACTGGCTATTTGAGTCTTCTGGGTCTAATGTTTATGTTTTCCCAGGTGAAAACGCCATAGTGTTCTCCACCAGACATAAGCACAATGACATATCACTGCAATGCATGCTGTCTCTTAGCTTCTCTCTACATGTGCTTGCATGTTGAAAATTTAGAAATGCTGCTGTATAAATTGCTACCTTGTTTACCCAATACAGGTGTTTTCCTGCATCCCTTGTTTGCTTGAAACTTATTAACACAAAAGTTATCGTTGGCTTGAAAGGGAGTTGTGGATGCACAAAGGATGCAGGGAGCAACTCTTCAGTAGTTTACAGGCTGCTGTGCATTAATGTCTTCTCAGCAAAGAAATGTAGCATTAGCAGTGACTTCCTAGTGAAAACACTGAGCGTGCTTATCACTTAAGATTTTAGGAAAAAAGCGTCAGACTGTGTAATTGTATCTCATCTAACTTAGACACCTAACCAGTAACATTTGATGAGGCGTGAGCCTCACATTTAAACTATGTTTGATCATGACGTACCAACCAATGCAGAACTGAAAGGTGAACAGCCATGTTTTAGTATCACAGCTACACAAGAAATCACGAGTTTTCACGAGGTTCTGTTCTGATTTTGTTTCCTTATCTCCAAAGCATTTTCACTGTGGAAGTATTTTTGCATCCAGTTACCTGAGGCTTCCTTTCACCAACCAAAACAGTCCGTAGCCTTCTACACTGTGAAAGGCAAGCTCTGTGGAGAAACATGGGCTTTCCGCTTGCCCAGCAAATTCGAGGAAATTTCATCCAAGCCATAAAAGCCTTTTATGTTATTCTGTGTTTGTGTAATCAAAGCAATTAGGGATAGGAGCCTCAGTAATGAAGAGGTCTCTCTGTCCTCCGTTTTACTCTCTCTCTGTAATTTGTAGGGATTTAAGAGTTATTTTCTCAAGGCTCAGCTGTGTCTCTCTAAACCAGTGCAGTCTACGCATCATGTGAGATTCAACTTAATGGGGATAGCATTTGAACGTTTAAGATTTACTTTTCATAGCAAGGAGTAATGTTATGTCCCTAGGGACATGGACTCTTGCAAACAAGTCTGATACCAAGGATAAAAAGTCAAGATGGTACCAGTACATCAGACTCTGTACTACAGTGGGTTTTTTAGCTTTTGTCATTTGTATTTTATTTTGCAGGAGAGGAGTTTGGGAATCTCAGATCACATGGGGGATTTTAGAATTATATCACTCAACAATCATTTTATAAAGTCTAACTTCAAAATGCACTATGATTTATTACAAAAATATATTTTCTTCTGTTTGCCAACATGGTTGTTCCACTTTGTGATAAGTTAAACTAAGCAGTTAATTTGTTGCACTGCCTAGCTGCATGAATTCATCCAGTGTACGTATGTACCTGTGCAGCATTACTTTGGGTTTTGTATTTGAATTTGCAGTATTGATTATTATTTTTGTATTTTACTTTGCCTCTGTTATTGGAATTGTAGTAAACATAATTTATACATATGATTTTACAACTGTTTTGCAACTGAAAAGTCTTCTTTAAATTGTAAAGTTTTATTGATGGATACTCATTAAAATGGTATAAGAATTATATTAACAATTGTTTTGTGTTTTGATGCTCTCTGTACATAAATATATGTCTATTTATCTGTTTAATGGTGCTTGTGTCTTGCAATTTTGGATACATTTTAGAATAAAGTTTCATTTTACAAGAAGTAGTTGTATTTTCAAAAGCTGTGTCAAAGAAACACCACTTTTCTCCCGGAGTAATTAGGGTGATGGGAGAAATCCATCCAAAACAGGCATGTATAACTTCAGGCAGAGGTGTATTTGTTTCAAGAAAATGGAAGCACAAAACCTACAAAGATGCACAGCTCTGTATTCTACTCAATTTACTGCAGTAACTGATGTCTGTATCAAAAGCATTACTTGAAAGAGTCACTCCAGAGGCATGTCCCTGTCCTCCTGATCCCAGTGGTAAGAAGAGATCTGTGAACATGCTAATGATGTCAGAGTTATCACATTAGGATGTAGTTTCCCAACTCCACAGCTCTCCCGTCTTGCATAAATCTGTTTAATCATTGACAGAATTTTGGTAGGCACCTGAAAACCAATTCTAGATTATAGGCTTCTGTGGAATTTTGGCACTAAATCAGACCTCCTTTGTCCTACAACATTTCTCAGAATAAGGTCTCACCTGGCTGAGGGTCAGATCTGGAGTAACTACATTAGTTGAACTGTCTGCTACTGTACGATTGAGTAATACTTCTTGCTAGCTCTAATGGCTTTATTTTACAGAAGATTTATTCACATCTAATATTGAGCTCATCTTTTATTAATAAAATGCCTTACCTCGTCTGGCACAGTTCCTTAACAGGCACTGCACTGTGTTCTGTTTGCCACAGCACTCATGAAAGGTGCTACTGTGCCACACGAAGCCTTTAACATTGTGTTGCCTCAATTAAAAATACGCGTTATTAGGAAGGAATAATCTAATATCCATTGGTTTGGTTCTTTTTTTCCTTTAAAAATATTTTAAACAGTACTGCACCTGTTTCTTTTGTAGTTTTTACTGTTTCTGTTCAGGTCTCAAGCCATTTAAATAAGAATCATTTCTCGACAAAAAGTTTGAATTAGCAAGTAACCTCTGAAGGAAAGCCAGTGTCTTAGGTGGTTAACCAAAACTTTGAAGTTGAGCTCACTCTAGTTCACCACCAGTTCTCATTTCAGAAGAATGCTTTCACCAAAGACTGCAGCTCAGGGATGTATGGGTTTGGACGTAAGGCGTCTTCCATCCACCCGTTCCTTTCTCCACAATGGGCATCAGTAAAGAACTTCTTCACTGTAGGGTTGAGAGAGCTCTGGAAGAGTCTGCCCAGACAGGTAGTGGAGTCTCCTCAGGAGACAAACAAGACACATCCTGCTGTAGGGAACCTGCTTTAGCAGAGGTCTGGACTCCCATCTCCACAGGTGCCTTCCAAATGCTTCAGTTGTGTCATTGTGAAAGCGAAATGGGCTGGTTTACAGCTGCCTTCACCTGGTAGGCAGTCCCACCAGCTTCTTCTAGCAGTGCAGGTAATGTTTGCTGTGCCTCAAAATGCAATTTTCTGCTGGGAAACTGAATGTCTGCCACAGATCTCTGTAAACTTGGGCTGGTAACTCATTTCTGCATTCTTCCATCTGTGAAGGAGTACAGCGCTGGCCTGCCAGGTGTTTTCTGAGGCCAAGAATACTGACGACTGCAAGAAGCTAAAGGACTACCGCTTTGAGATTTCCCCCTTTCCTTGCCTGGGAAACTACCAGCCCTGTATCCCTCACCTAACACCATGCCCGCCCCGCCGAGAGAGGGCGATTCCCCCACAGACAACGGGCGCTGGGGCGGGACGGGCCCCGCCCAGCCCGGCGGGGAGCGGGGATCCCGCGGCGGGCCGGACTCGGCCGACACCGCTCCGAGCAGCGGCATGGAGCGGAGCGGGGCGGCGGGCGGATGGGTGCCCATGTGCCGCAGTGTCCTGCCGGCCCACGCCAACCACCGCGGGGAGCTGAGCGCCGGGCAGCTCCTCAAGTGGATGGACGCAACCGCCTGCCTGGCAGGTAGAGAGCCCGGGCAGCGCGGCCGGGCGAAGGGGAGAGGCGCCCCGCCGCCATTTGCCGCCCGCAGCCCCTCACACGGCGCTCGCCCACAGCGAGTGTGAGGCACGGGGACAACAGGGAGCTGCGAAAGCGGGGAGAATGAAAAGAGAGAGCAGTGGGTGGGAGGGGTGGAGTAAGGGATGGAGCAGTGAGGAGAATTAGAGGATTAGGAAAAAGAACCCCTAACTTAAGGGGGAGAAAAGCCACCCGCTTCCAAGCCCTTGAACATCTCTCTGATGGCTTCTCGAGATGGTGATCTGCTGTCAGGCTTGTACCGTCGTGCACACGAAGCCTCGTAGAGAGAGCAGTGTGATGTGGGGAGCGTGTGTGGCTGTGCGGGCATGTCCTGTGCTGGCAGCTTGCAGCCCTTATGTACAGGCTGGACCAAGCTCCGCGCACCTGGTGTAGCTGTAGGTATCCCTGTGCCTTGCAGGGCACTTGGACGAGGTGACCTTTAGAGGTTCCTTCCCACTCACACGGTCCTGTGATTCTATAACCCTTCATGTGGAGAAAGCAGTGGGGTGCAGGAGGAGCTGCTGGCACACTTCTCAAGGCCACTGCAGGTTTGCTAAGAGGTGTGATGCAGAACTGCTTTGTCTTCAGCCTTTTGGCGATTTCTTTCTCAAAAATGCTCCTTTGAAAGGCTTCTTGCCTCAGAAAGCCCCTAACCAAGTCCCTGCTCTGCCCCAGGGTTGATGCTTGCTCCCTGGGCTACAAGTGAATCGGCGATGTTCACCAGCTGCAAAACGACAACAGAGCTCACTTTAAGTGCACCTTCCCTAACTGTTTTTCCTTGGTTTGTCAGACAACAGCAGCAGTTGTGCCAGTCATCCCGTTGTACGCAGAGGGATTTTGAGTCCAGTGTCACAGCATACTAAACATGCCAGACCTGGATTTTTTGGCTTTAACACCTTTTCGCAATGCTAGTGCCAGCTGCTGCAGTTGCCAGTACCTACATCGCACTTCCTGTGTTCTGTGTCCTGCTGCTTTAAGCTTGAACCAACTGTCTGCTTGCTCCACTTCTGAGATGATGAGCTATTACTGTCATACTCATCATCTTCTACTACAGCTCCAGTCTCTTAGTAGAAAGGGTCCTCTTCACTCAGCAGTTTATTGTGTTCATCATGAGTGCCTTCGTGTGTTTCACCATCATATTTTAAAAAGGAATTTCTCAGGTCCTGGGATAACTCATGTGTCATCCTCTGCCTTACCCCTCTGAGCTTATTCTTGCACAGATCACCAAAAATATTGTTGGGCTGCTTGCGAGTGAGAGCCCCTACCTGCTTGACAGGGCACTACCATCCACATTTCCTTGTACTCCTATTTTTAGCCATTGTCAGCCTGGAAAATTTTTGGAGCCAGGGTTCCTGATGCTTGCACAACCCCTTGGGTGCTGGAGGTTGAGCCTGTGACATGAAACTATAGGTGTTGTCAAATAAATGGTGAATTGCAGTAACTTGCTATTAAAAGATTAACTGTTATCTATCGAATGTTAACAGTGTAGATGTTTGCCTTTTTAAAGTTAACTTTCCTAATTAATAGAAATAGATATGCAACACTGAGGGCATGCACTTACCTGCTTGCCACTGCTGTGACCACGCTACCAAGGCATGCATCTTTTTCCTTTGTCTTGGAAGTTTCTGCGCAGATTTAATGTAGCCAGCATTCACAGCATCCTGGTTTTGAGGTGATTGCTGGGATTGCTGTAGACCTGCCAATACTATTTTTTGTTCTGGAGGATGCTTGTTGGCCTTCTTATATCAGAAGATGTTCATTTCTAGAGGAAGACCTTAAACAGATCTTTCAAACTCAGGAGAACTGTAATCATTCAAACTCATCTCTTGATACTACCCTTATTTCATGGTAAGTATTAATGGGATCTGCTGTGTTTCATCTCTGTCTCTCATGCACAAAAACGAGTGTATAGGTGAATGGCTTGCTGCTGGGGCAGTGTAGTAACTGTGTGTCCTGTGTCTCTTTTGAAGCTGAGAAACATGCTGGTGTGTCTTGTGTGACAGCATCTATGGATGACATACAGTTTGAAGAGGCTGCCAGGTACAAAAAACAGATAGCAATCATCAAACATTTCCACGTAAGAGTTTCTTATTTGGCGGAGATAAACTGAGGCATTGTAAAATTGTGGTAAAATGGGCCAAAGTGACAGGTTTCAGTCTCCAGATTGCTCTTTTCTGCCTGTGATAGCCTGACACAACTGGAAACAGATCAATTTCAAAAGTCCGAAATAAACTGTACTTACTTTGACCTGGCAACGTCAATGCTAGGTGAGAAACCAGTGGCCTAGTGATCTTTGGCTAAAATTTATGTGAATGCTGCACAACATTACTTATCTCGCTAAATAAGGAATGCACACCTATTAAATACACACTGTGTGATTTGTTTCTATCACATCTGTGAAATATGCTTTTTTTCACCATCTCTTTCTTTCAACTCTTCTTAAAAAAATCTTCCTTTAACAAAACCAGTGTTCTGCATTTGTGATTATTTACTAAGTCTACATAGCAATGTGGTGCTTAAAAGGCAAGCAGATTTCTTCTAACCATTTTTCATAATTTTCCAAGGAATAAAACTGTAGGAGGAAATAATACATTTTTTTCTAAACTGTATCTTGCCATTTACTTACAGCTATTACTTGTAGTTAGTTAATGGTGTAACAAACCATTTACGTAACCATGGTTTACTTACAACTAAATTGGTAAAACTATGTGTGAAATTTTGCCATGTTACAGAGCCTGAGCTAATGTGGCAACAAAAGAAAAATGTACTGTGAACTTCTCATTTGTGTATTTGCGCCTTACAAACTAGAAATTAAGTACATAAGTGATGGCAGAGGTGGGATAGAACTGCTTACGTACCTACATACAAGCAGGGGTGATCATGGTAGTAAGCCAAGTAGTGCTGCCTGTCAGATGTACAGCTGATGTCAGCTGAAGACAGTACATGAATGTCATATAAGCATCCACTCACACTGCCAAACAACAGATTTTTAGCCTACTGGCTTCAAAGATGAGAACCTGAAGCAATAGTACACTGGCCTTAGTATGATCATGCTGAAGTCACAGTGTGTTGCTGGTCTGTTCTACAAGAAGCTTTAAAATGTCTGTCTTCATTGTAATTGTTTTAAACTTTTCCTTAGCAAAAAAATCTGTATGTGAAAGCTGTTATCACAGGGTCCTACAAATGAAGTCAGCGTAATGTTTCTGCCACAGTATTTCAGACTTTAGTTGCTTCAGACCCAAGCTTCTAAAGAAGCTACTGTCCTTCCCAATTTATTTCTGACTATTTTTCTTGTTTTACTTCCATTTATAGTGCCAGTTTTTCATTATTAACAAGAATTTATGCACAAGCCTAGTAACTGTGAAGTTGTTTCAGTAATATTCTTCAGCCTCAGGTCAGCCCTAACATTTCCAAAGCTTCACCAGATTATGCAAACATTTTGAGTAAGAGAGTTCTTTTATTTTCTAAGTTTAAAGTTACCTGCTGTAAGGTTTCATTTACCTTACTCAGAATACCAGATGTTCTGTAGGGATTAACTCTTCTGTGCTTATTTATTGTCAGTTGGCATGGAAATACAAATTTTTGTTATACATTCACCTGTTGCAAAACTCAGCTTTATGCCACAATAACAATTAAATCCTTATTCCTTGTCTTTAAAATGCAGCAGTTCAGTGGTAGTAAGAACGTCTGACTTTAAATGACATATCACTTTTGCTAATACTCTGTTTGTGAGTCGTTCTGATAGATTTCAGACTCCTTCTGCCAGCTACAAGAGAAAACGTGATGTTCTGTGACTTCTGCCCAAGCTAATCAACTGTCCAGGCTTAGATGAATTGGTTTATCCGAAGACAGAATACATGGTGCACTGCGAAAAATTTCATTTTGAAGCAGCTCTGGAAAGTACATAGAGAGACATTTCCTGATCATACTGTCTTACAATCTTGGTTCTGACATCTTTATTTTCTGATATGGCCAGAGACCCCAGAGGACATGCTTCTGCAATGAAATGTGAGCTCAGCTAGATAGACTGGAGTACCAGGGGAGATGTAAGTCAGTCAGGCTGTCTAATGTCTCTGAAATCCAAACCTGTCTTGTTGCAGGACTAGCTCCTCAAGTTGAGTGAGATCACATCCAGCTTTATTATATACATCCCTCAAGTTCTGCAGTTCCCTCACATCAGCAGACCCAGTCTTACCTTTCCAGCGTCTGTTATGCAGTCTTCTCAAAAAGAGGAAGAGTAGTCACCAGGGAGGTACTACTAGCAAAGGTCTGAAACAGTCTTTTTGTGTAGAAGGACAGTAAAGTGCTTTTGGGGTAAAGACTCACACAGTCCCTGTTGGGCAGGGGACCTCAGGGACAATCTGGCAATGTGACGTTTTCACAGGTACCACGGTTTTGTCCACAACTCTCTGAACTCTCTTTAGAGGAAAGCATCATACTCACTAATAGTGTGTGCCGTAGCAGAGTTTACCTACTGAGTTTATCTTCTTTGACCTTGTGCTTCTCATTACTTTTATTACTGCATTACTGTAATCCTCTTGGGAGTTTGTGGCTGATGCAGAGTCTTTAGGGGTATTTCAGGGAATGTGACAGTTTAAGCTTTCTAACATTTTTTTTTACAAGGCTGTATTTTTAATTCTTTTCCAAGCATGACTGTAGATATTGTGCTGCTGTTCTGAAAACCATTTCATTTTTGTAAATAGCGTGATGGTTCCCTTTGTGATGCAGTTCAGAACTGTTTAAGAGTCACAGAATCGGAGACCCAGGTTGGGAGAGACAGACCCATACACTTTCCCCTGCAGACGTTTGTCCATGTCCGCATCCCTCCTTTGGACACATCGCTCTGCGTCCTTCTCCCACTGCCAGCCCTCACAGCGCAGAGCACGGCGACACAACTCCTCCCCCCTCCCGGTGGCAGCGCCGGGCCGTCGCTCCCAGACACTGCTGCCCTTTGTACTCCAGGGCACGCTGCTGGCTCGCGTTCACCTTGCTGCCACAGCCCCCGGATCCCTTTCTGCGGGGCTGCTCTCAGCCTCTCATCCCTGAGTCTATGCATGTGCACTGTGTCAGGTGCAGAATTCAGCACCTCTGTTAAACTTACAATTGGTGATGACCCAGGATTACTGTAATGTTTCTGTATTTTCTTTGCAATAAATACTAGAAAAGCTCCTGTATATCTTCAAAAGCTGTGTCTCTGCAAAAGGTCCTAAATCATACCCTCTAACAATTTTTCCATGTCTATGCAGAGGCTTCCACTTGCGTTCTTGAATGCGAACTTGACAGAGAAAATTTCTATGCAGTTTGTTCTTCTGGTCTGGTACTATAAAGGAACAGGTTTCTTACTATGCATTTTAGTGTTTGAGAACAACTCACTTGAAATTCTGGCAGTAAGAGAAGCAGTTTAAGAAAAGCCTTACCTTTACACATCAAAACCCTATTCATTAATTAGGAAGAAACTATATGTATTAAATAAACTGGGATCATGCTGTACCAAATTCTTAGTTGTAAACTGGCATTTTATTTGTAGTCAGGTTACATCTGGCAGTCATGGATGTAGCTTGCTGCAGTGTGCTCTGGTCCTTAGCAGCTTCAAGTCAGTCTGATTTCCATGAAGTCAGTGGCCTGTTATTTTAGCTGTGTTTCTCATCATGCATATCAATAAGATGCTCAGTAAGACAGCTCTGGAAAGACTGGCTTCTTTCAACTTTGCATAGTAACAGGATTTTAGAAATAACAGTTATGTCTTGTTACAAGTAAATAAAAAGCATTTTAGAAATTATGTAAGGAAAGAATATATTTTCACAGCCATTTGATTTTATGTGTGTGAAAATGCATCATTCTGTTCAGATACTGTATGTAGACAAATGGAAAAGGGTAGTAGTTGTTCAGAAGAATGCTGCTTGGACAAAAGGGGCATGCTCCTGCCCTGCTTGTCCAAAACACGGAAAGTGAAATGTCCTTCAAAAACTTAAAAGAGCATTTGGGAACAGAGGACAGACTGGAAGTATTTCCTTGTGTTTATATATGGGATAAGATAGGGAATGTATATAGAGCGAATCTCATGCAGCTTTGTAGCTGGATATATTCAGTAGTTTGGTGCAACTTGTGGCAAGATACGCCTCTGAGCAAAAGCAGAATCTAGGCAAACATTTCTTGATGACTTGGGTGTTCAGCTTACCTGATGCCATACAGGTACCAAGGATGCTGAATGATAATCTTACACTGCTTTCTGAGTGTCTGAAATCATTATGGAGAATGGTATTGAGTATGATTGACGCCTGACTTACAAGTAATTGCGTTTAACCTTTTTCACTGCATTTGCAGTGCACAATAGAAGTTACGAACTGATCACAGATAGTGACACAGTTTCTTCCAGAGATTTTCTTCTCTACTTTAATGGATACCTAGAGAGGGAAGGACATGCAAACCATTATTAAGCTGCATGATTACACACCGTAAGAAGATTTTACTCTTCTTAACAGAGTTGGACAAGTTATTACCATCAAAGCAAAGGTGAACAGAGCATTCAAAACCAGCATGGAGGTAAGAGATTACCACTTGTATTTATAATGCAACAAGTGCTCAGGCCTACTAGTGGAGTAATGGAGTAACTACTGGGTGGAGTAATGCAACAAGTGCTCAGGCCTACTAGTTTCAGAAGGAGCTTTCTGCACACATATAAACAACAACACTGCCTAATTAAACTCTGGTTTCAAAGTGACTGTTATAATTACATATTGCCTGTTAAAATATCTGTGTCAAAGTAGAAACTAGGCCCTGAAGACTTAGAATATTTGGCAGATAGTATGGACAGGATAGGATAGATGGTATTAGTCCAGTACATAGCTGTTAACCTCTAAGGAGTCTTTTGATCAAAGCCAGGGTCTGCTGAATATGTGGAGTTCTAAGTATTTCTGAAACTTCTGATATGGGAATATTTCTTTCAGTGGAGTGTGTGTTCTTAGTATTCATATTGTAACAATGCATTGCCCAATCATTTGAAATGAGAATTAAGCCTTAAGGATATTTTTTTCTGACTTCTGCACAAGTCTTTTTTT
>VXAB01010280.1:0-29325 GCA_013399175.1 Odontophorus gujanensis | reverse complement strand
TTTTTTTTTTTAATATCGGTGGGAAATATGGATATTCTAGATGTATTCCACAATTTAAAAATAAAGCACCAGAAGGTTTGATGTACATCAGACCTTTTTCAAAGGTTTGCATGAATTTCTTCAAGTGTTCTACATGTTTATAAAGACTTAATTGTTCGTGCAGATAGAGGATTTGAGGAAGAACTCCAAATGGTACACAAATAATTAGATATCCATAAAACTAAGTGTCTTTCCCACTTTTTATTTTACCCTGCAACCGATAGGAAGTATCCATACATATCTGCACTAAAAAACATTTTAGAGGACAGAGAATATTGATATTCCTAAATGTTCAGAGCTCTATCAGTGATAGCAGATCAGTCTTTTTATTTCTGTTCTTTTAGATTTAAGAGATGGGATGTGATTAATTTGATACACAGTGTGCTGCTTTATCTCAATTCAACTGACAATGGTGTAATTACTTTTTTTTATCCCTTTGTCTCACTACCTCCTTCCTTGTAGGTTGGCATCAAGGTTACAGTGCAGGATGTTTTGACTAATGTTGAAAAAATTGTGAGTGTGGCATATGCAACATACGTAGTCAAGCCAGTCGGAGCTAAAAAGGTATTCCCTCTGTTTTGTTCTGTGGTTGAAGTTGGGACCATGTTTCTTTGAAATAGCCCAGATTTTATACTGTGAACGTAGGAAAACACAGATAAGTGTTTATTTTCTCCAATAGTAGAAAAGCAGCATAAAGTCATGACAGTAAGGAAAGTGGTTTTTCCACAAGTACTCTGAAATTCTTGGACTTTTTTTACAATTTCTTCCACTTTATGTTGTGCATTTACTAGTAGTAGAGGTGGTGCCATTATAAGGGCTCAATATTGACAGAGGTATGTGCTGGAAGAGATATTCATGTGAGTCTGCACCACCTCTCTCCATTTCAGAAACTTATTTACATACATGCAAGGGTTTGGGGGGTTCATGTATTTTTTTTTCTTTTTCATTCTTCACCTCTTTTGAAGAGACTGTTCAAAGTCACCACTATTCCAGTGTAAATTAATTCTTAAGCATTCATGTTAAATAGCTTTCATGCCACTGTTGTTTATTCTCCTCAGTGTCTGGCCCCCTTGAGGTGTTCAGCAATCAGTCATGGTACTGTTTGGCCTTCCCATTGCTGTGCTCAGTACTCTGTTCTTGTAATATTTTCCTGTGAGAGAGGCTGTATATTCTTCAGCTCTTCTTAATAAACTTCTGTATGTAGTCTGCTTCCTAACACAAGTTGCTAGAATATTTCATATCTGACTTTCTCGACTCTTTTAATGCATCTGCCTTATAAAATATCCACTGGAGATTGACAGAGTAATCGCAGAATCGAAGAATCAGAGAATGGCTTAGGTTGGAAGGGGCCTTAAAGCCCGCCCAGTTAGAGCCCCCTGCTGTGAGCGTTTGCCACCCACCTGATGGCCCAGGGCCCCATCTATTTCCTTTCTTTTCTGCAACAATACATCACAACTTGCTGAAGAAACAGTTCAGAACACTTTTACCAAAAATAAAGCTCAGTTTACCTCTGAAGGGTTAATGGCTAAATTGATTAATCTGAGAGCACTAAAATGTTATGAAGTAACGATTGTTTATTAAACATTTGATATCATAGCCATGGCATTAACCCATTTAGCTTTTGCCCTAATTTCCAGGGAGGTTACTTCAGGATTAAATTGGTGATGATTAACTACTATTAGGTTTAGGACAGGACTGCCCAGAGAGAGTTTAAGACTTCAATTCTAATTCCACTGGAAATTAAGGTCTTGGGTAAATTAAAGAACAATTTTTCAAGCCCTTTTTTTTTGAGCAGTGGTTGCTAAAGGTTTGCAGAGAGCAACAGCATGCATTCACCATCTTAATCTTTCAGCTAGACATTTGAAAAAGGCTAGGAAGATGGCAGAAGGAAACTGAAAAAACATTCTGAACAAAGACTCAAAGAGAAATAATAGTAGCATTGTCACATAATGTTACAGAGCCTGTGCATTATTTTAGGGTTTCTGGAGCTAGATCTTGTAAATAAATCACATGTTAAGGTTTATTTTTTTCTTATTTATTTGTTTGTATGTTTGTTTATTTAAACTGCATGTTATCATGGAGAATTATATATAAAAGCTAAAAGAATGTTGTCACTGAGTTTTAACAAATGTCTGAAAGGATGCAGAATATCTTGAACATGAGCTCTGCACTTGTTTGTGTAAATCAGACTTGTCATCTTGGACAGTTGATAACAGAAGATTATAGAAAATGGTGGTGCTGTTTTAAATTCAGAGTGCACAGTATGATTCTGGAATTAAGAACCTTCTTTTTTTTTTCATTCTTATAGATTGAATTAGAACCTGTAAAGCTTCTATCTGCAGAAGACCATCTGGAGCATGCTCTGGCTACAGAAAGGAAAAGAATCCGACTGGGCTATCAAGAAATCTTTCAGAACCTAATGCAGGAGAGTAATAAAGAAGGTGACCACTGTGTTCAGTATAGAAGATGAAATAAATAACTTATGGAGCAGTTCAAACAGCAGTAGAGTAATAAAGACCTATAGCATTAGTCATAAGGTAGAAAGAAGGATAGAATCTACTCATGAGTATGACTTTCTTGCAAAGCACTGAACACTGAGAACTGTGCTCCTGCTGTGAGATATTTCCAACATGCAGAGAATTCTTCATTATGTGATGTTTAAAGCAGGTTAAAAAAATCGAAACTCCTCAGGACTAAGTTAGAAAAATGCAGTCAAGAACCAAGTTAATCTTTATGTCTAGTAGAAATATCTTTTGTTAAAGGCAATTGCACTCTGAAGTTGCTGTATAAAAGGACATAAAGGAAATTACTAACAAATTTTTAAGAAAAATGCTGGCATTTTGAAATTCTGAGCTGTAACTGCCTAAAAGCAATGGTCAGCATGGGTCTTCATTAAAGAAAGATGAAACATCTTAAGCAATAGAAATTATAGTCTTAATTTAATAAGATTGTGTAGAGACTACTACAAGAAAAAAAAGTATTTGGTCTCATGATAATTGTCTCTTAGAAAGTGGCTCAATCCCATGAAAGACAGATCAGAGGTGCTGTTTTTGATTTCACTGCTTGCCTGGAGATTTCCAGGAAGGGCGTTATCATGGTGAGCACAAATTTACCTACTTCAGGAGACAGAATGAGCGAAACAGGAGAAAGAGAGGAGAAAGTACTGCACTAGAGGCTTCCAGGTAGCATATTCAGCAAGTGAAGTTTGTCTTCTGAATAGATGTTATGCAACAACTTAAGTAGTTCCGAAGTTCAGGTTAGTCAAATGTGTCCACAATTATATAATCATAAAGCTAGTTAATTAGGGCAAAATTCAAAAGTACAGTTCAGGTCAAGTAGCATGTATTATGGATGTGCACTTTGTAAATTACTGACATCATCTCATGCCTAAAAGCATTCTTTAAACGTATAACTGAAAAAGCAAAGTGGCTGAGCACTTCCAAGTGGAATTGGAAATGTTTTAGTAACAGAAGGTGGTTATTAATTCAGAACTGTATTCCTTCCTTATTTTTTACCTTCTACAGTGTTTCTAATAATGAAAAATTTCTAAGTAGAAGGTTATGAAATAACCATGCCATACTCCAACCTTAATTAGACACATTTGCACNAGCTCCCTCAGCCGCTCCTCATAAGACTTGTGCTCCAGACCCCTCACCAGTTTTGTTACCCTTCTCTGAACACAGTCCAGGGCCTCAATGTCTTTCTTGTAGTCAGTGGAGTTGCTCTTTATCTTCAGACGCCTGTCATACAAAATGGTCAAAGTCTGTGAAAGGCATTTGAATAAGTGATAAACAGTTTTAACAGTATCTGTTAGAGATCATGCATAGCAACCACGAATAACACAAGCACAGGCTCTGACAGTTGGCTGTATGTGTTCTCAGCTAACCAAACTTCACGGTTGTTCCTTCTGATGCAGCATCTTCATAGAAAATAGCCTAGGAAGGAAGGGTCGCTGTGATGCTGTAGTCATAGAGCTAGGGGTGCACTGTCCACCACCTCTAGCTAGCATGATAGAGCAGAACAATTCATCACTGTCTTTCTGCCCTTAGAAAGAACAAAGGTCTTCCTCTGTCTTCCTTTTTTTTTCATTTTTCCTCTTCAGTGTATCTGAGGCAAATGGCATACTTCAGTAACTGGGAGTATTTTCCTTTTGTTTATCTGAGTTCACAGCTGAAATAATTCATTATGCATTGCTGCTGTATTTCAGATGTTTTTGAAGAAGAAGATGCAGTTTCAACTGACCTTACTCATGTACAGACTATTGAGCTTGTCCAGCCTCCTCATGCTAACCATCATGGAAACACTTTTGGTGGTCAGATCATGGCTTGGATGGAGACGGTGGCAAGTATTTCAGCAAGGTACTTTTCTTTGTAATGGTCTCTGTATATGTTTCTAAATGGGATGTATTCTTCCAATTTAATATTTAGGGTTTCAGTGGGATTTATTATGTGAAAAAAAGCAGATTCAAATCTTCTTGCCTTTTCTTCTTAAGATTGCAGGAGGTCTTTAAGCAGTTTATGTGGTACATTTACCACAGCATGCCACACCACTGTGGGAGTCATGTTTTGTTCACTCCGTTACACATGCAGGCCCTAAGGCAAAAGAGGCTATATAATTTGCCTGAAACTCTCTGCAGAAAGTCACCGTTAGAAATAGGAATAGAAACCCAGCCTATTTCTAGTTGGTGCAGTATTCTAACGGCAGAGGAAGTTGTTAAGTCAGAATAAAACTCATACTGGTCCTACATCAATGGCTAACCAAGAATAGAGAGAATTCTAAATGGTGGTCTACAAATCCTTATACCAGAGGAAACGGTAAGTCAGGGAAGAAGAATCAGAAGAACCAGGTTATTTTTCATTTATGCACACACTGAATGGATGCTTAACCTTCACGAGTTGGCTGTCCTTTCAGACCCTCCAAGTCCCACATCTGTGGGTTCCAGTATTTTTAATAGTGTAATTTGCCTTGTTGAGGTAATACAAAATATTTTTTGTGAGACTGTCTAGCATTGCTTGTCATTATAGCCTGGGCATATTGTCATGAAATTCTTCTGAATTTGAACTGTTCTTTTTTTCTTCCTTCTTGTACTTGGATGGTATACAAAGCTTCTTTGTAAGCAACGCTTGAATTTCAGTTTGAATTCTTCTTGCATACCAAGTGACCTATTTCACTGTAGGGATGTTAGATTTGTTTTCATTTTTTAACTTTAATAATTAAATTACTTTCCCATTTATTATTCATGTATTTCTGACTTGGGGAGAGCAGTCATACCGATAGGAATGTACAAAGGATGCTCTGAAAGTAATGCCTCATATTTTATTATATTGTCCTGTGTCACCAGAGGCAGATATTGGTAGCATGGTAGTAGAGGCTGAACCTTCCCAACAGTATTGTTACATTTTGTTGCTGTGCATAGATGTCAGCAGCGGAGCACCTGACATGTAAGTGCATATGAAGCAAAAATGTGTAATTGAGTGGAAAAAAATGGTACCCACTGACATTCATCAGTGTTTGCTGAACATTTATGGAAACCAACCAGTGGCTTTGAGCACAGTGAGGGGCAAGTAATGCCTTTCACCAGTAGTGACAGCAACATGAAGTTCAAGCCATGTTCCAGATGTCTTTGCAGATTGTTATGAGTGCTGCTTGCAGGTTCTTGTTTGTCACAGTTGAAAATGTATGGTGACTGTGTTGAAAAATAGTGTTTTGTAGCTGAGAATTTGCTCTATCAAGTAGTGTTATGCTGTTCATATCTTTCGCAGTTCCCATTGAAATAAATAGGAGGCATTACTTTCGGAGCAACAGACATACTTTCCATAGATAGAACAGATTGTTTTATGTTAACATGAGAACGCACTGTCCTTACTGTTGTGTAATTTCACTGGTTTCAAAGACTTCATATTTGTGCCATAATTTGACCCCAATTGTTTGTTTCTTTTCATTTCCTAAGTTTGGCCTACCGAGAATCACCTTTATGTTTAAAAAAACGAAGGGAACCATCAGCAAAGCAAGTACTGAAAACATTTTCACTGGAATAATGAATGTCAAACATGTTTTGTCATGTTGAAAATTTCAAGGTTAATAACTGATGACAAAGGATGGTTGAAAACAATGATGCTGTAATTTCTGCTTGAGAAGCAGCTAGTTTTCCTAGAAACCTTTTGAGGGGCCACTTGTAATTAGATGTGACCTTTGAAGATGCCAGTTAGGGGTTGCTGTGGCCACAGATTTTGACAGAGAAGTGGAGCAGGAGAGCTAACCCTTGAAAAAGTAAATTTGTAGAGACATTTTAAAGGTTATTCACCTTCTCCTCCCTCTTTTTTGCCTGGATGGTAGATGAAAATCTTACAGATGGTTGTAAAGCCATCTGAATATTAGTTTGAACAATATTAGTCACTTCTTTTATCTTAAACTGCCAGAAGTATTCAGACCACAGCTTTCCAGGAAAAACAGAATATGTAGGCCAAATTTCTGTGTTATTACTCTTTTTATTTTCAGTAATACTGTATTTGCAGCTTTATTGTGAACTTTCTGAGTAAGGTAACCACTGAGTGTTTTAAATCAGAAGAGCAAGTTATTCGTAATGAAATTACAAAGTCATTTGAATGTCTTAGTCTATTAAAAAGATGTACCAGTCAATTAATTAGCAACAGATAATTGTGTGCATTAAACAGTACTGGAACATTAGCTTCCAGAATGGAATTGACTTAAAAGCTAAGAATGCTGCAAAACTGTATTTTCACTGCACAGTGAAAATCTACTCTCAGGATGCATATGCAGTTCTTAATTTAGGAGTTTTGCACACATACATGAGAACTAAGCTATTTTCTCAGTATGAAAATGAATTACATTCTTATATAGTGTTCATGTGGTACAAAACGATGTCTGACTAGAGTGGGATCTTTCCTACACTTTAGAACTGCTGAAGAAACCAAGACTTTGCCCACTCTAGAACACTTACAAACTAGACACCCCTTGCCTTGAAATTCCAAACTCTCAAGCTCAACAGAATCACAGGGCATTCTGGGTTGGAAGAGTCCTCAAAAGATCATCAGATCCTAGATGTTGTGGGAAGGGGCAGCTTAGATGAGGTTGTTTAGTGCCTTCTTCAAACCACATCCTGAAAGCCCCTGGTGATGGTGGTCACCATTGTCCCTGAGGGTGTTGTTCCAGTGACTGATTATTCTCATTGCAAAAAAAAATAAATTGTTTTTTATCAAGATAAAAACTCCCCCAGTACAACTCACACCTCTTGCCCCTTGTCTTATCAGTATGGCTCCTTGTGAAGAGAGGACCTCTGTCACCCTGGTAGCTGGACTGTAAGAATCATATTTAGGCATTTTTGAACTTTGTTTGTGGTGCTGAACCATTCTGCTCGGGTTTCTTCAATTACTTAAAGGCTTTATCATCTAGCTTTTTTACATGTTGAGCATCATCCTACTCCCCATGCAGTAAAGCAGAAGTTAATGAAACTGTGAAGTAGGTGGTTACTGAGGGTAAGATATTCATGGTCTGGCACCAAAAGAAGGTAATAACAGTGAGAATCAATTAGTCAGTGTTTGTGAAGTGTGTTGAAACAGCATATCGTAAGTAGTAGTATTATGTTTGAAGCTTGAACTAAATGCTGTTGGAACTGAACACTTTAACTGTATTTTGGTGAGTTACAGAGTGTGCTCTAATCACTGACAACTTACAAAAGAGGTTCTTTAATATGATGGATGATTTGCCCTCTGCTTCTTTCGTTTCTTTTTCAGCCGCCTTTGTCGTTCATATCCCATCTTGAAATCTGTCGATATGTTTAAGTTCTGGGGACCATCTCTTGTGGGTGACCGCCTTGTCTTCAATGCAGTTGTGAACAATACATTTCAGAATAAGTAAAGCTTTTTATACATTTATTCCTTTTTTTTGGAAAATGGGACTTTGAAGGCTGTTTCTCTATGTATGTGCTTATGTATGTGCCTAATCCACCCCAGTGTACAGTTCCGCTTTCAGCTGCCAGGGCACACTGTTGACTCACATTCACTTTGCTGTCACCAGAGCACCCAGATTCCTTTCTTCAGGGCTACTCTCTTACTCTGGTCTGTACATACATGAAGGTAACCTCTTCATGCTATTCTTCTGCTGAATGTAAAATAAATGATGTCCTGCTCAGTCGTGCTTTGTGATCTCACAGCTTTCTCACTGGTGTTTATATTTCACTATTTGTCTTACTTTCTTCTCTTTTACTCATGCTGTTTGTCTAGTGTCACATTTNCTTCCCTTCTCTTCTCTTCTCTTTTCTTTTCTTTTCTTGAATCATCTGTCCAGACTGATAATTTATTTCGTTTGCTGCAGGAAGTATTTGAGCTTCCTGAACACAGGAAAGTGTTCAGCAGTCCTTCTTAGTATGTCTTGGGGCTACTTCTGCATCACTTGTGGTAGTTCAGTGATTAATTTAAACTCTTGTTTCAGTGTGGAGGTTGGTGTCCGCATCGAGGCTTATAACTGTGAAGAGTGGATCAAGAACCAAGCACGACATATTAACAGTGCATTTCTCATTTTTAACTCTGTGAATGACAAAGGCGAGCTGCTCACTTTCCCCAGAGTCAAACCTACTACTAAGGTCAGCTGTTATCCTTATACTAAGATGAATGTATAAGTGGAATGATGTGGTCCCACCTAGCACAGTGCATGTCACACAAGTGGCCCCTGTAGTCTTGCTGGGAAAGCAGGGGCTAAACAAGGCTATCCACTGAAAGTAATTATTAGAATTAATGTAGTTAGTTAATGGAGAGAGAGGAACAATCTGCTATGCGTGTTTCTCATTTTTCTTGTTTAGTCTCCAGTAACTGTATAAGATGCCCAGTCAGCAAGAAACTGGCAAAACTTAGAAATGTTAAAGGAATAGTTATTTTTAGAAACCCTTAAGGCAGCTGAGAAACAGAATTAGTATGAAGACTTTGGGAATCAAATTTCATGACATGGGCAGGCTTTCCAGTTCTTCTGGCATGGAAAAAGAAGTATGAGTTTCTCAGAAAGAAGTCCACTAGACAGTGAGGGCAGTGTAAACAATGTTGTTGAATTATGTGTTGTGTTATCACCTGTCATTAACTAAATGCTCCAATTAATGAGATTTTTAGAAACCAGCCTAAGAAAAAATGAAATTATTCTTTAACATCAAGGTATCCTGTGTATTAGGTGAAATCATGCTTCACTCTTTGACTGTTTCCAGAGGAAAGACTGACTCCTACTCTTTTAAAAAATAGGGGGAAAAAACCCACAGCTTCTTAACTTGTGCTAGAACAGTGGTTCCCTAAAATACCTGACTTAGAGGGACATCCATAAATTGAATGTCAAGATAAGAAGATCTATACCCTTTCCCACACAATCAAGCAAACAAGTCTAGGAAAAATGAAAAATACACTCAAGGTTGTTTAAATTTTCATGATTAGTACTAGACTAAACATGGCAGCTGAAATTATTAGTCTGTGGTATAAGAAAGGGTGAGATGCACTAATCTGGAGATTCTGCTTATTCCAGGAAAAGTTGTGTGTCAGCTCCTTAAATGAAACAAAAAGCTCTTTCCAGAGTGTCATATCCTTCAGAGTGTTGAGTCCTGTTGTCTTTTGGTACAATTTGATTCAAGTTGTGCTTTTGCATCGCTTCAGAAAAAAATACACCTTGGCAGAGCAATAGTAAATAAAGGGAAAGACATGCTGCCTTGAAAGGCAAGGCACATCTGTTAGTTCCGTGCTTGCTCTGTGCCCTGGGTCACTGTGGTCTGGAACAGGAATTCTTCCATGTCTATGGCATGCTTTGAACACTAGATGGTGGTGAGTTTCATTGATAGTTTATTTCGTTAGGTGACACATTCAAGGAGTAGAATGTATTGCAGTACTCTGCTTTGCTACCCCTGCACCAGGACCAAAGTGCTAGGAATGTGCTGCTGAGACACAATCCTTTTTTATTGGTTTGATTTTGTAACTTAAGGGAATATTACCAAGTCAGAAGTAAACCACTGAATCAGATTGATGTGGAGAAAGTCCAACATAGGGAGTACAGTTCTGTATGTAATTCATTCCTGGCCTTTGTCCGTCTGTTAGTTTTTTTAGTTAGTCTGCTTGTTTATTTGTCTCGTGTGCATAATCAGATGTGTCAGATAATCATTGTCTGGTTGACTTTTTGTGAAGGATGGTGTGAGACGATACCATGGAGCTGTTGCCCGAAAGAGAATTCGACTAGCCAGGTACAGCTCAACAGCAAGGAAAACTTTATTTTGAGAAGTCATTATTTTTAGTATGTATGTCCACTAAAAAGTGTTAATTCGTGAAGTCTGCTCAAATGTGGCTGTTATATTCCTTAACTATCCAGACTGTTTCACCTTAGTTGCGTCAAATTATTAGGGCTACTCATTCCAAAAGCGTTTTGTTCTTGAGGTTATTTTTGTCTCCCCCATGTTCTTTGGGAAAAATAAAATAACATAAAATAAAATAAAATGGAGTTACTGCAAGCCTGTCTTGCAAGGAGGAATTTTTAAAATATTTCTAAAACATTTGGAAGGCATTTAAGTGTATAGAACTGGTTGATTTTGGCACATATAGAAAAGAAAAAAGTGTAAATAACTGTTTTCATTCTGCTTTTTTTCTTTTTAACTTTGTTTTAGAAAATACATGCTGTCTGCTAAAGAAGACAAATCTTATGATCTGTGGGAGAAAAGCAACCAGGTGATCTTTAGGCTGTGTCCTACCCTTTACCTGAATAAAATGGTGTATGCTTTTTGAGTGTGTAGAAGTTGTACAGACCCTGTCAGTCTCTACACTGTTCCTACTGTACCGAAGTGTTCTGTTGTTCGTGAAAGAATGGATACACGTGTGATAAAATGAGGCTTTTTTTTATTCTTAAAAGATTCTTACCTATTCATTTAGGAGTAAGTTTTGTACAGAACATAAAATGTGTCTATAAGATACAGTCTTTTACCACGTTGTCCCTTAAGCAGCAGAGCTGTAATGAAGACATGTCTTCTGAAGATTTATGTCCCATTGTGCCTATCTTTTAAAAAAGTTCTCAGAACCTGTGGGGTTTTACTGTACCTAGTGAGCTGGGGGAAAGTCTTGGCAATGCCAGCAGACAGATGAACAGTGAAATAAGGTAAACTTTGCTTCTGTGGGAAATAAGGGTGAAAATGTGAAAATTCCTAGATGTACTGCCTGAAGTGGTATGTGTTTCTGACTTGGATATGCAAAGACATAGAATCTGCCAGTGCCATGAACTAAAAAGTGGTGAATCTGAGCTTACACAGATTTGAGCACACCCAAAATGTTATTTCCAGAATGGAACTGTGGTTAAATTTTCATTACATTTAAGTTCTCCCAGAAATTTTTTCAAGATCTTTTTCCATTACATCAAAGTAAATAAATAATTGAGAATTATAATCCAGGAAGTGATTTACTGTTAACAGTGGAAGCTCTGTGTTTGGAGTCTTAATCTTGCGCAGCATTTCTTTTCTGCAAGACAATAAACATAACTATGCACTCCCTGTTAAAAATGAGATACTTAGGTTTATTTGGTTTTAAATTAAAACCTGTCATTAAAGACTCTGAAGCTCCGTTCTCTTTTTGCAAAGCTTAAAAGAGAGCGCTATCCAGTGTAGTTGTGCATAAATAATAGATATGTTGGCACTTTCTGTGTTCTCAGCCTGCTTTGTAAAGCAATTGCCATGGTAGACCACAGCTTGATAGCAATGAGGAGGTTAATTTTCTAGTAGGTTTTAATTGCTTAGAAGAAAGATGGACAAAACCATTAATTTAGCAGTCTCAGAGGTTACCTGTATTAACTCTTGGGTGGTCACAGTTTTACTGCAGTGATTTGTAATTGGAGAAGCCCAAAGTGGTATTTTATAGTTGTTCAATTAGGGCTATTTTGCTATTAGCTATGTGAGTGCATAATTTAGCTACTGAAGATATTTAATTCAGAAACTGCTGGACTGTATATTGTGGAAGGAAAACTCATGGGAAAAGGTAAATCTGTTTGTGATTCAGGGGTAATGATTAAAAAAGAAGGGCATCTAATTTCAGGAATTTTTTTTTGTAGCTTTACCATTCATTTTCAAAAATATTTCTTAAATTGCAGGCATATATGAATTACAGCAATATAGCTACACTGACACATCTGGCAGCAAAACCAGGATGGGAGATAATCAGAACACTGAGTAATGTAAGTATGTAGTTGCTAAGTACGTAGCTGTATGACCACTTAGTTACATCTCACTGTAAGAGATGGGTGGAGGAAAGCAAGGAGTAAGGAGAGTGATCAGCAGTATGTGTGGCAGTCTGTAATATGCTGCCTTTACCAGCTTTATAGCCTGGAAGATTACCTAAGTAGCAGGCATTATCTTGAGGTAAGTTTAAGTGGCTACTGCCAGCTGGCAGGTGACAGCAGTATATTTACTGCATTATTTTTCAATCTCTTGTCTTTTCAGGAGATCATTTGACTCTTTTTTCTGTGTACTTTTCCTTTCAAGTGTCTTTTTTCCTATCTTTTTCCTATAAAAAATACAGAAATAGCAAATATCTTCTACTGTTAGGATTGGTGTCATAAACCAAAATTCCTTAGGAATAAAACTGTATTGAGCCAGTTTTCAGTTGAGATTATCCTGTTTGGAAAAACAGCAATAAAAACTTTGGAGAAAAATCTGTTGAGGTTTGTTTTCTGAAATATGTTCAGTGACTGGCAGTTTATTTAAAGGTCATGCAGATTCGGAAATGTTTTGGGACAAGAAAGACTATTACTGTCTGTTATTCTCACATCCTGCATGCCACAGACTGTGAAACTTCAGTACTGATTCTTGCATCTGGTCAATATACAGCTCATGTAAGAGTGTATATAAATCAGGAGTTCAGTGGTGGCAAAACTACTAGTTCTGTGTGTACGTTGTTCCAGTAGTTAAGAACCACCAATAGATATACTGTCCAGATGACAGCACTTGTGGTGAAGAGACAGACGGAGACATTGAGCATTATTTTCAAAACTCTACTAAGGCTTTATTAAAGTTACCCATGTGAAAATGTCTTTCTGCTTCCACTGGAACTACTACAACCTCAATTTCTTTCTTAATGCGAAATGCCAGAAATCTGTAATAGAACCAGCAGCAAATGACAGAATTACTTAATACAGAAAAAAAGCATGGATTCCAGATGGCATTTTAAGCATGATCTGATTTTAAACATGATGTGATTCTTCTCTGTCAGCAAGCCACAGTGTACCTTTCAATACTAGTAATACTGCTGCAGTTTGGAACTTTCTCTCCATTTTGGATCTGTCTCCGAGACAGGTATTTTTCTAGCTGCTCATTCAACTAATTGAAGTAGGTATCTTAAAGCCAAATCTTGGCTCAGGCAGCGTGCTGATGCTGTCAGTGAACAGAGAGCACCAGTTCCCATTGTCCTGGGCCTTTCTGCATAGTTTGGCGTTGTCAGTGATTATGTATTCCTTAGAGAAGTGGCAGGGATCCAGGGTAGCACAGTACCATTTTTTTTCTGGGATGAATGCAGTGACCATGCTTCTGGTTGTAGTAGGACACTTTGATTGTGGTGTGCTGTTTATTCCATGAGTCATCTTTTTCATCTTACTTAACATCCACTTGCAGGCATAATGCAACCTGCTGACAAAAGTGTGATTATCAGCAATAGGCAGAGGGTATACCTGTCCCCATATGTACCTGTGAGTTGCCTCAAATTTAACCTGCGATGTGGCTGAGATTTGCTCTTTAAAAAAGAATGTGAGTGAAATCAGCCTTGAACTCAACCAGTATAGCTCCTTCTGTCATTTCTAGATGTGTGCTCAACTTAACTGAATGTTGATACAGATGCAGCTCCAGGGAGGGCTTTCTTCAGGCAATGAAATTTATTGTCTTAGGAA
Source organism: Odontophorus gujanensis (assembly GCA_013399175.1). Classification (NCBI taxonomy): domain Eukaryota; kingdom Metazoa; phylum Chordata; class Aves; order Galliformes; family Odontophoridae; genus Odontophorus; species Odontophorus gujanensis. The sequence goes on along the minus strand of VXAB01010280.1, from coordinate 15,390 downwards.
ACGGTGGTTGGTCATTTATTGCAGTTTCATGTTCGCTTCTGTAAACATTGACACTAGGAATATCCCTTATGAAACTGTATCTCACTCAGAACCTTACCTCATGTTTCCTTAGAAATCAGGTGGTACTGTGTATCAGTGCTGTGCATGAAGACAGCTGTGTTATGGGAAACAAAATTGTCAAAGCCTGAACAGTATTTTGGATTGAAATATTGCTGTAGGTACATTCTGGAGCAGCATGTCCTTCTATATTCTCATTTTTCACTGGTGTGATCCCAAGTTGACTGAGATGTTTTGAAAGTACAAGGAGGCACTGTGAGCTCTTTAACACACAGCCGCAAGACTTGTAGGCCTGTACAACATGCTGTCCTTACCAGTGTTTACTTTACAGAGAGAAGTTTTAACCATTGCTACTTCCACTTTATTTTGTTGTTTTGAAGTCTTGAAGAGTGCGTGACTTCTCTATATCCTATAGCAGTACTGATCTGTGCATCTTGTCGCTTGTTCCTGGAGAGGTTAGCCCATTTATTTTGTCCCTAAATTTCAGGAATATGTTTGCAGGCTTACTTCATTTTTTTGTTTGTTTGTTTTTTTTCGGTTCCAAAACATGAAAATAGATAAACATACAGAGTCTGTGTTGCATGATTGCTCAGTAAACCCATGGAGTTTTAATTTTTAACTTGGCAGAAAGAGCAGTTGGGATGATGAAGCTTGTGAATTTTGTATCACTTAGAAATGAAAATCTGTTAAAACTTTCCAGGATTTGAGAAGCTAATTAACAGATCTAATATTAACAGTTCTAATATTTCTCTCCTGCTCATCTTCTTCTGTTATAGAGGATTGTGAAGCACTCAAGCCATTCTTGGGCAAGAATTGTGTGTACTTTTTTATATACAAGTTATTTCTTTTGAATTCTCTTTGACAGAGTTCAGACATACAGACCCAAAATAACAGGACAATATACTGCAAACATGGGACAGTGCAGGCACAACCACATTTTGAATGCTTCGCTGTAGTGTTAGCTCCAGTTGCTCTGTTTCATGTTTTAGCCTGAAAAAAAGGAGATTTTGGAAAGAGAAATATTAAGCCATGTTAGGGGAAAGGAGCACAGACCAGTGTGTGACTGATTTGTGTGGACAAAGGGGGCTGCAGTAGCTGAATTCAACTACCTACCTGTTCTACCATCTTCATATCCTTTAGAAACAAGCTACTGTCCTTCATAGGCTGGGGAGATGTCTCAGGGAAGTAGGGAATTCATATATTGTCTAAAACCATACCTGTGAAGACATGTAGAATGCTTTTCAAAAAATCTGCTTCCATTTGGATGTCTTCCAAAGCTTTAGTGCCAAAGTCCCAGAGGTGTTGGGGGGCAGTTGGTTCTTTTGTTTTATTTTGCTGAAGCCTGTGTTACCTCACATGTAATATAAGGATGCCCAGTTCATCTATTCTAGCCTCACTCCAGCTTGGTTCTGTTCACCAGTGCCCCATGCCGTGGATGCTACTCTGAAATCTGTAATTTCTGGAATAATCCCTACCTTGATGCAATTGAAACTGTATGTGATGACTCTATGCTATCTGTGTATTTGATTTTACGTCGTTCTGTATTGTAAGGTAGAATTAATCATGTTTTTATTTCATTGTGCACTTTTTCAGATTAAAATATGGACTTGTGAGGATGGTGATGTCTTGTCACTCAAAGTAGAAATGCAAGTGAAGACAGCATCACATGTAGCTTTCTCCCTTCTGTCTAACTTCACAAACCGCCAGCAATGGGACAAACATTTCTTGTAAGAACTTACCTTTATTTAAAACTGTTCAAATCCACTGACAACTAACCTTTTCTGAGACAAATATTTTTTGAGATGTTGCACTTTTCTCCCTAATTAAGAACAAATGCTGTAGGAAGTTGTCATTAAAGATTCATTAGTCAAAATATGGATTGGGTTTGTCCCTTGAAAATAAAATTTAATTTCTCCAAAACCTAGTTTAAGAATAAGTTTGTTCTGGCCCATCACAAAAGCTTAGACAGAGGTTACCCTTCTCAAAAATGAACAGAATTCCTTGCCTAGATTATTTTTCGTTAGAAAGGTTAGCAAGAAGGTTGTATATAACTGGAGGTTCTTACATGGTAAACGCTGTCTGTGAGAAGTAATACAGAGCTGAAAGCTCCATTGCATTTGTCCTGTTTGGGATGCTGATGCTTAGCTTCATCACACAAAGAACACCATGCATGTTTTAAGGGAAGTAGTATCTTCCAAAGTGTGTCCGAATTGGAATGAGTTTCAAAATGTCTGTATTTTCTTAATTTACCTTATGTTGTGTAGAATGATAACCACAGGCAATTGAATTGATATGATACTAGCTTGTGTAGGTGAATGTTTGTATGAATGTAGAAGCTTTTCAGGTAATTATTCTGTCTTGGAAGATTTTTATTACAGAGTGAAAATAAGTGGAAGTATAAGAATATTTAAAATTTGTCATTCTCTGCTGCATTAATGGCATGAAAAAATGAAATATGAAGAAATTTGATGTTGCTTTTCCGTATGTAGAATCAGAATTTAGGGTTTCTGACAGCTGTCATGAAGCCCAATTTACTAGTCAAAATGGAACCCCAAGTTAGTGGTGTTTGTTGCTGAGGCAGTAGAGGCTGAAGTGAAAATCAATTACTGCCAGTGCAAAGGAAAATCTGGGGTTTCTTTTTTTTGTAGTGGAAGCTTGGAGATAGTGATCAGTAAGAAAGAGTGTGTCCTACTGGGTAGACCATTCGGAACACAGCAGAACACAGCTTTGAATAAAATTTTGCTGATGCTTCCTAATTGTTGCTCCTGTGATATGTCAAATGGACAGTGTTTGGTCAGTCAGCAAGTATTATGGCACAAAAGCTAATTCATTCCAAAAAGGAATGAGTAGTATGTAAAATACAGGCTTTTTAGACCTTGTTCAGCATTCTGCATTACTTTTTCCACAATTTTTTGGTCCCTAAATGTTGTGTCAGGTAGGGCATTGCATTAAAACTCAGGTTTTCACTCTGTATTTCTGTCACATTTGCTCCGTCAACAGGAAAATCATACACAGACTTTAGGCTGGAATATATGTTGTTCATTTGCTTTTCATAAGAGATACTGTTACATATGACAGGTACTGCATGCATGTACTAAATGTGTTTGCAGAACTTGTGAAGTTCTACAGGCTATAAGTGAAGATGACAAAATATATTACGTTACCTCTCCACCCATGACTGGCCATCAGCCCAGGGACTTCGTGATTCTTGTGTCTCAAAGGCAGCCCCTTGAGCCCAGGTGAGCACAAAACTTCCAAGTTGAGCTGTGAGCTTTGGACCTGTAGTTTGGATTGCTGCCAACCTCCACCAGTGCCTGTTGTTTGATGACAAAGATATTTCATTTCTTAAGAAAAACTGGATGAGCAGCTGATTTAAAATATACATTGATACCCAAGACTACACAACCAGCTCTGCTTTCTGCTTGGCAAAGTGGAGATACAATGAAGTAAATTAATAGCATCCCAGATTGCTTCTCTGATAATGACCCTTCAGGAGTGGTGTATCATGAGGGAGAACAGGCCAGAGTTCCAAACAGCACCTTGGAAAAGCATGTCCGTGTGCAGAAGTACATGATTGAGCGATTTTTTTTATTCTTATTTTTTAATTCCTTTGCAGTTCTATTTAATGTAATTTTGGAGGATTTACTTACAGAAATGCTTGGCCTTCATTAATAACTCGGTGTGATACATTTATTGTATCAGAAAATGTTGCTGCTAAATGTTGTTTGAAGAAGTCTGCTGATTGATTCAACATGGATTGATATTTCTTTTTCATTAGATTGCCCTTTGTTCTTGCATAATGAAGCATGGATAAACCGTGCTATTTGGTCTGTTTTGTGTATATCATTCTTTATTTTCACTATGGTTTCTTATATTCTGTAATTCTTCACATTACTGGTACATCACTTCTAAACTCTATTCCATACCTTGCTTGTTATTTTTCCCCCACATCTGGGAATTGGATTAGGTCTGTGGCTGCTGGGGCCATATCAATGTCTACCTTAGAATTAAGGCTCTGGTGCTGTAAACTTCGTGCACTGAGGATAGGGGAAGTGGAAAAAACAAACAAATAAACAAACACAAAGCTGAACAGAAAGGGAACCTTGTATGTGTTGTGTGTAGGTAATTATTCTTGACTTTTTACACAAGTCTTCATGATTGGAGTCTGTGATAAAGCATTTTCAAAGTAAATGAGCCTTTAAACATGTTGTAAGCGTACAGGAGTGTATTTGCCTTAATATAAAAATGACATCTCATAAAAAAATTTTGTTTTTCTCCGTGCACTGCAGTGAACCCTATATAGTAGCTGTGAAGTCAGTTAACCTCGCATCTATGCCACCTTCTTCTGAACACTGCAGAAGTGAAATCCTTTGTGCTGGATTCCAGATCTACAGTGACAGCGCCAGCTCCTGTACGGTGAGTTGCTCTAAGGCCTCATCTGCAGCTCCTTTCATGTGGCACTACATGTGCATGTGATCTCATTTGAGCTGACAGTCTAGAACAGTAGTAACAATACAGGAATCAGTTTCACAGTATCTCAGAATTATAGGGGTTGGAAGAGACCTCTAGAGATCATCGAGTCCAACCCCCCTGCCAAAGCAGCTCCCTAGCCCAGGTTGCACAGGTAGGGAGAATATCTCTGGAGAAGGAGAATCCACAGCCACTCTGGGCAGCCTGTTCCAGTGCCCTGTCACCTTCACTGTGTGAAGTTCCTTCACATATTGGTGGGGAACTTCCTATGCTGAAGTTTATGGCCATTTCCCCCTGTCCTGTCCCCACAGCTGCTGAAAAGAAGTCGGCCATGTCCCTTTTACTTCCGCACTTAAGATAACAATAAACATTAATAAGATCACCTCTGAATCTTCTCAGTGCTGAACAGACCCAGATCACTCAACCTTTCCTCACAGGGGACATGCTGCAGACACTGTAATTATCTTTGTGGCACTCTACTGAACTCTATCCAGGAGATCCCTGTCTTTTTTGTACTGGGGAGCCCAGAACTGGATAAAGTACTCCAAGTGAGGCTGCACCAGGGCAGAGTAGAGGAGGAGGATCACCTTCCTTGACCTGCTGGCCACACTCATTTTAATGTACCCTATGATCCTCTTGGCCGCCTTGGCCACCATGGCACACTGCTGGCTCATGGCCAGTTTCTCCAGAAATCTGTTTAGTTATCTTTATTCCACTGTGGGGAATTTGTTTTGCCCAAATTCAGTCAATTTGCAAGTTAGGAGTGAAGTAATACTCAGCACTGAATAGAGACTGGCAGCTCTGGGGGATCACAGAATCATACGATTGTTTGGGTTGGAAAGGACCTTCAAGATATCTAGTATCAACTCCCTGCAATAGGCAGGAACACCTCCCACTAGACTAGGCTGCTCACAGCCCCATGCAGCCTGGCCATGAATGCACATCTGTGGGAGGTGAACTAGGTGATCCTCATGCATCCTTTCTAACTTGGGATATTCAGTGATTTCTATGATATATTTAACAGGTTAAACAGTGTTTTCTGCTTCACTGCTGTGTATATTTACCTTTATGCTCAAAGTCCTGGCACTCTGATTACTGTAAGACTGTAAGAAGTCTTTTTGCTGTGCCTTGCCTTCACTTTCACACTGCTTCTACTTTATATGTGCTTCTGTTCTCATCCACAGACACTTCATTCCTCTGAAGTAAAAGGACTAACTATTTCAGGCCAGGGTTATTAATGTCTATTGTTTTTATTTAAACAGGTGTATTACTTCAATCAGATGTCATCAGGTGTTTTGCCTTACTTATGTTCAAATCTTACTGGCTTATTAAACTCCATTGAAGACACAGCTTTGGAATGTATTAAGTTCTTGGAGCTGAAAGGCAGCAAGTGCTGAAGTTAACTCAAAATTGTGAAGAGAGTGTGAGAGCAACATTGATTTTTTTCATACGTGTTAATTGTTCTACACATTATTTTGAGTCATGCAGCTGATACTGGGTTAGAGCTGGATTTCATGTCAAATTAGGATTAGGCTTTATGCTCCAAACTCAAGTTTTTGATTACAAAAAAAAAGATTAAGGCACAGATTTTGCTCTTAAATGTGTATTTCATTGTTATGTTGGGCCTAGTGGCACCCAGTCAGCTCAAATTGGTAAATACTGGTCAGTGTAATATGGAGAGGAGTGGTACAACCAGCAGTGCTCTGCTCAGTTTGTCCAGGTCCTCGCATATGCATTACATGTTGATCTATTACACCTTACAGTAAGTAAGTTAGTGTTTGAAAATCTTTATCATCCGTTAATGCTTGTAGTTTATCTACAATAAATTATTCAATAAAGTATTGCTTTTCAGATTACATCTCCGTCATAGTTCTATTAGACCATCTCTGGAAGGTTTTGAAGTGTTGATGGAGGCTGCTGGTCTCTTAGGGAAGTGCACTGACCTCCAGCTGCCAAGGTCTGTGCAAGACTCTTCTGACCTTGAATTAATGTAGAACAGGAAGAATCTTGAAGCCATTCCCACCCAGGTGAAAAAAAGAAAATAGTTTCAGGGGTTTCATTGCAACACATCTTTTGTTCTGTGCTTTTGTTCTCTAAAGTCCTTTGTTCAGAAAACAGATCATCAGGTGCTAATCATAACATGAATAGTGGAGTGGGTTAAAAAAAAAAAAAGTGTGAGAACTGTGGCAAAGCTATTTACCTCACTATAGTTTCAGAATTGATAGAGTGAGAGCTGTAGGGGTCTGAATCCGGTTCCCACTTACTTAAACACATCTTTAGTTTGGCCTGAAACCAAATGAAAGTTTTTGTTGGTGATCTGTAGGTGATAATATACCTGCACGTTTTGCATGATGTGAAGTGCTGGAAGCCCTCCAGGTGTGCTGTCACAGTGAGTCAGCTGGTTGAGACTGGTTTCACATGGGTGCAGCATCAAACCAAAGCGTGAGTGAAATCAGGATGTCTTCTGCATTGGAAGTGAAGCTGGCCACTGCCTGTTGTGCTACACAAAGATACACTATGTGTGAGGCTGCTGATAAAAAAAGCGACCTGGGGCATGATCTTTGGCTTTGAAGGAGTCTTGGGATCCACACCTTACTTTGGATTGTGATTTTTATCACATGGGTAAAATCCAGCACCTAAGTCTGCAGTGTGAGGACTGCAGCCTCGGGACAGCCCTTTCAGTAGCACGAAACCACTGCAGCCGAAGGGCAAGCAGTCTTTCTCTGCTTTGGCTGCTGACAGAAGGATCGTTGCCAGCGGGAGCTGCACAGGACACAAGCTTAGTTGTCGGTCGTTGTCGGTCGTTGTTATGGTTGCCGTGCCCGGAAGGCGGTAGACAGATACTGGGTGGGCGTGCGCCTCTGCAGTCCCAATTTTTTAGTGAGCAGAGACACCTAGCGTTCAGCTGTGAGTGCACCCGCACAGTTTCGGGCGGAAGAAGCTAAACTCCGTGCTCGGCAATGCGTGCAGCACAGCTTGTAGCCTGCCTTTAGGGACACGCACTGAACTGAGCTGTTGGGTTACCACGAGAACTATCTGGAGAACGTTGTTTGGCATTTCTGAAGTACTGGTGTTCTGCTGAGCCTGATGACGCCTGCAGGTTCTGCCTTCTCAGCCTGGCACCTTAGCACTGTGCAGCAGGGCTGCTTTCTGCATACAGCCACACATCTTCAGGTGTGCAGGGAATTTATGGCTTTTTCACAGATTACATACCCCCCTGCCATGGGCAGGTTTGCCAACCACTAGAGCAGGCAGCCCAGAGCCACATCCAGCCTGGCCTTCAGTGCTCCAGGGATGAGACATTCTCAAGCTCTCTGGTCAACCTGTTCCAGTGTGTCACCAGCCTCTGAGTGAGTGAAACTGCTGAGTAAGAAAGCAGGACGTAGGCATTCCACACACAAACCCATGCAAGCAGATGCTGTGTGTGATTGAGAACCACTGAGACTTGCTTCGTCATTTCTGTCTGAAGAAGCCTGCTATCTCTTCCCAGGATAACAAAGCAGTGTTTAAATGTAGGATCCTGACATGTTTTTAGAGTGCGAGTCAAGCCACAGCAACAGGGAAGGCAACATGGAATTTTCTCTACCTGCTGAAGACAGAAGCAGCACAATAACTCACCAGTCTCTCAACAGGTGCTTCTGCTTACAGGAGCACAAGAGTGACCACACTCCACTCAGAGCCACAGGCCCTGAGCTGCCACTTCCCTGGGAGGAAGAACCACACCACTGTCTATAACAAGTGATGACATTACTGTTAAAGGGCATGGCTTCAAGTTTCTGCATTGCATTCTTAAGGAGATTCTGAACAGAACTTAATCTAAAAGGATCATGTTTTCAGGCTATATACCCATTCATATTCTAGAAAGAGAAATACCTTTTAAGCTGGGATAAACATCTGTTGCAAAAGATTTGCGTGTATTGAAGTGATAGTTCTGCACTTCAGAGTGAATTAAAACTGCAATAATTCAGTGATTTCATCCAAATCCATTCTTCTTCTCCATTTAAATGTGTGCTCTCATTTTTTAAACTGAATCTGCATAGCATGTTACCTGCCTTTATACCCAAAGCAGAATCAAGAAACCTAAACCTCTACCTATTGTTAACAGCATTTCACAAACTAAAAAAAAATAAAATAAAATAAAAGCACACACATTTATACAACTACTTTGAGACAATTTCTTTTTTATTCTGTAAGAAGTGCTAAGTTCCAAACCCACAGCTGCAGTGCCTTGTCCTCAAGCACCTCAAAACCCAGTTCCAAGCTCTAGATTGTTGTCTGGTGTTAGTTCTACATTCTCAGCAGAACTTTATATGAGCTAACTTTAACGATAACTAATTCTTCAGAAGCAGCACCTTTACCATTTAGCTCTCTGTCAAAGATTGTTGCTTATTACTATGTAACACAAGCTGAACTTCTTAGCAGGCACAGGTAAGGCTTCTGGGGCACTTAGAAGCCTGATGGCACAATGCTCCAGCCTATGCCTGTACACTGCAGGAGATCACAGCACAGATGTGGAACAGCACCTGCAGACACTGCGTCCAAACCCCAGTTCAGAAGAGAATGTATGGAGACCTACTGCTGGAACTCCATCCTTTGTTGGCTTGAGGAACTTTTGTAACATGTACCAGGATTTCCAAGTGCAGTTGGCAGTCTCCATTTGAAAAAAAAATAAAAATCCAGTAAGTAACAGAAAGTTTATTCCCAGTACCCCAAGGGACAGAAGTACTGAAGATTAAGATTTTTCAATGCTTTACTTCAAAAAGTAAACTAAACAAGCTGCTGCCATGCATTCCAGCTACTAGCACAGGACCCCACAGCAGCAGGCACAGCCCCAAGCTGCTGGAGCTCAGGGAGTGTTTGACAATGCTCTCACACATTGGGTTTGGACTTTGGGTGGTCCAGGGATGAGCCAGGGGTTAACAGATTACTCTGAGAGCTCCCTTCCAACTTGGGATATTGTGTTTTTCAGGTGAGTTTCATTATACAAATCAGAGGAAGAGCATGATCTGGCTTACTAGTGAAGTACTCAGGTAATTAAACATGCATAAACTATCAGATTATCACGTGTACATAATGACAGACCCATCATGTATAGCACAATTGAAACCCCAATCTCTCCAGACAGAAGGCAAGAGTCACATAGGTTGTAGGTTTTACCTAATAACTTGCTTGAAATAACAGACAGCTTGAGTGCGCACATACAAAGCACAGAATGATTCTAAGGAATAAAACCAATCTAGAGTCCAATTAGTACTTAGAAAATGCCCACAATCCCTTTCAAAGAAATGCAGGAAGACTTAAGATCAGCATAATTGCATTCATGTCCAATACAGCATCACCTTAAGGTAACACTGCAGACCACCTAAATCCAGTGGTCATAAAGTCTTGTGACAAAACGCACATAACGCTGTCCTTTTCCTTGCAACCACAGTGCACGTTACCAGAGGAAAACAACTTCCCTCTTCAGAGAACTAGCAGAAGGCAAGCTACATTTCTGCAAAAATATATAAAAATAAATAAAATACATTTTTTAAGCATTTCTGTTGTTCCCAGGTTTTCAGTAAACTGAGTCTGTGAGTTGAACTGCAAAAACCAGGGACATGGACCCAGCAGCAGAAGTATGCTTGGTTTTCAGGAAGCAGCAATCCACTCTACGCAGTCACTGCACTGAAGTGAAGCAGCACACAGCCTCTGCAGTTCCGCGCTGAAAGGGGGCTTTCAAAAATTAATAACTTTAAGTACTTTCATTTTGGGCTTTGGTAACTTTGGTGCTTCTGTAGTTTCTTCATCATCAGCACTCATTCCCGTGGCCCACCGTCCAACTGTAACCTGGTCTGCAGAGTAAGAGACAAGAGTTCATGGAAAGGCTAAACGTTATCATCAGATTGAGCTTTCAGATTTGAGAACCATTTGGCCTGCAAGGGCCAGCTCCTGGTTCCACCAAGATCCATCAGCTTAGTTCTACCTCTGAAACTAACCCCCTCGTATCTTGCACATTTACTCTATTTCCCCCCACAGATTTTCCACATTCAGAAAGCATATCCATCTTTTCCTATTTGAGTGTCCAAAGAAAAAATGAGAGTATGTAGAAGAAACATTAACTGTCACTGAAGTCCTAATAACTCCTGTGATGGAGTGTTCAGAATGTGTCAGGAATCTGCATGTGAAGGAAAGTAAGCTTGAAGAGGCACAACTGAGCAAAATTTACATTTCTCAGCTTACCTCCCTGCATGTAATGAACATTTCCCCCCCCCATTTTAAATACTACTTTGACCAGCTCTTTTTCACACATAATTATACTGCCCAAAAGCAGAGAGTTGCAGGGATTTTTATTTCAGCCTTGTCTACAAAATTACAGCAGTTTTACTAATCAACATTTGCTAGTTCCTATAACTGTCACACATATGTGCACACCACTGTTTCAGACTGGACCAAGCAGTTCCATGGCAACAGCCACTCATGTGAAGGAGCAAGCTCTTACAGGCTGCTTTCCAGCCTCCTTGCATAGTGGATCTTTGCTGGTCAGCACTACCCACTGCTTGGGAACCTCTGCTGGAAAGAGGTGGCTTGACTTTCAGCAGTGCTGTTTCCTACAAATACTTCTTTTCTCATATAGCATCTGCCCATGTTTTCAATTTACAAGAGGTATTAAGCATCCAAAAATAGTTTGCTGTTAATATAGGATGCAGAAACCTTGCAAGAGACATCACAGACTTAGAGCAGTTATCTGAGCAGGCACTGCACAAACCAATCTGCTGCTAAGTTTGGCAAAAAAAATGCTAGCTTACACACTGGAAACTTCTGAGACCAGTTAAGACTCAATCTCACTTACTCCAAACTAGCAAACCAGCACACTTCTATAATAGTACAAATGCTCTCTCAAACAACACCTAGATTATTCTATCTGTATTAGCACACAGAAAAAGCAGGTAAGTACAGAACTCTACTGCCTCTGTAAATGTTTTCCACATTAAATCCTCAGAAGCTGATGGCATACTCTTAACCCAAATATTCTGCAAATGGAAAAATCAACAAATGTTTCATCATTTCAGTAACAGAGTCATCCTCCAAACCTTAGACAGCTCTGCCTCCCTTAACTCAGGATTTAAAAAAAAAAAAAAGAAAAAAAAAAAGAAAGAAAGAAAGAAAGAAAGAAAAAACATAGAGTATCTTACTTCTATAGATACGAAACTGAAAGGAACAGATTTCTTCTCTCTGATGGTTTAAGAAAAATAAATGCCCTTAGATCATAACCTGGGACTCATTGCATTTCCCTGTCATAATGAATACATTAAAAAGATGCATTCTAATGTGTGACACATACTGAATTCAGTGTGAACTGAATTTCAAGGAGGTAAAAAAACCCAAAACTATCAGTGAACAAGGGAAGCAGTTTACTCAAAATGCTTTCTATCAATGACCTTAACAGAAGGGAGGGCTCAGGTAAAAATGACATATTTTACTAAAAGCCAATCAGCAAGGCACAGTTATAATGTATTTCTCTACCTGCTCAGGTAAATGACAGCAGCTTAGTGGCTGGCAAATCTAGCAGGACTGGCCTGCAGTCTCCTCTGACAGCCCTGTCTTGAAAGACTGAAACGGCTGCTTTGGAGCTTGTACCAGCTACCAGAACTACCACACTGCAATGGACATGACGTTCAGCTTCTTCATGCAAATCACCTGAAGATGAAACCTGTTCTGCATGTTTCCTACTACAACTGCTAACACTGTGAACAGCAACATAAATACACATCTGCTAATACTATCTTCAGAACTGAAAGTTCAACTTTTGCCTTGCAACTTACTGTCTCCACCATCTACACCCCTTAAAACAAGCAAATGTTCTTAAAGGGAACATTTAATCTTCTTATTTGAAAGCTCTCCACCTGCACTCATTTTTTCCTGACCAAAGTCAAGGCAAGGCTGAAAGTAAACATGACAGTGTACTCCACTCTGCAGCACCCCCTGCATCTCACCTAAGTTCTGATTTTCCGGACAGTCTTTTCTGTAGTGCTCCACAGAGCCACAAAGTCTGCAGCAGCCACCTGTTAAAAAGACAAAGTTGGAAAACAAAACAATACAAACCCACTCTTTCGAAGTTAAACGTATGTGAAAAATTTTAACTTTTCTGTAACGACAACCTGTAGAAAAGATATGTATCCACAGACAGGGCAATGCCACTAAGAACATAAAACAAATTATTGCCACGTGTAACTACAACAGACCTGTTTTTTTTTATGAACAGGTCTCATTGCTTCTGAAGTGTTAAACTATAAAGGCCAAAAAGTCCCAAACAGACCAATGCTATGTTTTTATCACATTCTTAGGTGTACATAAATTTAAACACACACTGACTGCATACAAATAGGAATTATGGTTTCTTTGTGATTCTCTTGAAACTGCAAGTGCAAGCAAATTCTCACACTTCAACTCCTCTTTAATGCTAAGCTTAAAATTGAAACAGGAACCTCCAGACAGAGAATACTAAGAATAAAATACACTTGGAAGTTGCTTTCAGTAAGATCTGTATTAATGTTACTTAGTTCTGTGTCATTTAAGTAGGAAAAATATGTTTTGGTTGGAGTAAATCACTGCACTCACCTTCAGCATATAATCCTTTGGGATTATCAGGACACGACCTTGACAGATGTCCCATCTCACCACAGATGAAACATTTTGCATACGGAAATGCACCTGCAAAATTCCATAATTTATGACAAAAGTTAAGAACATCACATAGTCACAGATAACTGCATGACAAAACGTTAGAATTATGCTATCCTTTCAATTCCATACTGCTTCTTACAGTGTCAGCTTCATTGTTACAATACTGCATTCCTTTAAACATATTAATCTCCATCTTCAGAACAGATAAATTGCTAGGACACAAATCCAACATACCAGCAGTAAGAAAACTCAGACCAAAGCACTCTAAGAAACGCAGATTTCTGAATCATACCAACAGCTGGGTCTATCTTTGCCTTGCATTTGCTGATGTCATGCTCTGTGGATCCGCACCGGTAACAGATTCCTGTACCCATATCTTGACTTTCCAGTACAGCTGGACAATCAGCAACACCATGGCCAGGTTCCCTGCAGTGGAAACACACCTTTAAAAATAATTAAAAAATAATAAGTTGCATGCCTTTTTTATAAGCAGTTCACAGAGCATAGCACAGCACTTACAGGTGGCATTACTACACGTTTGCTTACTCTTATTATCTGAATATCACTTTTATTTGCCAGATTTCCACTAAGTCAGAATGTATCTTGGCTGAAGCCTAGGAAGTGCTAATAAATACATACCTCTTACACTGACATCTGCAGTTACTCTAGTATGTAATGCCAAGGTTCAGAAAAAATAAAAATAATTTAAAAAACAAAAAACAAAAAGACAAAAAAACTTCTAGGCTTTTTACAAGGCAAGTATATCAACATCAACAGTTTACTTTCTCATGGAGAAAGTTACAACAAAAGAGACATTGCAGCACCCACAAAACAACAGTCAGCAGCCTCTATCTCTAAGCAAGATTATTATTGGTGCTTTTTTCCTTCACCAGCAACACATGCAAAATTTTTGTCCCAGGTCACTGGGTACTAAGCACAAGTGATGACTTCTCATTCTGACTGCAGGAATCAGCTTTGCACATTCCCAATCTACAGATTTGATGGCTGCACAACACAAGAAAAGCCAGGACCTCATGTTGTAGCTGAACTGTAACTTCATTGGCAAATTTGTTATTTTTAGTTTTAAAATCAAATTCGGAGTCTTTCTGATTTTAATTCCCATTTTATTAAAAGTGGCATTTAAATGGAATTATTTTTAACTGCAGAAAGCATGCTTTCCTTCCTAAACCTGCACTGGCACTTGCTGACGACACGCAACATCAGTGCCCTCTTTGTGCTTTGTTCCCCAGGTTTGTTTTGGATGTATTAAAAGTAAAGACAAGCAACATGCCAGTACTGATGTCTCAAAAGCTGTTTACAGTACTACAACTCATTTATAAACAAAAACTCAAGACAGTTCATATTAATGAGGAGCAGACAGTCTCTTTGAGATTGCGGATACATTTAGAATAACTTTATCAACAACTGCTTTCAGGCGTTCTTATTTGGAGTTTACTGGAGATCTCATTCCAGTTCTCAGTCAGAAGGTGCTACAAAAAGAGGTCCCAGAACATGATGAAATTGCAAACGCACTCAGGAACACTGCACAGTCACACAGAGATACACTGTAGACCCATTTCACCCAGAAACAAGGCTGGCCATTCCCGGAAAGTCGGCAGAGATCTGTACTTCTGCGAAAGAAGCATGCCAAGGGTGAAATTCCCTTGAACAGCGTGCACTTAATGAAGCCCACTTAGGCTACTACTCACGTTAGTGAACCACAGAACGAAACTTCAGCAGGGACTCAACCCCGCTTAAGGCTGAGGCGCTGCCACCCCGTGCACGAGCTCACCATAGCGTTTTTCCTTGCCTCCTGCCTCCTCAGCCTCCTGCCCTCCCGCCGTCGCTCCTTCTTCAGGGCCACCGCCTCCTCCTCCTCCTCCCCCAGGCCGCTCCCCGCCTGCTTCAGGTAGGCCGCAAACCCGTTGACGTCTTCGTTCTGGTACGCTTTTTTCCTTTTACTCTTCCTCTCCGGCTCGCTCCCCGCGGGCCCCGCCGCCATCTCCTCCCACGGGGTGGGCTTCAGCGCCCTGCCGCCCGCAGCGGGGACTTTCCGGGCCCACCTGGTCATGGCTGCAGCTCGAGCACCGGCACCCACGGCTCCCGCCGGAAGCCCAACTCTGTCCCTGTCACTTCCCGTGCGGCGGGACGTCACTTCCGCCCGCCGCCGGAAGAGCGTTTTCCCGCCCGGTGCTA